>CM029015.1:105796157-106396157 GCA_016801055.1 Panax notoginseng
TCGGTCTAGAGCGTTTAATTGCTTTTGTATATATATACACTTATATATATGAACTGTGTGTCGAACTCTGTTCGATGAGCCTAGACTTATGTCTGGTGCGTTTAATGGCTTTCTTATATATATATATATATATATATATATATATATATATATATATATATATATATATATATATATAATTATATATATGAACTGCTATCGAACTTTGTTCGGTGAGCCTGAATTTCATGTCCGCACTGCTTTAATATATATATACTTATATATATTAATTGTTGTTGGACTTTGTCCGATGAGCCTGGATTTTATATCCGGTGCGTTTACATGCTTATATATATATATATATATATATATACACACACACACACACACCTGGAGTTTACTTCGTGGTGGTTGACCGTTTTTACAGCTTTCTGTACATTTCGTCCCGCCTGGAGTTTCCTCCGTGACGGTTGATAGCTTTTACAGCTTTATTTATATTTTTGATCCCCCATGGAGGTACTTCGTAGTTGGTGATCATGTCTGTATATATATATTTACAGCTTTTATATATATACCTGCTTACTGCTTTCATATAAATTGTAGTATTCTGTGCGCCTAGGAATCATGTGATCACAGATTCATCCCATTGGATCTAGATTCGGTTCCCGTGATGGACATTTTTAGCTATGAGCAGCTTGTAAATTATTATACGGTGTCTGGATTTCCTCAGATGGTTTACATACCCACGAGGAATTCGGCACCTTTTTGTACATTATTTTCTTATAGATGCCTCGAATCTGTCAAATAAAATCAATCCAGCCGAATACGGAATAAAATGGGAGTGTAAAAGGTCTCAATTACTATTGAGCATCAGGGAACATCACTGCCATATCTTGCTTAAAATTAAATTTTTACATAAAATTCAAACCCTGTGTATATAGGTGTGAACGAGGCCTCGCACTACTTCCAAGTAACGGCACATTGACCCACACACACACACATTCAGATAGTAGTTTTTTGAAAAGAGGCTGTCACCGTGGTAACACGGATGTCGGGGGGTGCCTAACACCTTCCCTCCGCATAACCAAGTCCCTGGACCCTAATGAATCTTGGTTTCACCGACCTGTTTAGCAGTGTCACATCACTGGGTCAATGTGCAAACCTTTTCTCGGTTGATTTGGTACAACCATTTAAAAAACCAACTGGCGACTCTTAACAGTCCATCGTCGACATTATACATGTCGGATCTTTTTCACTTATTTTTTCAAATAAATCTCACCTAAAATGAGAACACCAAAGGACAAGTAACGGAAAGGGACAATTAAAAAATCCCAACGTCGACAGGTGGCGACTCTGCTGGGGACTCCAGTAAGAGGACTTAAGCCGCTATTATAATTTTTTCAAAATTGTTATCTGCTTGTGTGTGGATGTTGTATTTACATTTTGTGATGAATGTGTACGAATGCATTTCCTTACTTAGTGCTTTGCACTATAAACTGCCTGTGATATTAGTGCTTCACACTATAAACTGCCTGTGATATTAGTGTTTCGCACTATAAACTGCTTGTGATATTAGTGCTTCGCACATGTCATCATGTCATACGGTGAGACGCGATGTATGTGAATGTATGTTGTGTGGTCCCTCCATCAGGAGGCTATCCCGTCGGTGTTTGATTACTGGACTCGTGAGAAGACTAAAAAACCGCCCAAATTTGCTCCAGTTGAAAGACCGGATTAACTTTCCGTCAAGTAGATTGTGATGATTTGGGAACCTTCATGCCAAAAAGTCGCGAGAGTAACCTAAGATAGGCCAGCCTCTGATAAACCCAAAACGGAGGAAAGTCCCTTCACGCTCTCATTTCAAATTACTTGTAAAGTACAATTACTTGTAATTATCTTCCATATCTATCTCCATGTAATGAGAAATATGAAGAAATGTGTACACATACATGCTATAAACAGCTGACATCCGTTTTGCAGGATAAAATTCCTAAACTGGACACATCGCATAGCATGTTATTATCCACCCTAAAGACTAAACTATGCAAGTCTTTTGCAGGGAATCAATCGGACCTATCACCCGTTCAAAGTCCAAAAAGGCAACAGGCCTACAGTCAATCATGTCGTCATTCGACCAGACTGAACTTAATCCAGTTTCTCGCAAAGAATTCGACGGATTAAGCAAACAGATTACAGATTTGGCTGTTCTACTAAAAGAATTACACCAGTCTACACAGGGTCAGAAAATACCCATACATGCTGAATCCTCCACACAAGGAGGAACCCAGGTCGTTACAATACCTGAATTGCAGTTGGATCCGACCAACAAAACTCATGATGCTGCCCATCCCACTGGAGACCCAGACACTGGTGACATACAAAAGAAAGTCCTCCAAATGGAAGAGACTCTTCGCACTATCAAAGGAATTGGAACACACGGGAGTGTTTCATATGCTGATTTGTGTATTTTCCCTAGTATTCATTATCCAGAAAAGTTTAAGACTCCTGACTTTGAAAAATATAACGGGTTAGGAGATCCTTACACACATCTAAAGGTGTTTATTGGAGAACTGGGATCTTATGCAGAGGATGAAAAACTCAGAATGCAACTGTTCCAAACAAGCCTAACTGGAGAAGCCCGTTCGTGGTACACAAGATTAGACAATTCAAAGATCCAAAGTTGGGAAGAGCTAGCACACACTTTCCTCACCCAATACAACTGTCAATCTCAAATGGCTCCTAATCGGTATCAAATGACCAAGATCAAGAAACAGTCTAATGAGTCTTTCAGAGAGTATGCTCAGAGGTGGAGACGACTGGCTGCCCAAGTTAGTCCTTCCATGACAGAATCAGAGATGGTCATAACTTTCATAGACATACAAGAAGCACCTTTCTATGAAAGAGTTTTAGCCGGCATCGCCAAACCATTTTCTGAAATGGTCAAACATGGGGAGATGGCTGAAATGGGATTGAAATCAAGAAAGATTCAAGACCTAGCTGCACTCAAAGCTGTTGCTGATCACATCCAATCTGGAAATTATGGGAACAACCCCCGGAGGGTCCATAAAAAGAAAGAAGATGATGTTTCCCTGATACTACAGGGTCAAAAAGGCAGTCAAAACATGCCTATCCAGAGGAGAAATTACACTACCTTTCAATCACAGTCTGCTAACCCTCCAGTACCAAAAGGTGGAGAAGTCAAACGACCTCGAGTATTCACACCCTTAGGGGACACCCTCGAGAACATTCTCAATCTTCTAACAACACAGAAGAAAATCACGCATCTTCTTCCACCAGCCAACCCTAATGGTCGGCGTTTTAATGCTTCTCGGAAATGTGCTTATCATGCCGGGGCACCTGGACATGATACTCAGGATTGTTGGGCCTTGAAACACAAAATCCAAGACCTGATAGACAACGGGGAAATCGTGGTCACCAAACCCGATCAGCCTCACGTTCAAGACAACCCTCTTCCTCAACACAAAGAAGAGGAGGTCAATATGATCAATTGGAGCAGTGGACAGAGTTCCAATTTCAGCCGTGAATCCTCCCAGACCCCTAAAGATGGTGATGACAGATGGGATTATGCCAAGTTCCAATTCACAATGGAACGAAAGATGAAAGCTCTCTATAAACAAATTGAGCAATTGGCGGAACTGGTGACTTATCAGCATCAAGTGACTCGTCAGCTAATCAGCCAGGAGCATGCTAGTCTCCTACCTATTGTCATGAATATTCCCTCTTCACTTTCAGAAAATGAAATGCTGGAAGACAAAGTGACGAAGAGAGCGAATGCTAAGGCCCGTCGGGATTTTGCCAACAAAAGGGAATTCACATATTTGGGCTAACCTATGGAGGAAATCCTTCATATGTTAATTAATAAAGGAAGGATTAGTTCCCTTCTACCTCCAATCAACCCCCATTCAGGATGATACAACTCTGAGGGAGTATGTCAATATCATTCTCAATCTCGCGGTCACAGCACAGAAGAATGCTGGGCACTCCGCCACCTTATTCAAAATTTTAATTGACAGTGGCGTATTGCGTCTGGCAGATAACGATACTGTGTTACGGATAAGTGAGGATTCGTGTCCTACTAAGTGGAAGAGTGTAGTAGTAGTCATATCCGTGAAAAATGATGGAGTTGGCAAATTACTTGTCATGCCAGTCATTCAGCTCAAGGGAATCAACAATCCTTTGAAAGTGGCCGCTCCCGAGCTAATCAACTTGCCGTGCAGAGCACAATATCTTATTGTTAGCTTGCACGCAGTTTCATGGAATTATGGAGAAGGTGAAGAATCCACCTCGCATATAACTGTTGCAGTGTCGAAGGAGAATCCACTGTATCTTCCCCAACGGGTAATGAATCATGTCATCAAGTCTAAGGGGAAAGTACCCATTGAGAAGATTGAAAATTTCCTCCGCACTATGGGTCAGAATGAAGCCCAGGTGGTTTTAAGCTTGAAAGAAGCTCCACAACAGATATCAATCTTGGACTTGGTCCTGACCTCCGAGAATCACCGAAAGGTCTTGTTAAAGGTTTTAGAAGAAGCCTATCTACCGACATCAGTTGATACGAAAAAGTTTCAACATCTGGTTGATCACATTTTCAACAACAATGTGATATCCTTCACTGATGATGACATACCGCCCGAAGGGACCGGTCATTGCAAACCGTTGCACATTGCGGTCTTGTCCTCCGGATATATGGTGGCGGGAGTTTTAATAGATGGAGGTTCCTCTTTGAATATCTGCCCATGCGCTACCTTGGTGAAGATGAATATCAATCCCAATCGAATTCGGAGTAGCCATACCATCATCAAAGCTTTTGATGGAGCCCACCGTAACTTGGTCGGAGTAGTTGAGCTGCCAATTGAGATTGGTCCTCATACATTCTGCGTATCCTTCCATGTGCTCAAGATAGATTCGGGATACAACCTGCTCTTGGGACGACCATGGATTCACATGGCAGGGGCAGTCCCCTCCACTCTTCACCAACAGTTGAAATACATCATCAACAATAGCCTGGTCACAGTCAACGCTGAACCGGAGATTCCTCAGCACGGGGACATGCCGCTCATCAATGCCAATAAGGATGTTGAGCCAATTAGTTTTCATGCTTTGGAAATAAGCAATACCCAATACCATGCTATTGGAACGCCATTGCCTGAACCCCAAATTTCTACCGAGGTAATGTCGGCCACGCAAGAAATGATGTCGTTGGGTCATAAACTGGGACAAGGGTTGGGTAAAGATTGCCAGGGTGTCAAGTACCCTATTCACTTAACCAAGAAAATTGGGACAGCTGGACTAGGCTATTCTGCCAACTCTAGTCACAGGAATCCTCATAAGCATCAACAGATTCCTTCAGCTTCGACCATGCGGCGTTTAGCTTCGCCTTCAAGCTCTGAGTCTGCACAACCTCCCGTAAAGGTGCCAGCCAATATAATGGCGATGTTATTTCCCAAGCCGGTACCGATAAAGGAGAAAGAAATCTTTGTTCCAGATCCCGCAGTGGAGGAAGTGGAACGAAGAATCAAGCAAGATGTCATCAGGATGATGTCCAGCATACGCATCATCGTTCATGATGAGCATACCAACAAATACACCCCAGACGATGACTGCCCAGACGTAATGGCAGAGAAGATGATGATAATCCCTCTATCACTGCAGTTCACCCGGAATTTGCTCTTGCCAATTGGAACAACATTCCTTGCATTGGTCGTCAAGGGTAAAGCGGGCAGAAACTCTTTCTGCCCTGTAGATATAATAACTTCTAACTTTTCTGTACAGTATTAGCGGTTTATTTTGCCAGTATATGCTAACACTGTGCATGATCAACACATTTCATATATATTAAGTGAAAGCATATTTTGTTTCAGGACTCTGAATTTAGATGTGTCGGTACTTGCTGATACGGTGCCTCTTCTCCACAAGGATTGTACCTTTGATGTAGAGATGAATTCAGCCTTGGTGGATATACCGGATGACATTGAGGTGGCTCCAGAAATTCAAGAGTGGGTCAAAGACAAACCCAAACCCAACCTTGATCAAACCACTCCTTTCAATCTCGGAACCTTAGAAAACCCTAAGTTAATCCAGATTGGTTCAGACCTTACTCCAAACCGACAGAATGACATGGTTACGCTATTAACCCAGTTCCAGGATGTGTTTGCATGGTCTCATGAGGATATGGTGGGTTTGTCCACTGACATTGTCCTTCATCGCATTCCCATTAAAGAGGGATTTAAGCCAGTCAAGCAAAAGCTCCGGCGATTGAAACCTGAATGGAGTTTAAAGGTGAAAGAAGAAATTGTGAAACAATTTCAAGCTGGCATCATAATGGTGTCTACATATCCAGAGTGGATATCCAACATCGTGCCCGTACCTAAACCTGGAGGGAAGGTGCGAGTTTACGTGGATTACCGGGACTTGAACAAAGCTTGCTTAAAAGATAGCTTTCCCGTGCCATTTATCCACATTCTCATTGACAATACTGCGCAATACGACATGTACTCCTTTGCAGATTGCTTTGCGGGGTATCATCAAATCATGGTTGCCGAGGAAGATCGTGAAAAAACTGCTTTCATCACTCCTTGGGGAACTTTTTGCTATAGACGGTTGTCATTCGGCCTATTCAATGCTGGAGCTACCTATCAACGAGCTATGATGGCTCTTTTCCACGACTTAATGCATAAAGAGATCGAGATCTACGTGGATGACATTATTGTCAAATCCCGGAAGGAGGATGACCATATAGACCATCTCTGGAAGTTGTTCAACAGGTTGCGTAAGTACAACTTGAAGTTGAATCCAGCTAAGTGCGCCTTTGGCGTTAAATCAGGCAAGTTGCTAGGATTTCTAGTCAGCCACAAAGGGATAGAGCTGGTTCCTGCCAAAATCAAAGCCATCACGGAAATGCCCATTCCTCAGACAGAAAAGGAAATATGGGGATTTTTGGGAAGAATCAACTTCATTAGCAGATTTATTTCTCAACTCACAGCAACCTGTGAGCCAATCTTCAAGCTATTAAGGAAGAACTCCTCCATGAAATGGAATGAGGAGTGCCAGAATGCCTTCCTTACAATCAAGAAATAGCTAATTAAAGCTCCCATCTTGGTACCACCCAGGGATGATGTTCCCCTGTTTATGTATCTGTCCGTAAGTGACAATGCCATGGGCTGCATGCTGGGACAGAAGGACGATAGAGGCCTAGAACGAGCTATCTATTACCTCAACAAAAGATTCAGCAGCAGTGAACACAAGTACACTCTGATCGAAAAGACGTGTTGTGCTTTAGCATGGGCTGCCATGAGGTTACAACATTACCTCCATGGTCACACAACCCATCTCATATCCCGCGTGGATCCTCTCAAGTACGTATTCAGTAAACCCATACTAAATTGTCGATTGTCCAGATGGCAGTTGATCCTACAACAATTTGAGATCGTATATGTGACTCAAAAGTCCATCAAAGGTCAAGAAATTGCGGATCAACTGGCCGCCGCACCATCAAGGGATTTCAAACCCTTGGAAACCTACTTCCCTGATGAAGGAGTAATGACAATTCAGCAACACCATCAGTACGATACACGCCAAACGTGGAAGGTGTATTTCGATGGAGCTGTTAATATGGAAGGTTCTGGAGCTGGAGCAGTTCTAGTATCTGATACGGGGGAGCAGTATCCCGTCGTCGTCAAATTATAGTTTGTCAGCACCAACAATATGGCTGAGTATGAAGGCTGTATTATGGGGCTAAAACTTGCCCATTCAATGGGCATCAGGCGGTTAACTGTCCTTAGAGATTCGGAGTTGGTAATCATACAATCCACCGGAATTTATCAAACCAAGGAACTACATTTGCTGCCTTACCATCGGCAGATTTTAAAGATGGCTTTGGGATTCGAAGAAATATCCTTTCTACACATTCCTTGTAATATGAATGATTTCGCAGACACGTTAGCAACTTTGGCCTCCTTGATTCGCATATCAGACAAGGAACACTTGCCAAGCATCACAATTTCCCTGCACAAGGCCCCAGCCTACGGGAATTATGTTGGAGAAGTATCGGATGAACTACCTCCCATCCAACATCCTTGGTATCAGCATATCAAGGAATATCTGCGAGATGGATCTACACCCGCTGAGGCGAGCCCGACTAAGAAAAGGAGGATCCATCGATTTTCTATGAAATTCTACCTGAGTGGAGATGCGCTCTACAAAAGAGATGCAGGATTAGGTCTCCTCAGATGTTTAGACAACGATCAAGCCTAAAGGCTTATGGATGAAATCCATGGCGGAGTCTGTGGCCCCCACATGAGTGGCCCCCTCCTTGTCAAGAAAGTCCTCAGGACGGGACATTATTGGCTATCTCTCAAAGCTGATTGCAATGACCATGTCAGGAGATGTTATCAATGCCAGATTCATAGGAATGCTATACACGCCCCTCCACGGGAACTTTACAATATGAGTTCACCTTGGCCCTTCTCATTGTGGGGAATGGACGTTATCGGGCCCATTGAGCCTAAAGCCAGTAATGGTCATCGATTTATCTTTACCATGATCGACTACTTCACCAAGTGGGTAGAAGCAGCCTCCTTCTCCAGGGTTACTAAAGAAGTCATCATTGCTTTCATCAGAAACAATGTTATTTGTCGATATGGACAACCAGAGGTGATTGTGTCCGACAATGCCAAGAACCTCAACAACAAAATGATGGAGGAATTATGCAGTAAATTCCACATCAAACATCTCAACTCAGTCATATATCGTCCGAAGATGAATGGTGCTGTTGAAGCGGCTAACAAGAACTTCAAGAAGATTATGCAAAAGATGTCCACCAATCACAAAAATTGGCCTGACCAATTGCCTCTGACTCTGTTAGCCTACATAACCTCAATGCGCACTTCTCCTAGGGCAACCCCCAACGCATTGACCTATGGGATGGAAGCAGTGCTCCCCATAGAAGTTGAGATGGAATCCCTCAGAGTATTGATAGACGCTCAGTTGAATGAAGACCAATGGGTACAAGATAGGTATCACCAACTGTCTCTAATAGACGAAAGGCGAACCGCGGCTATTTTCCATGGTCAGTTATATCAACAAAGGATTGCCCGATCCTACAACAAAAAAGTCTGGCTATGGCAATTCATATAACATGACTTGGTTTTGAAGAAAATACTGGACAACCAAGATCAGTCCAAGGGAAAATTCGCTCCTAACTGGGAAGGCCCGTTTATTGTCAAGAAAGTATTGACAGGAGGCGTTCTCAGATTGCAAGAAATGGACGGCGATGAATTTCCGCAACTCATCAACTCAGACGCCGTGAAACGGTATTATGTCTGAAGTTACCATCAAGTAAACATCCTGGTGGTAGACCATCAGGTCACCAGTCATTCCGGTTCTTTAAACCTTTACCACAAACAACTTTTTTACACTTTGCCCCTCAGAGAAACATACCTTTCAAGCCAGCAGCCTAGCTTTCTCCTTTGCGTTACTACATCTTAGGTCATCCCACCGTGGATTGAACCTCTTGCGTTTGCAGTTTGGCTACCCATACATGGGATCAAACTTTTCACCTGTAGTTTATCCTCAACCTAGGATTAAACTCTCTCCTCCCGGCACTCTGACCTGCACATGGGATTACGCTTTTCATCTCGCCTTGAGGGGCGAACTACGTCGACCTGATCTCCTCTTCAATAGGAGTATGTAGGCAACCATTTCATATGGCCCGGTCGTAATAAAACAAAAACAACAAAAACATTCCCACACCATTCTTGCCGCATACAACGTTAAACCTCTTACACCAGGTTCGAACTACGCAGACCTGATCTCCTCATCAATAAGAGTACGTAGGCAGCCATTCATGGTGCGGTCTCACCCCCTACCAAAACACAAACCCTTGTCAGTTAGTACTGGGATCATCCTTCAATCCGCTACATTTCATTTGGCTTCACACCAAAGGGATGGAATTACCTGAACTCCTCCTAAATAGGAAATTCAGCGACCATCTAAGCGGCGGTTGTACCTCGAAGAGCAACACCAATCCATAAGAGATGGAATTAACTAGGCTTCTCCTGAATAGAAGTGTTGGCGACCATCTGTGGTGCGGTCAATCTCAGAGAGGAAAGACACACTCCTCTCCTCATTTCTATACAGAAACCAGTCCCAAGACACCGAGAGATGGTAGGGTTACATTCAGATCGATGATCCATTCTAAACTATCCAGAGACAACTCAATATCCATCCACCCAGGAATAATTCAGAATACATCACGATCACAAGCCCTGAAGAAGCAGGAAAAATATCAAGCAAGTAGCAAAGCATATCAAAAAGGGAAGTGACCAAAAATATATTTCCCTGTCATATATATAATGCTGTTTGACATACACAATGTAAACTGTACATGATAAAATGGCTAAGCTAGTCTGTGCAGGAAAATACAGGATCACCTACAAGTCAGGGTATATGCGAGCTAACAAGCCCAACATGGCGTCCCTCTCAGAAGATGGAGGTAAAGCTATGGTCTCCTGTATGAGAATATCCATACGACCCAATAGATCTGTAGCCATCTGCATGGTGACCATATGATCGTCAATATATGCGCTCATCTCTACGATCATGCCAGTGGTAAGGGACCTCACTGCAGTACTATCTGTGATGGCTACATCCCGGGCAGATATGGCGATATCTCGCTCAACTATCATTGCATCTCTGGCTGATATAGCCTCATCCCGCTCAACGACAGTGGAATCTCTACGAACCAAGGCCTCGTCTCTCTCCAATAGAGCGGCCTCCCTCCCATCAAGAACAGTCGACATCATAGATCGAATCTGATCTCTCTCAAAGGTCATCAGATGAAGACTCTGCTCTAAGTACTATGTCGAGTGCTGAATCACAACAGTACTGGTACTAGGAGAATCCGAAAGAAATGCTGGCAACCCAACAGTAGGCTCCTCCTCGATGTAGGTATCAATGTCCTCCATGGGCTCTACATCATCTAACTCACTCTCCGGTACTGCAAATATTGCTGCAGCCGATAAAATCTATGTCTCCATCCACGCGGAATACTCTGCGGAATAACCAGGATGACTTACAGAAAAAGCCGCTATCTCACACCGATCCCAACAGGCGTATACCCGAGATCAGTCCTCTGCTGAAAGGTACCGAGAAGCTGAACGCTGACCTGTCGCCCCCTCAAAAGGATGAAAATCCTGGAACTGGTCGAACTGCGACATCACGACCAATGGGTGATAAGTGGTCACTCCCCTCAAACCAGCCAGAAGGAGATAGTCCATGCCCGGAGCATGAGTAATGAAGCTGTATGGTGAGCTAAGCCCCGAACACAGCAATATGCTGAATGGATCTCTGATATCTGCCAAGAATATGGACCAGGACAGAGCATCTATACACTCTGATGGCTGAAAAGAGTATGACATAGCTACATCATGGGTGAAGCAGTACCCATGCCGTCTAAAAGTGCCAATCGGTCTCAAGTGTGACATGAACAACACATATAGCATGATTGAGCTACCTGTGAACACTCCTGTAGGATACGGATGCCGACCGCAGGGTCTCTGCTATAATCATAGGTACAATGGTACGACCCTCCCTGAGAGCTCTCACGGTAATGATAACGCCTATATCTATCTCATCCATATACCGCGGCATATACACATATGACAATACACATAGCATCAATACGTCAACTCTGGCCAAGCGCCAATGAGCCTCCGGTGTAGTGAAATCCCCGGAATGTCGTGAATAGCTATCCTCTAAGCCAAATCTGTTGTACAGAAAATGCTGGGATATCACGTGGACAGATGTCAACTTATCCTGTACCACTCTGCGCCTCAATCCTGTGAGAGTCATGAATCGTTTGCTCATTTCTCCCAAAGCCAGATGTACGCAAGGTCTGTCTAGAGACAACATCGTCAATCGTACATACTCCTCTAGAGTAGGAGTCAACTCATGGGTGCCGAATCGGAATACCTGCCTATCCGGTAGCCAATGCTCTATCATTCCGTCCATAAATCATGCGGGAACCTAAAAAGTCAAAAAGGTCATGGTATGCTGTAATAAATGATCTGCAGTCACCCTGTTTGGTGGTGACATGCTATCATACCACGATCTCATACCCGATGCCACCACTGACGGTGGGGTATGATCTATGTGGCTAACTGTCGAAGAAGACATCTGTGCGGGCCGTGTCATAAGACCATCCAGGGGTCAATACCAAATATCTCTGGACATACATACATATGCATAACATGATACATGCATAACAGATAATAGATGGCAATATGATATAAGGAATGAAAAAATAGTGCATACATTCCTAAGTATATCATCATCTAATACATCACCTCTGTACAACTACAAATACATGGAAATGGGGCACAGCCACCCAATATCTAACAAAGGCCTATCAAAAGATATAGCGAGAATGGGGCACATCCATCCAATATCTAACAGAGGCCTATCAAAAGATATAACGAGAATATACATCAGAAGAAGACAATGGTGTCGATGTCCACATCATCAATCATGTCCACCTGATGTAACTCCTCCTGAGTCACTGGATCTCTATCAACAGGGATGTCAGGCCTATATAGAGGAGAATCTGCGCCGGTAAAACCAAATGGGTCACCTAAGGGGCCAGCGCCTGAGCTGGAAGGATCAAATGAAGCCGCCTCTGTTGGGTCTCTGCCCAAATGCCGGATAAATATATGTGCCTGGTCCAACTGCCGGGTCAAACTATCAATCTGGGTCATATGAGTCGGATCTCGGACAAAAGTTATCCAATCCGTCATCATCAAAGATCCTGGAACCATATCCCCCATAAACTGTGTAGCGCGGGACTGAGCTCCTATAGTGCGAGGGGACCACCACCGATGGAACGTCTCCTGAGTACATGGACCCTCTGACAATGCAAAACTGTCAACCCCCAACAATAGGATATCAGTGACGGGTGACTGCGATACAGGCCAATAACGCCTGGCAGGAGGCAAGATCGGCATACGAATCTCCCCTGTGGTGCTCCTAATAGCACGCTCTCCTAAATAGAGCTCCCAGCCTCCATCTGTGAAGAAAGGAATTCTCCTGGTGGAAATCACATACTCGACTCCAGTCGGGTATCCATCCTCAAAACTCACGGTCAGGTGTTCCCCAGAATAGGGAAGCCATGTGATGGTGTCGGCCGTCAGCAACTCCAGCTGCATACGGCAATGAGTGAATCCCTCAGCTACAGGGACCTCTGGTAGAATCGAATGATGCCATCGTCGTCCTCGTGGATAGGCGTCTAAACCTAACACACTCACGGGACGTAAGCATGGAAGCCTCTCATAGGCCCAAAACTGCCAACACAAAGGCAAACATCTGCTGTCAGTTAACACTCTTAACCTATACATGGTAAATAACAAGAGAAATACTCACCAGCAGAAATGGGTAAAATCCTAGCCAAGCCTCAGTCAAACCCTGTAAGCGCATACGCATGCCCTGGAGGAAATATGCAAAGGTGTAGGAGCCCCAATCGTACTCTCCAATACCGTCCACATCACGCGTGGCGCTGATCAAAGCGAAAGATACCGTGGAAGAGTTATCTACTATGAAGCAGCCTCTAATGATCATCAGGAACAATCGCCGCAGAACGCGATCCCTGATTCTGACATCATCAGGCATAGGCTCAATCAATAGCCCGCTCATAGCATCTATGCTCAAAGGACCTGAGCGGACGGTCCTGCCTTTGAGCGCCACCGCCGGAACTCCTAATAAGGATCTAACGGTAGTAAGGGTAATATTTGACATACAAGGCACTGGCTCCCCTCCAAACTCTATACCTATGATAAATCGCCAATCCATAGGAGTCACCATCACCTCGCAATCTAGCAGATGGAGTGACTGAGTCTGATGAAACCATCGCTCAGACAATGCCCAGAGATAACCCCAGGGACAACGACGGGGAAGGATGGAGAAGAATGCCCCAAATCCCCACTCATGCACTACCGCTCTATAGTCAGGATGAAGCGCCTGATACATGGAGTGAATGCTGAACCAGTTCCCTCGAGGCTGTGTAAAACCAGGAACCTGCATGAAATGCAGATCAACATCAAAACCCTTTAATCCTCATCAATAGGAAAGAAGGAAGATCAAAGTCTAACGCCATACCTCGTTAGCATGCAAATACATCGATGGATGTCTGCCCAAGTCACCCAGCAACTCTGGGTTCACCACCTGAATGCTCGAAAGCTCCCTACAAGGGACATGTGCAGCAGGAGTGGGATCCTCTATCGAAATATCCGCCTCCTCGTCCTCAACGTCTGGAACACCTACCTAGACATGACGTATCATGGCCTCCACCAACCGTCGAGGCCGTCTGACAGAACGGGGACGAGGTACTTCAGAAGCCCTCCGCCGTACGCCAGAAGTGGTCCTATAGGAACTACTCGGCTGATCCAGATCCATAGTATCTGGACAACAAGTTTCCAAATTACCTCAGAAAGGGTGTGGTATTTCCTTACCTGGAGCTTTCTCGAATGCATTTTATGACTATATGCATGCATGCATTTACTTTAACATATAATAGAGTTAAAATGCATGACTACCCAATGCCTACATTTGGAAAATTTTTTCCATAGTCCCCTTTGAAAATAGGACTATCCACATGCATACAGGCATATCTAGGTGGCCATTCAGTAGCACAACTGCTCCAAAGTCATATACATAATATATGCATTAAAAATTAAAATCATCATGCATCAGGCCAATCTCAATATCAGGACTATTTTGCCTTGCTGCGTTATACTCATTGGACCTCAAATAGGACAAAAAAATAGCAGAAAAGGTGCCAATTTGACTGTCTCAAAAGTCAAATTTTTTCATATCATTATGTTCAGCATGGTTTAATACTAACCTTTACTATGTTGATTATTTTTTATCTAGTTGTTTGTACATACATAATCACTACTATGTGTTTAGATACATTTCATGCGATAACTCAAAATCCAACGGACAGAAATGAGAGAAAATACAGGCATATGTTACCAAGATAGTGTAGAACACTCGTACGGTGACAGAATTTGTATGAAATAGTCCGAACTCAGTAGATCTGAAAGTGGCTCACGTATTTTCCTTCGCGCAACAAGTTGAAAGTGACTTGTGAGACCAACCAGCTGGAATTTATCATCCACGGTTGGCCGCATGCCCATCTGCGGCTGCAGCAGGTGCACCTACGGCACTTCCATGCGAGTCCCATCACTCCGGCTCGGTCCAGTTCGAGTTGCAAAGGAGTTTTTACAAGCTGAAAAGGTCAAACCGGGATAAAAATGCTACGCGATTGAGCAGAATAGCCTGAAACCTTGGTTTTTCTGGATCTAACTGTGGCTTTCTTTTCATCCATTGGTTTTTGCCCGAACACAGGGTTTACTATACCGATGATTTAAGTCTTTGCATACCACATTCGGCAATACCGTACAGAGGTCTGATGCCGTCAACGTAAGGTTGTCACACCAATCTTTTCACACAAGAAATCCCCGACGGGGGTTACAACGTGAAATCCCCGGCGGGGGTTACAACGCATGCTCATCCGTTGACACATAAATCAACGAAGGTTAAGCAGCCTTGACATTATTACAGCCGATAACGATTTAAACCTATCAGAGATCTAGAGCTATTCGAGGTTTTCACACCCGATCGCTCAGATCCCCGGCGGGGGTCACAACGCAATGTTTCGTTGATTCACACGTCAGCGGAGGTCAATCAGCCTTGACAGTATATCTTATAGGATTTTTCAGCCGTTGATTCACATGTTGGTGAAGTACACGTCAACGAAGGTCAGGCATCCCTGACAGCATTTACTGTTGGCAGTAAACCCAACAGAATCTTGGCATATTCTGGCGATACTAACCAGGAGAGGTCAATGTCATCAAAGAGGATAGATGATGTAATATGTTATACACATCCTCAAACAGATCAAGCTTTATCCATAGAGATCTCTTACACAAAAGAGGTACATCTGCAGGATCAAGTCATTATCTAGGAATTTGGTGATAACTCCAACATCAACATCCTAACAGATTCGGATTACACATCAAATCTGGTCATCGTTGCCAACCCCCAGTTGAAGTAACAGGGAGCCAGCAATCATCCCCAGCATGTTGGGCTACAACCCCGTACACATGCATCATACATTTGTATCATGTTGCTATCCATAGTATCATGTTTATCTTGTTGCATTTCAAGTGTTTAGGATTCTTTATCCTACCCATGCACCGCCATGCATGAGTATGATAAAGAGGGGCATCTGTAGACACTCGAAATTTTCTGTACACCTGTCACTAACATTGCAGGAGGACAGATTCGTCTTTTAAGAGGGAACCCTGAAAGACAATCCATATCCATGCCGGATACTACCGGAAGTTCAACATCAACCCCGAATCGCAATCTGGGAGTAACAATTCTAATCTCAGAGATAACCTCGAGGCATGCAGATACAATACCGGAACACACATCGGAGAAGACCGATAAATCTTGAAGATAACCCCGAGGTATCCAGTCTCAGTTCCAACCATGGGAATAGCCACCAACCTTGGTGATAACCCCAAGGAAGGCAATTTCGGTGATAACCCCGAAAATGCTTGTTACAAATACATCCAGCTTCAATCTCGACGCTCACAACGAGATCCACTGTACCAGCCTGGAGATAACATCAGGAAGACAGACACACCTCAAAGATGACAATAAGGACCTTCAACAAATTGTAGCAGTCCAATCTCAGCGAAGCTGAGCAACGTCTGCTTTATCAGCCCAATCCGGCGATAACACTGGTGAGGGGCAACATCTTCATCTGACCAACACGATGTCACACCACGTCACCTTAACATATCTACGCAACAATGTCCCACAAGACTAATCAATCCCGAGTGACTATTGTGTGGGGTAACGGATGAAAGTTGAAGCTTGAAGACCGGAGGGCACCGTCCCATCTTCAATGACTTCGCACAAACTCTAATCCCATGCCATTGTACAACTCTCGACAACGGCGGTCCGAAATAGGTCATGTATATCTCAAATGGATGCCCTGATTGCACTTCTAAAAGTTTGAGTGGACATTACAGTGCCTGAGTGCACGTACTTCGAGACGACCCGAGCCGAAAAACTTGGGCCCACCCGGGTTGCCTCTGGTACACCTGTGGCTCCACCCTCTATAAATAGAGGGCTTGGGGTGGCCATTTTGTAAGAGAAAACGGCGAGGAAGCCCTGCCTAATTTGCTCTGTACTCACCCCAGACTGAGTGCTTTCTCATTTTAAACACTTGTGAGCTCATATATAGCTTATTTTGTACCTACAAAAGCCAGTGTTTACCCACTTTAAAGATATTGAAGTCTTCTTTAGCAGCCCACTGTAAGCCTTCTTTCACACTTTAAAGTTTTTCTCTTCATCTTTGCACACACCCTTCTACACGTTGAGAGTCGTGTTGCACATTTTGCCCGGACTTCGATCCGTGGTTTATTTTTAGCTTGTATATACATATATATATTTATATATATATATATATATATATATATATATATATATATATATATATTTATATATATGGACTAACATTATCATGTTATGCCTCGATTGAGCCTAGACTTCGGTCTGGAGCGTTTAATTGCTTTCTTATTATATAATTATATATATGAACTGCTATCGAACTTTGTTCGGTGAGCCTGGATTTCACATTCGATGCGTTTACTGCTTTAATATATATATATATATATATATATATATATATATATATATATATATATATATATATATTATATATATTAATTGTTGTTGGACTTTGTCCGATGAGCCTAGATTTTATATCCGGTGCATTTACATGCTTTTATATATATATATATATATATATATATATATATATATATATATTTACATTTCGTCCCACCTAGAGTTTACTTTGTGGTGGTTGACCGTTTTTACAGCTTTCTGTACATTTCATCCCGCCTGGAATTTCCTCTGTTGCGGTTGATAGCTTTTACAGCTTTATTTACATTTTTGATCCCCCATGGAGGTACTTCGTGGTTGGTGATCATGTCTGTATATATATATTTACAACTTTTATATATATACCTGCTTACTAATTTCATATAAATTGCAGTATTCTATGCGCCTAGGAATCATGTGATCACAGATTCATCCCATTGGATCTAGATTCGGTTCCCGTGATGGACATTTTCAGCTGTGAGCAGCTTGTAAATTATTCTGCGGTGTCTGGATTTCCTCAGATGGTTTACATACCCACGAGGAATTCAGCACCTTTTTGTACATTATTTTCGTACGGATGCCTCACATCTGTCAAATAAAATCAATCCAGCCGAATACGGAATAAAATGGGAGTGTAAAAGGTCTCAATTACTATTGATCATCAGGGTTTAAAAAACCTCTTTTATAAAACATCATTGTCATATCTTGCTTATAATTGAATTTTTACATAAAATTCAAAGCCTGTGTATATAGGTGCGAATGAGGCCTCACACTACTTCCAAATAACAGCACATTGACCCCTACACACACACATTTAGATAGTAGTTTCTTGAAAAGAGGCGGTCACTGTGGTAACACGGATGTCGGGGGATTCCTAACACCTTCCCTCCGCATAACCAAGTCCCCGGACCCTAATGAATCTCGGTTTCACCAACCCGTTTAGCAGTGTCACATCACTGGGTCAATGTGCAAACCTTTTCTCGGTTGTGTTGGTACAACCATTTAAAAAACCAACTAGCGACTCTTAACAGTCCATCGTCGACATTATACATGTCGGACCTTTTTCACTTATTTTTTCAAACAAATCTCACCTAAAATGAGAACATTAAAGGACAAGTAATGAAAAGGGACAATTAAAAAATCCTGATGTCGACAATGGCGGCAGCCCTTTTCTCATCTATCAGAGATAGTTGACTGTACCGGTCATGCAACCACTGATCTTATTCCATCTAGGCATCTATCAGCACCTTTAATGATGCCATTTCTACTTCTATAGGGAGCACAACTTCCATGCCATAGACTAATAAGTAGGGTGTGGCTCCCGTAGAAGTGTTTGTTGTTATTTTGTATGCAAGCAAAGACAAAGGCAATAAGTGAGGTCATCCTTTGTGATTGGCGGACATCTTCTCCATGATTTTCTTAATGTTCTTGTTGGCTGCTTCCAAGGTGTCGTTCATCTTGGGACGATAAATGATAGAATTGAGATATTTGATGTTGAATTGGCTGCACAATTCCCTTATCATTTGAGTGTTCAGATTCTTTATATTATCTAATATGATAACCTCTAGTTGTTCGTATCGAAGGATCATGTTGTTTCTAATAAAACTAATGATGACCTCCTTGGTAACTTTGGTGAAGGAGGCACCTTCCACCCATTTAGTGAAGTAGTCGATCATGGTGAAGATGAACACGTGACCATTGCTGCCTTTGGGCTCGATTGGCCCGATCATATCCATCCCCCATATTGAAAAGGGCCATGGTGAGCTCATGCAGTGTAACTCACTTAGAGGAGCATGGACAACATTTCCATGAATTTGGCATTGATAACATCTTTTGACATGATCGATACAATCAGTTTTGAGGGAGAGCCAATAGTGCCATGTTCTTAATATCTTCTTAGCAAGTAAGGGATTGCTCATGTGTGGCCCACACACTCAGCCGTGCATTTTGTCCAAAAGCCTATAAGCTTGGTCTTTGTCTAAGCATCTTAAGAGTCCCCATGACTACATCTCTTTTGTAGAGATCATCTCCACTTAAATAGAATTTTAAGGCCATTTTTTGAATTCACTTCTTTTCAGCTTGGCTTGCCCAAGTGGGAATGGATCCAAACCTCAAATATTATTTAATATCCTAATACCTGGGACTTTGGATGGGAGGTATTCCATCTAATACTTCTCCAACATAATTCCCATATATTGGTGATATCTGTGTTGTGAAGTCAATAGCAAGAGTTCCCTTCCTTGTAGATACGTGGATCAAGGAAACTAGGGTTGTCATGGACTCCACAAAATCATTTCGATTTCGAGGAATGTAAATGAAGGTTATATCTTTAAATTCATTGCCATCTTGATAACCTGCCAATGATAGAGCAGTAAGTGTAGCTCCTTGGTGTAATATGCTCTGGTGGTTTGTCTGATGACAAACTCAGAATCTCCAAAGACTGTTAGTCGTCTGACACCCATTGATTGGGCCAATTTTAATCCCATGATACAACCTTCATATTCGGCCATATTGTTAGCGTTGTTGAAATGTAGCTTGGCAGTCGTGGGATATCGTTCCCTAGTGATGAATACGAGGATTACCCTTGCTCCTGCGCATTTTATGTTTACAGTGCCATCGAATTACAGTTTCCAGAATTGGACCATATCCTCTTGATGGCTTTGCTGGACTGTCATCACGCCGTCATCGGGAAAGTATGTTTCCAATGATTTGAAGTCCTCTGATGGTGCTTCAGCGAGCTAGTACGTAATTCCTTGGCCCTTGATGGCTTTTTGTGTCACATAGATGATGTCGAATTGTTGAAGGATTATCTGCCACCTTGATAATCAACATTTTAACAGGCTTGCTGAAGATGTATTTCAGAGGATCTATGCGGGATATGAGGTAGGTTGTATGTCTATGGAGGTAATGTTGTACCCTCATGGCAGCCCATGCTAGTGCATAGCAAGTCTTTTCAATCAAATTGTATTTATGCTCACAACTACTGAATCCCTTGTTGAGATAATAGATGGGTCATTCCTTGCCTCTATAGTCTTTATGCCCCAGTGTGAGACCCCAGAATTTTTAAATAAAGATTTAAAATTTTCAAATTATTTTTTTAATATTAAGGTGTGGATTTGAGATAATGTTATAGTTGGGGGTAGTATTTGAAAATTTTGCAAAGTATGCAAGTTGTTATATAATATTCGATTGGTCGGGGAATATTCTTTTTGTCGGGAAATATTCGTACGACGACACAATCATTGGTGGACCCACAACAGAAGAACTGTCATAGTTAGAAAACGACAGAAATACTTTATGAAAATAACGGCGGAAGTTTTACCGTTGATACTGTTGAAACACCCGGTGTTAAAAGTACAGTAATACGCGTGGTTGCATAGTAGCACACGGTATTGATTATTGATGCTTATGTGAGAAGTCACTCAGTATTGTTCAATCGGGTATTCGGGACACTTTTTATGTCGGAGTACTATTCACGAGTTACTATTCATGGGTTACTATTCACGGGGTTACTATTCACCCAAATTACTATTCACTCTAGTATTGCTCACTCGGGTATTCGGAGCACTTTTCGTGTCGAAGTACTATTCACGAGTTACTATTCATGAGTTACTATTCACGAGTTACTATTCATGAGTTACTATTCACGAGTTACTATTCACGAGTTACTATTCACGTGTACTATTGATTTACATGATTTACTATTAGGAGAGTTGGTGCAAGATTGATAATACTTGCAGGACTAAATAAAAAATGAAGAAAAAGAGGAAGGTATTATACTGTAATTTTCGAGCCACAAAACGTGTAATTATCGAAACTATGTTTTCCTATAAATAGAAGCTCATCCTTCCTTCATTTCTCACCAATTCACTAAAGCTTTAGAGCCATTATTATAGAGAGAAATTATAGAGAGAAGCTATAGAGAGAAAATCTATAGAAGAAGAGAAGTCTGCTCTCTCACTACTCCTATATCCAGTTTCTTTCAAAGGTAGGGAATATTATTTCTTTCTTTCATCTTCATGAAGAGAACTTCTGTTGTTCCATTCTTTGTTATTATGTTGGAATAACCTGTTTATGCGAAGTACCGCATACTTGGTGAAATTCTTCTATTATTCCATTCCTTATTATTCTGCTGGAATATCCTGTCTGTGCGTTCTACGCCGGACCTGGTTCTATTATTTACTATTCTGTTGGAACATCCTGTCTGTGCGTTCTACGCCGGACCTGGTTCCGTCTTTACTATTCTGTTGGAATATCCTGTCTGTGCGTTCTACGCCGGACCTGGTTCCGTCTTTACTATTCTGTTGGAATATTCTGTCTGTGCGTTCTACGCCGGACATGGTTCCGTCTTTACTATTCTGTTGAAATATCCTGTCTGTGCGTTTTACGCCAGACCTGGTTCCGTTAATTATTATTCTATTGGAATAACCTGCTTGTGCGGTCTATCGCATGCCTGGTGATATCTTTTGTTATTCCATTCTTTATTATACACAGTTGGTTAAAGTTTTGACTTCTATACTCCATGAAATTAGTGGAATATCCTTGATATTTGCGCTTCATCCAGTATCTTTTTATAGAAATATTCTTCTGAGCATTCTTGACTTTTACTTTACAAAGAAGTATCATGTTGACAATTTGGATATTATTAGTTCCTGGATAAATTAATTCTTGAACTTGTTTAATTGAATTCCTATAACATTGTCATCATCCTCATGTTTATATTATGTTGAAAGTCATCTTTGGCTTACGTGCATAGATGGACTTAGTATGATTATGACCAGGGATCATTCGATATAATCATGAACTGTGATGTGGTAAAAGTCCTCAGTGGCCCGTAATGCATTGATGGACAGTTTTTGGTATAATTATGATCAGGGATTATTCGGTATAGTCATGACCGTGGATGATTTAATGAATATATTTGGTTCGTAGTACAGGGATGATTAGAAGATGTGGTTTATTTATTAAGCTGAGTCTCAGCGATAAAAATTGATGAAAATATTTTTAAATCATAGAAGATAGTAGATTTTATTCTCTACTTGACTCTTCTAAGGATTGCTTATTCCGCTGCAGTTAAACTTGATATCTATTGTATTTTATCAGTTTAACATTGTTGAAGACTATTGATAATTTATTTTGCATTATCTTAGTCATAATATTCTTACTGGGCTAGTTGAGCTCACCCTTTCTTTCAATGTTCTCTTCAGGAAATGAGAATATAACTGGGACGAGTCGGGAAAATGAGTGATGGTCCAGAAGATAGTATTAGTAGTCCTCACTATTCTGTTAAATAGTGTGACAATAAATGTAATGAGGACTCCTTGAGTATGGATATTGTCTAGATGACAATATTCCTATTAGAACGCTCAGTTTATGTATTGTAGTATGTTACACGACAGTTGTATAATTAAGTTTGTATTTGTATTCTGTACCATGTATCTGGCGACCCAAGATGGGTGATGTATACCTAATTTTGGGGGCGTCACAGTTGGTATCTAAGCTTAGGGATATGATCCCTGGCTAGGATGTGAGAATAGAACTAGGAGGGGAGAGACGGGAAATTCCTTCGCTAATATGACCTACTTAAGTTTATTTGGTATTTAATTGGTCGGTCAGAGTATAGGGATAATATGTGATATGTCAATTAACCCTTGTTTTGTGACAGTGTTTGGGAATGGCATCTGAAAATGCTGAGATAAGCAATGAAGCACATGAGAGAGTTGATTCAGCTCAAGCAAAAGGTAACGACCAACAACACGATAATAATCATACCAGTGGCAACGGCTATCGGAACAATGATAACCATCGTGGGGGAAATTATCATGCCAAGATTGGTAACCACTTCGGTGGTAATCATGACCAAGATAATAGAAGTGGAAATTTCAAGAAGAGAAGGTCATTTAGCTCAATTTTGTCGTATAGTGAAGTCAAGTCCAGCTGGGACGGTGGCACCAAAGGCGGATACAGACAAAACAAATTCGGTAGTTTAAGGGAGAGCGTTTTTCGTGACGAGGAATCGAACGAAGTTATCACGGGTTAGTTAATTATAAATTTTTGCGGAGTCTATACCTTATTAGATACCGGTTCTAACCATTCTTTTATCTCTCTTGCTTGCGCTCAATGTTTAAATTTGACTCCAGAGAGATTAGACTTTGACTTATCGATTGAAACTCCGTTAGGAGAAACCTTCATTTCATGTGCTATCCAAGTCTTGGATGAGAGTCACAGTTTTGAGTGATATTTTTATTGTTAATAAATTTTCTGACGTATTCTTGAAGACTTCTTAAACTACCCCTAGAGCATGAAATCGAATTTTGTATTGACCCCAGTACAAAACCCATTTATAAAACCCTCAAATATTTCATCAACTAAAAGGATCTGGTTACATTGATTATAATTAGAGTTATAATAAAAGCGTTGGAATAATGAAAATCATGGGTATATGTGGTATTAGTAAGTGTTATGATGAGTTATGTTGGTTATTATGTGAAAACATGAAAGTTTCTTAGAAATCACAAAGGGTTGAAAAATCAGATTTTGGTAAAAACGTAACATGAAATTCAATTGACCATATCTCCTATTATATTTTGAATTTTTGAGTGTGGTCAAGTCCTAGAGTTAGATCTATGAGTTACCTAACTAATCCAAGTGGAATCAATGAATAATGTGTTGTATATTTTCGTGCGGACTGATTTTAGCAAATGAGTCAAAACATTAAAATGTCCAAAAAGCTGCTGCCACATTTTTGTAAGGGTTGTTTCGGCCACTTAATTAGTGAGAAAAATTTAGGCCTTTTGGGACATAAAAGTATATGGTATAAAGAACATCGTGTCCAAAAATGAGCTCATTCCGACTTAAAATGAGCAAGTTATGACCATTTCAATATTTAGGTTTTTCGGATGAAAAACGCTATAACCGGAGTTCTACAACTCCGATGACCATGAAATTTAAACTGAAGGCTCACATTAACATGTGTAAGGTCCTTCCAAGATTTGGGAATTTTTGGAGTTAAACTTGAGGTAGCAAATTTCTTAAGGAATTAATTGGAAATTATTTTTTTAAAAATAGTAAATGAATTTTAAAAATTCCGAGAAAAATGTATGTTCATTATGAGACTATATTATGCTAAATCCCAGAAAAAAAATATTTTTGGGACTGATTTGGTATTTTCATGAAAAATATTTAGTTACGAATATATGAGTTAAATATGTTATGTGAAGTAACAAAGTTGGAAAATAGAATTTTATGGCTTGGAAATCCTATATAGAGCATATGCATATTTTTTTGATGAGGGATTTGATCATTGGTGATGATATCTTATGAGTATGGCATTTTTGAATGATTAAATGCATTATATGGTAAAGCGTAAATAATTGAAATAAATTGTTTATAAGTTTAAGAAGTGATTAAAATATTGTTATAAGATTAATGATATTAGATTATAAGATTATTAAGTGATTGATAGCATTGGGATATTCTTGAACCCTGGATAAATTATATTATAAATGTTTAATATTTATTCTTTATCTCATTTGATTGATTCTTTATATCATTATCCTCATGCTTATATTGTGTTGAAAGTCATCTGTGGCTTACGTGTATAGATGGACTTGGTATGATTATGACCAGGGATTGTTCGGTATAATCATGACCGTAATTGAAAACACGATTATCTTTGGCACGTAGTGCATGGATAATTCGTGGTCGTGATACTAAAGAATATCCTTGGCCTGTAGTGCAGGGATGATTCGACGATGTGGATTAATTATTGAGCTGAGCCTCAGCAATGAAATATTAATTCATGGATGTGGTAATAGTCATCTTTGGCCGTAGAGCTTAGATGGACTTGGTATGATTATGACCAGTGATTATTCGGTATAATCATGACCGTAATTGAAAACACGAATATCCTTAGCCCGTAGTGCATGGATAATTCGTGGTCGTGATACTATTAAGCTGAGTCTCAGCATTATTGGTTTTACAGTTGTATATCTTTGGCCTGTACTGCAAAGATGAATTGTTAATGAATATCTTTGACCGAATTGCAAAGATGAATTTAATGCTTTCAACGATAAAGGTATTCAAGGTATCCTCACCTCTTTATCATACCAGGTACGCACGTAAATTTCGAGGGCGAAATTCTATAAGAAGGGGAGATTGTGAGACCCCAGATTTTTTAAATAAAGATTTAAATTTTTCAAATTATTTTTTGAATATTAAGGTGTGGATTTGAGATAATGTTATAGTTGGGGTAGTATTTGAAAATTTTGCAAAGTATGCAAGTTGTTATATAATATTCGATTGGTCGGGGAATATTCTTTTTGTCGGGAAATATTCGTACGACGACACAATCATTGGTGGACCCACAACAGAAGAACTGTCATAGTTAGAAAACGATAGAAATACTTTATGAAAATAACGGCAGAAGTTTTACCGTTGATACTGTTGAAACACCCGGTGTTAAAAGTACAGTAATACGCGTGGTTGCATAGTAGCACACGGTATTGATTATTGATGCTTATGTGAGAAGTCACTCAATATTGTTCAATCGGGTATTCGGGACACTTTTTGTGTCAGAGTACTATTCACGAGTTACTATTCATGGGTTACTATTTACGGGGTTACTATTCACCTAAATTACTATTCACTCTAGTATTGCTCACTCGGGTATTCGGAGCACTTTTCGTGTCGAAGTACTATTCATGAGTTACTATTCATGAGTTACTATTCACGAGTTACTATTCACGAGTTACTATTCATGAGTTACTATTCACGAGTTACTATTCACGAGTTACTATTCACGGGTACTATTGATTCACATGATTTACTATTAGGGGAGTTGGTGCAAGATTGATAATACTTGCAGGACTAAATAAAAAATGAAGAAAAAGAGGAAGGTATTATACTGTAATTTTCGAGCCCCAAAACGTGTAATTATCGAAACTATATTTTCCTATAAATAGAAGCTCATCCTTCCTTCATTTCTCATCAATTCACTAAAGCTTTAGAGCCATTATTATAGAGAGAAATTATAGAAAGAAGCTATAGAGAGAAAATCTATAGAAGAAGAGAAATCTGCTCCCTCACTACTCCTATATCCAGTTTCTTTCAAAGGTAGGGAATATTATTTCTTTCTTTCATCTTCATGAAGAGAACTTCTGTTGTTCCATTCTTTGTTATTATGTTGGAATAACCTGTTTATGCGAAGTACCGCATACTTGGTGAAATTCTTCTATTATTCCATTTCTTTTTATTCTGCTGGAATATCCTGTCTGTGCGTTCTACGCCGAACCTGGTTCCATTATTTATTATTCTGTTGGAACATCCTGTCTGTGCGTTCTACGCCGGACCTGGTTCCGTCTTTACTATTCTGTTGGAATATCCTGTCTGTGCGTTCTACGCCGGACCTGGTTCCGTCTTTACTATTCTGTTGGAATATTCTGTCTGTGCGTTCTACGCCGGACCTGGTTCCGTCTTTACTATTCTGTTGGAATATCCTGTCTGTGCGTTTTACGCCGGACCTGGTTCCGTTAATTATTATTCTATTGGAATAACCTGCTTGTGCGGTCTATCGCATGCCTGGTGATTTCTTTTGTTATTCCATTCTTTATTATACACAGTTGGTTAAAGTTTTGACTTCTATACTCCATGAAATTAGTAGAATATCCTTGATATTTGCGCTTCATCCAGTATCTTTTTATAAAAATATTCTTCTGAGCATTCTTGACTTTTACTTTACAAAGAAGTATCATGTTGACAATTTGGATATTATTAGTTCATGGATAAATTATTTCTTGAACTTGTTTAATTGAATTCCTATAACATTGTCATCATCCTCATGTTTATATTATGTTGAAAGTCATCTTTGGCTTACGTGCATAGATGGACTTAGTATGATTATGACCAGGGATCATTCAATATAATCATGAACTGTGATGTGGTAAAAGTCCTCAGTGGCCCGTAATGCATTGATGGACAGTTTTTGGTATAATTATGATCAGGGATTATTCGGTATAGTCATGACCGTGGATGATTTAATGATTATATTTGGTTCGTAGTACAGGGATGATTAGAAGATGTGGTTTATTTATTAAGCTGAGTCTCAGCGATAAAAATTGATGAAAATATTTTTAAATCATAGAAGATAGTAGATTTTATTCTCTACTTGACTCTTCTAAGGATTGCTTATTCCGCTGCAGTTCAACTTGATATCTATTATATTTTATCAGTTTAACATTGTTGAAGACTATTGATAATTTATTTTGCATTATCTTAGTCATAATATTTCTTACTGGGCTAGTTGAGCTCACCCTTTCTTTCAATGTTCTCTTCAGGAAATGAGAATATAACTGGGACGAGTCGGGAAAATGAGTGATGGTCCAGAAGATAGTATTAGTAGTCCTCACTATTCTGTTAAATAGTGTGACAATAAATGTAATAAGGACTCCTTGAGTATGGATATTGTCTAGATGACAATATTCCTATTAGAACGCTCAGTTTATGTATTGTAGTATGTTACACGACAGTTGTATAATTAAGTTTGTATTTGTATTCTGTACCATGTATCTGGCGACCCAAGATGGGTGATGTATACCTAATTTTTGGGGCGTCACACCCAGCATACAACCCATGGCGTTGGAATTGATTGATACATACATGAAAAGTGGAACTTTGTCCTTTGTAGGCACCAAAACAAGAACTTCAACTGTTTCCTGATGGCAAGGAAGGCTTTTTAACAATCTTCATTCCACTTGCCTAAGGAATTCTTCCACAATAACTTAAAGATGGGCTCACAGGTTGATGTGAGCTGGGAGATGAATCTACTAATGAAATCGATTCTCCTTAGAAATCCTTGAATCTCTTTCTTAGATTAGGTTGTAAGCATCTCAGTGATGGCTTTAATCTTTGCTACATCTAGCTCAATGCCCTGGTTGTTTATCAGGAGGTCCAGAAGTTTGTCGGATTTCACACTATAAGTAAACTTGGTTGGATTCAACTTTAAGTTGTACTTGCAGAGCCAGGTGAACAACTTTCTGAGATAGTCTTTGTGGTCGCTCTCCTCTTTGAATTTCATGATGATGTCATCCACATAAACCTCTATTTATTTATTCATTATATCATGGAATAAGATCATCATGGCTCTCTAATATATAGTACTAGCATTGATGAGGCTGAAAGCTAGTCGTCGATAACAAAAGGTACCCGAGGGAGTGATGAAGGTAGTTTTCTCCCTATCTTCCTCAACAACCATGATTTGATGATATCCAACAAAATAATCGATAAATGAGTACATAATATTGTGATGTGTTGTCTATCAATATGTGGATGAAAGGTATTGGGAAGTCATCTTTGAGATTGGCCTTATTTAGGTCTCGGTAATCCAAATAGATTCGTACCTTCCCTCCGGGCTTAGGCACAGGAACCACATTAAACAGCCATTCAGGGTAAGTGGATACCATGGTAATGCCTACTTTGAACTATTTGACGATTTCTTCTTTGACTTTCAAGCTCCATTCTCGCTTCAGTGTTTTTAGTTTATATTTGATTAGCTTGAACCTTTCTTTGATGGGTAGTCGATGGATGGCTATATATATGGATAATCCGATCTTGTCATCATGTGACCATACGAACACATCCTTAAACTGAGTTAGGAGTTAAATCAAATCATTCTTTTGGCTTGGGTAAGGTTGTTCTCGATTTGGATTTCTTTGGGATTTTCTGGAGTTTTGATATTGACAGTGGTGGTTTGTTCAAGGTTGGGTTTGGGTTTATCTTCGACCCATCCTTTGATCTCCTCGGCACCTCATCGTCATATATCTCTTCTTGCTCAATCCCCATCATGTCGAAATCTAGTTCAATGTCAAAATTGTAGTCACTACTTAAATCTAGCAATTCATCAACAAAGTTAAACATACTCAACTTTGGAGACCTAAAAACAAAATACTTTTGCTTAATATATGAAATTATTTAAAATACAAAAATATCAGTAATAAACATAGCAAAAGTAAAAAACTAGAACATGTAATAGAAGGTTAGCGTCATGCTAATATTTACACTTCCGGACCGATGGACCATCTCCATCCTTTTACCCTTTCTGGATGACGCATGTAGTGGTCCTTCAATTGTCAAGAGTCATGTCATTACTGACAGGAGTAATGGTGGGATTATTGTTGTCCTCCTCCTAGATGATGGCCATAACTGAATCCACGTTGGGGTCAACGTCTTCCTTGGGAATCTTTACCTTGGCCCAAGCTATAAAAGGGAGTGCAGGCTGGTATTTTTACTGACCATCCTCTTTGACATCCTGAGCCATACCCTCAGTATATGCCAGGTAAAACATCTTTGCAAAGTAGCTTTGAACTTCCTGGTGGAAGTGCTCTTTTTGCATTTTCTTTTCCTTGAAGGGAATTGGCGCTTCTTCTTTACTACTGATTAGATTAACCTTTGGAATCAATAGGCTGGACAATTTGGCAGGAATCCTTTTCACAAGTTCCCTGAAGCTTGTATCAGTGAGATCTGGTAACAGGATGGTTGACAGATGAGTCGGCATATGCTTATGTGGATTTTGGCTGTTAGACTTGCTAAAATATCCAAATCCATTTTCCCTGTTTGATTGGGTATCTGGATTGGATTTTTAATTCAAAAAAATACTCTTGGCTTTAGGGTTGGTGCCTCGATAGGTCGATAGTGAGTGGAGCTCACCTAGAATGCTTGAAAGCTAGCGGGTTCGACACTTTCATTTAGGCTGATAAGTGGCATCTCCCCGTGCACATGGACTAGGTATTTAGGTTAAGCATTATTGGTCACCAGACTACCATTAATGATGTATTTCAGCCATTGATAAAGGGTGGATGGGACTGCTCCTGCCATGTGAATCCATGGTCTTCCCAGCAATAAGTTGTATCCAATAGTGATGTGTAGGACTTGGAAAGAGATGTGGAATATATGTGGGCCAATCTCCAAGAAAAGCTCAATTTCTCTCACAATATTCTGTCGAGATCCATCAAAGGCTCTTACAATGATGTTACTATTCTGGATTTGATTTTCATTATTGTTCATCCTTTCAAGGGTGTCATAGGGACATATGTTTAAGGAAGATCCTTCATCTATCAATACGCCCCCTATCACATATCCTGAGGATATCACCGCTATGTGTAGCGATTTGTGATGACTAATTCCTTCTGCCAGTATATCATCATCCGTGAAATATATCACATTGCATAATATATCATCCGTGAAATATGATCAACCAAGTGACAGAATTTTTCCATGTTGACCAATTTTTGGCATATGTGTTTCTTCCAGTACTTGCACTAGAATTTTAAGATGATCCTCTAAAGATATTATCAAATCCAGGATGGAAATTTGAGGGTGTGAATCCTTTAAATGCCGCACCACTCTTACTTTATTATGTCCCATTTTATTTAGGAATTCTATAAACTTTTCCTTGGGCAGTTTCCCTGTTATCTTAGCGATGGGTTTCAACACGTAACGAGGGAGGTACAACAGGTTATCCCTAGGTAGGATAGTAGTGCAGTCTGAGGTCGATCCCCCAATCTCCCCATAGTTCCATGGGACTTTATTTAAGCTGAGGATAGGGTATTGTGGTCTTGAAGGTAGCATCATTGGTTCTGGTGCGGCAATCCTTATAAGATTATTTCCTTCTTTGTCTCCTATTCCTAGAATTACTACAGGTGGGATAGATGCATCTTCCGCAGAGATGATAACGGTAATTATTCCTTCCAGATTTCCTATCTTGGGATGATATATCACTTCTCCTAGAGGAAAGGTACTAACACCACTCACCATTTATAGTTCTCCATCATCGATCAGATTCTGGATTAGGTGGCGTAGTTCCCAACATTCTTCTGTCTCATGACTAGGGGTGCTGGAGTGATACAGGCATATCTTAGTAGCATCGAACCACCTTGATCGGGGGTCCATTGGGGGTAACTATTTTTTGATCTTTCCTTCATTGATCAACATCTGAAAGATTTCCTCCCAAGGTTGGCCTAAGGGACTGAATCTTCTTTTTGCCACAAACTCTCTGCGGGCTTGGAATCTGGCTTCCCTTGGACACTTATATGTCCAAGTTTCATGTTCTTGGAAACAAAAATGATCCTCCTTTACAACTATAAGGATTTTAGGCAGAGGAATATTTGTTGGCCTCTAGCCGATCTAACTTATTAGCTGTCGGGTTACTTGGTGCTGATAAACTATTAGCTCAACCAATTGATCAATTTATTCTTTGACTGATTTTATCTCGCGTTCTATTAAAGATCGTCCTTCTGAATAACCCAACTTAGTGGGGTTAGTTTCATTAGGTTGTGACGATTCCCCGATCTTTTTAAGGTATTTGGAACTTTCACCATTCCCTATACTGATCATGTTCACTCCTTCTCCATTACGTTGTGGGAGAGGATTATCAAGGACATATGGCTGTTCAGGGGTTGTGACCATAATATCATCACTATCTATCATGTCCTAAATCTTGTGCTTCAGAGACCAGCATTCTTAGGTATCATGTCTAGGGGCCCCAGAATGGTATGCACACTTTTTGCTTGGGTCATACAGCTTCCCATTTGGATTGGTTGGGGGAAAAAGCTGAGTGATTTTCTTCTGTGTTGTCAAAAGCTTCAATATGTTCTCTAGCGAGTCCCCAAGGGGTGTAAATGTTCTCCTCCTTCTACCCTCTCTAGTTTTTTGAGATGAAGGATTTGGAGGATTTGCAGAAAACTGGAAATGAGAATAATTGTTCTATTTCTGAAAGGGCAGGTTCTGACTGCCTCACCGAGTTTAACCCTGAAGTATTAAGGATACATCTTCTTCCTTTTTCTTGTGGGTTCTTTAAGGGTTACTCTCGTAATTTCTTGTTTAGATGTGCTCAACTACTGCCTTTAGGGCTGTGAAGTCCTTAATCTTACTAGATTTCAACCCCATTTTAGCCATTTTCCCGTGTTTGATCATTTATGAGAATGATTTCCCTATTCCTGCTAGGACCGTCTCATAATAGGGAGCTTCCTATATGTCGATGAATGTCATCACCATTTTAGTTTGTGTCATAAGCGAGCTGACTTGTGATGCCACACGTCTCCATCTTTAGGCGTATTCCCGGAAAGATTCATTATTCTGCTTTTTTACTTTAGTCACCTGATACCTATCCGGTGTCATTTGTGACTGAAAGCTATATTAATTTAGGAAGGCGTGGGCTAGCTTTTCCCAACTATGGATTTGGAGTTGTCAAGTCGATCGTACCATGCCCTGGCTTCACTAGTCAGACTTTTCTGGAATAGCTGCATTCTTTGCTTCTCATCCTCTACATAGGATCTGAGTTCTCTGATGTATACCTTAAGAGTGGTATAAGGGTATCCTAACCCATTGTACTTCTCAAAATCTGGGACTTGGAATTTGTTTGGATAACGAGCCCCTAGGAAGATGCAAAGATCTGAATAGTTAACACTCTTATATGTTCCCGTCTCTTTTATGGATCGGATGGTCTCCTCCATTTGTTGAACATTTTTCCTTATATCCCCGGTTTCTTGATCATCCTTGAGATTGGTGATTTCAAGTGTTTTGTTAGTGATTGTTTCATTAGACTATGGTGTAGGTATCTGAGTTTCAACCTTTTTACCAGAACTTTGGTTGCCTCCTTGTGCTGAGGATTCTGGTTGAGTCTGAATCTTTGGATCGCTAGGTCTTTGTGCAAACCTTTTCTCGGTTGAGTTGGTGCAACCATTTAAACATAACCAACTAGCGACTCTTACAGTCAAATCGTCGACATATACATGTCGGACCTTTTTAAACTTGTTTTTTCAAACAAATCTCACCTACATTGAGAACACCAAAAGACAAGAACAGAAAGGGACAAATAAAAATCCCGATGTTAATAGGTGGCGACTCTGCTGGGGACTCCAGTAAGAGGGTTTAAGCCGCTATTCAAGCTTTTCAAAACAAACCTTTTATCTCCTTACTTATGAATATTGCATTTACATTGAATGGATGTATACTAATGCTTTATTTACTGCACTTAGTGCTTCGAACCATATCTGCCTGTGATATTAGTGCTTCGCACATGTCATCATTTCCATGGGGTGAGACGCGATGTATGTGAATGTATGTTGCATGGTCCCTGTAGCATCCCCAAATTCGGGTATATTTTACCACGAATCTGGTATACTATTTCTACAACTATTGCGGAAGATATAAATATAATTTGTTTATACATTAAACATTTACACATCATTCCCAAGGTCTACAACCTTAACTTAATACATACATTCAATATCTTAAATGTTTACAATACTATTTTCGTCAGAAGATTTAATAAATCTAACTGCACCATAATTTAGTTTTGCACTTTGCCTTTACTTCTGTCTTTACTCGAGCTTTCATCTAAATCTGAAATTTTTATCATGATATAGCAAGGATGAGCAACAAATTTTCCCAGCAAGTTTTAAATACAATGAAGATATATCATGATTGAAAAGAATGAATAAGCTTTCAAGTTTTCAACAATATAATAATTGTGAAATAACATGAATCAAGTTTTCTTAGCTGAACGACCAAGTCAATAAAAATGAATGGTCAAGCATAAACATGAACAGATTAACTGAACCAAATGGTAATGAAGGTGATCAGCCTTTCATACCTGATGAACATTTACAATATGCACAACGTGCGAATCAATAATCAATTTAGATGTGAATAATCAACAACAACTATTCACTAACATGCTTTGAACATACAACTCAAGTTTGAGTTAGGGAAACTTGCCTGATTCATTGACTATTGCTACGCAATTTAAGTTAACTTCTTTTGGTAAGACCTATCATTAATAAGATTGGTCTTTCAATCAGCATATTCTACTTTGTATCATAATATAATTACTTTATCAATTAATTATCTAGCACTTAATCAAATATTAGATAACATCTCAACACATTAGCATTATTATCATCCTTTGATAATTCTTCAATCACTGTATCATATAAATTATGATTTATCACTCGCTTTTTCATTTCATAAGTTATTCTTTAACATCTAATAAGTTAAATACTAATCCAGCCACTTGGATTCTAAATCTAACAACCCAAACTGCAATCCAGCTAACTGGATTCAAAATCTAACAACTAGATTGCAATCCAGCAAGCCTGAATTTACCAATCCATCAATCCAGCAAGCTGGATTCTAAATTCTTCAATTCAGTAAGCCTCTTTTCAATCCAGCAAGCTGGATTCATCAGATTTTCCAATCCAGCAAGCTGGATTCCATATCTCATTAACGAAAATACCAAATTAACTTATTATTTTTCTATCCTTTGTCCAAACATGTATACATATATTTCATACACAAAAAGTATTTTTCCAAAATTTTCCAACTTCCTTTGGTATTTTTCAAAAATCATTTTTAGTCATTTTCTTAAGAAATTAGCTACCTCGTGCTTAACTCCAAAAATTCTCATCTCTTGATACAATCTTATACGTGTTAACGTGACACTCCAGTTTAAATTTCGTGGACATCGGAGTTATAGAACTCCGATTATAGCCGTTTTCGTCAGAAAATCACAGAAATTGAAATGGTCTTGACTTGGTCATTTTAAATCGGAATTAGTTCATTTTTGGACAGGAGGTACTTAATACCATATATTTTCATGTCCCAAAAGGCCAGAATTTTTCTCACAAATTAAGTGGCCGAAAATGCCCTTTTAAAGTTTTGGGCAGAAGCTAAATGGCATTTTGTAGTTTTTCGTGCTTTGCTAAAAATATTCCATACGGAAATCTACAACTCCTTTTTCAGTGATTCCACTTGGAGATGTTAGAAAACTTATCATATTATCCTCCCAAAGTTTTCTAGAATTTTTGAATGCCCGAAAAATAACTAAACTGCCCCTACTCTTTGACTGTCCAAAATAGTCTGTTTTTCATTTTTAGCAACGAAACTATTTTTGGTAAAACAGTCACTACAACTTGTGTACTCAACATTTTTGAGTTCTACCACTTGAGTTTAGTATTTAACTTACATATCTAGCACCTCTCTTTGACGGATCACAAAAAGAAGGTGTAGATCAAAAACGGTAGAAATCCAAAGTACATAGAAATTTTATGGCTTATAAACTAGAAAACTCACTTTTCTTTTTCTTTTGATTTCCAACTAAAATAACACCCAATATGGGTATATCTACACATAAAACACTCATTAACATGTATATATATGGTTTTTGAGTTTAGAAAACTTGATTCAAGATTTGATTTACAATAATCAAAAATTACATAACAAAAGGTATTTATACCTTTGATTACCATGCTCTCCTTCTTCTTCTTCATTGTTTGATTATGGAGCTTTGATGTCTTACCAAAGACTCTCCTTCCTCTTCTCATGGCTGCCGAACCTCTTCTCTCTCTCTCTAGTTGGTTCTTATGTTAGCTAATTGGAAGGGATGAAAGAGAAAGAAACAAGATAGCTTGTTATTGGATATAATTATTTAACTAATATATATACCCATTCTCTTTTTTCCTCTCACAAAAACATCCGGCCTTATGTGGCCTCTTTTTCCTCCACCACATTCTCTCTCTCTCTTTCACACTTAATCATCACATAAATATGCGGTAGATTATTAGGCAAAGTGGTTCCTTAAAATAAATGACACCTAGTTTAATTGGTGTAAGATCTTTTGCCACTTGTGTTGTGCTTAAATTGATGACATGTATGCCTCCTTTCTCTCTTCATATATCCGGCCATGTGGCCTTCATTTCTCCCACACTTGGTTTAGTTCCTTAGTTAATGCTTTATTAATTGTCCCACATGTTCCTCCACTAACTTTTTCTTGTGGCCAATTATTGTCCACTCCTTTTCTCTTCTTTGTTTGCCAACCATGTGGCCACTTCTTCTTCCTCTCATTAGCCAACTATGTGGCCTTAAATCTACCAAGTCTTGGTTTGATTTTTATCTCTTATTTAATATACACAAGGTCCAAGATACCCCCTCTCAAATGGGCTAAAAGTTGGGACACTCAATAAATTCTTTTGGGCTTCTAACTTTAGTTTCTTTGGGCCATAACAAATAATATCTTCCAACACTTCTAATATTACCATTCCCTAAATATTTAATTAGGGTTTTTATTTCCTCAATTATAACATAAATCTTTACTCATGCACATTTATTTCCTTAACCCAATTAGACTTTCTATAATTAGGTTATAAAATTTATTAGTTGAGATATATAAAATAAATCTCCTAGAACTAGTATATATTATAAATACTAGTATTCCCTCATCTTATAACCCTTAAGTTATTCAATTCTTCATTCCTAATATATAATTAGGATCACACTAATTTCTTTTATTTGATTATATAATAAACAATATAACCATCACATAATATTCATATTCACTTACTCACATAATCATAAAATAAATTGTGACATACTCCACAATTCTCTTAGATTAGGACACTAGTATATATATAAATACTAGGACCACTAAATAAAAATAACCATTTAGGTCATTTAATTCTCATACTTAATTAAATAACTTATTCAAGTTATACAATTCATATTGTATACTTAAATTTAATTTCCTCCTCCTCTCCATAAATTGTTTTCAAACAATTTATTTATATACTAAATATATAATTTAATATATTCAATCATTTATTCAAATATGAATTTAATTTACTAACTAGTTGATACTAATATACATATTTGCATATTGGATCTCCTCTCATATTTTTACTTTACATCATTTGGTATAATATTAAATATTATATCATTATCCATATAACATATTTCACTTCTCACACTAATTTTGACTTTTCTCCATAAAAAGCCAACTGTCGACTTTGACCAAAAGTCAACATTTACACATTTTGTGTTTACTGTCCATTTTGACTAAACTTGACGTTCCAGACGCAACCGAGCCGTCTATGCTTCAAAATTCTATCTCTAACTCAAATTTTGAGTTTTAAATTACTCCCTTCTTATTGCTAATCGTATTAACTAACGACTTTAAACTTATTTATCTTCTTATTTGCCATTCAAGGCCAACGCTCAAGCTATGTTAATTACTAACATAGTTTTATCTTGATCCTTATATCATTAACTTAATTCCATCATTCCTCTTGCTAAAATATATATAGCACCTTACTAAGTATATATATTTCTATACATATACTCATCTTCGTTTAACCTCATAGCTTTTCTTCTTGTGAAATCTTATTTCGTTAATAAAATTCCACCTTTATTAGCATAACATTTCTTACACTATTCAATTCACAACGAATTTACAGGTATCGTAATACCTTATTCTTGATATTTCTTCAAGTACATATTAATTCATTTCTAGGGTTTTGGAATTTCGTAACCCATATTTCTTTATTCTCATTCAATTAAGAAACCATATAGGTTCTTCTTAAAAATTTTGAAATCCTTAAAATTCCTTCACAGAAACGTCAATTCCATACACTTATTTTCTTTCTAGGTTCATCTTATAACCTTTAATCCATCATTTTAGGATTTTAATAATTATCTAAATTCTCGGGTTGTCACAGTCCCTCCACCAGAAGGCTATCCTGTCGGTGTTTGATTACTAGACTCGTCGAAAGACTAATTCCAAGAGGCTCAGGAAAGGCACCACCCAGATTCGCTCCAGTTGAAAGATCGGATTAACTTCCCATAAAGTAAACTACGATGATATGGGGACCTTCATGCCAAAAAGCCGTGAGAGTAGCCTAAGATAGGTCAGCCTCTGATAAACCAAATGTGGAGGGAAATATCTTCATGTCTTCCCCTTTTCAATTACCTATAATTTTAATTGCTTGTAATTTAATTTCCATGTCAATCTCAATGTAATGGAAAATATAAAGGAGTATGTGAACATGCATTCCTTTTCATATCAAAACTTGTCATGCTATCATGTCATCAAAACAGTTGACATCCGTTTTGCAGGATAATACTCCTAAAAACAGACACATTACATAGCATGTAACGTTTCCACGTTTCTCCTTACTAAACTATATAAGTCTTTTTGTAGGGAAACGATTGGTCCTGTTACCCGTTTAAAGTCCAAAAAGGCATTAAGCCTACAACCAGACATGGGTACAAGTGGCCAGCCTAATCCTACTCCTGTCTCACATGAGGAGTTCGAAGAATTAACCAATCAAATAACAGGGTTGGTTGTTCTGCTCAAAGAACTACACAAATTAACTCAGGGTCCACAAATACGCATCCACTCAGATGGCTCCAAATAGGTATCAGATTACCAAAGTCAAAAAGCAAGTCAATGAGTTATTCAGAGAGTATGCCCAAAGATGGAGGCATCTGGCTGCTCAAGTTATCCCATCTATGATAGAGTCTGAAATGGTGATGACCTTCATAGATATTCAATAAGCTCCATTTTATGAGAGGGTCCTAGCTGGAATAGGAAAGCCATTCTCAAAAATGATCAAGCACGGAGAAATGGCATAAATGGGATTGAAGTCTGGGAAGATTCAAGACCTAGCCGCTTTAAAAACCGTGGCTGAGTATATCCAATCTGGAAGTTATGGGAACAACCCCCGGAGGGTCCATAAGAAGAAAGAAGAGGATGTTTCCTTGATACTGCAAGGGCAAACACAAAAAGGTAATCAAAACTTGCCTATTCAGAGGAGAAATTATTCCACTTTTCAAGCACAGTCTTCAAATCCTCCCTTGCCAAAGAGTGGAGAGGTCAGATGTTCAAGAGTGTTCACACCCTTAGGGGATTCACTCGAAAATATTTTCAAACTTTTGACAGCTCAGAAGAAAATCACTCATCTCCTTCCACCAGCCAATTCAAGTTGAAATGGTTTCAATACAAGCAAGACGTGTGCTTAACATTCTAGAGCTCTAGGCCACAACACTCAGGATTGTTGGGCCCTTAAGCATAAGATCCAATACTTAATAAACTGTGGTGAGGTCGTGGTGACCAAGCCTGAACAACCACATGTTCAAGACAACCCTCTCCCTCAACACAAGGAAGAGGATGTTAACATGATCAATAGGGGCAGTGGAGAGAGCTCCAAGTACCTCAAATATGTGGGGGGTTCTTCCCGAACCAACAAGGATACTACCGACAAGTGGGATTATTCAGAGTTCCAGTTCATGATGGAATGGGAGTTATAGTCTCTTGATAAACAAGTCAATCAACTGGCAGAACTGGTGATTCATCAACACCAAGTCACACGACAGTTGTTCAATCAGGAGCATGCTAGCCTCCTCTCTCTTATCACAAATACTCCACCACTTACCTAAGAAAGTGAAACCTTGGAGGAAAGGTTTGCAAGAAAAGCAAAAGCTAAAGCCCGTCGGGATTTTGCCAATAAAAGGGAATTCACCTATTTAGGCCAACCGATGGAAGAAATATTGCAAATGCTGATCGATGAAGGAAAAATCACAGCACCGCTACCTTCAGTCAATCCGCGCTCAAAAAGGTTTGACGCTACCAGAATATGTCAATATCACTCCCACTCCCGCGGTCACAGCACTAAAGAATGCTGGGCACTCCACCATCTTATCCAAAATATGATTGATAGCGGCAACCTGTAAATGGCAGACGATGATGCTATATCACTTGATAGTGGAGACATATTTTCTCCAAGATGGAAGGAAGTTGTAGCAGTTATATCCTCTAAGGGAGACTTGGCTACCACACCACTTATAATTCAACCAATCCAGCTCAAAGGAGTTGAAAACCCTTTGAAAGTGGCTGGACCAAAGCCAATCATATTGCCATTCAGGCCAAAGTATCCTATCATCAGCCTTAAGAAAGTCCCATGAAATTATGGAGAGGTTGAAGGATCAGTATCAAACACAACTGTTGCAGTGTCTAAATAAAATCCATTGTATCTCCCTCAACGAGTGATGAAGCCTATCATCAGATCTAAGGGGAAAGTGCCCAAGGAGAAAATTGAAGAATTCCTCCGCAAGATGGGACACAATGAAGCCAAGGTGGTTTAAAGCTTAAAAGAAGCTCCACAACAGATCTCTATTTTGGACTTGGTTTTCTCTTCAGAAGATCACCGGAAGGTCTTACTAAAAATATTAGAAGAAGCCCATTTGCCAAAGACAGTGGATATTGAAAAATTCCATCATATGGTATATCACATCTTCAATAGCAATGTGATATCCTTAACTGATGATAACATACCTCCCGAAAGGATGGGTCATTGCAAATCGTTGCATATAGCGGTGATGTCTTCCGGATACGTGGTTGGAGGAGTGCTAATAGATGGAGGATCATCCCTAAACATCTGCCCCTATGCCACATTGGAGAAAATGAACATAAATGTCAACAAGATTCAAAGCAGCCGTACAATCATCAAAGCCTTTGATGGATCTCGGTGAAATGTTGTCGGAGAGATTGAATTACCAGTAGAGATCGGTCCACATACATTTTACATATCCTTCCAAGTGATCAAAATCACTACAGGATATAATTTACTATTGGGAAGACCTTAGATTTATATGGCAGGAGCCGTCCCATCCACTCTTCATCAACAACTCAAGTATATCATCAACAATAATCTGGTCACTATCAATGCTGAGCCAGACTATCCTGTCTAAAGTGATATACCTCTCATCAGTTTCAATGCAGAAGTTGAGCCTGCCAGTTTCCAAGCCCTTGAGGTGAGCAATACTCACTATCAACCCATTGGGACTCCAACTCTGAAACCCAGAGTTTTCGCCGAAGTAATGTCGGCAAGTCAAGAAATGATATCCTTAGGTTTCCAACCAGGAAAAGGGTTAGGAAAGAATCAACAAGGAATCAAATGCACACTTCAAGTTCCCAGTCAAATAGGGAAAGCCGGACTAGGCTACTCCTCTAGGTCCAGTCATAGGAACCCGCACAAGCATACACTGGTTCCTTCATCTACAAGGCCATTGCCTAAACCTACAGATGTTGATTCTGTACGGCCTCTACGGAAAATTCCTATCGCTGTGGCATGTATGCTGTTTCCTAAGCCGATACCGGTTAAGGGAAAATAAATCCTGATTCCAGACCCAGACATGGAGGAAAGGAATCAAAGGCGTAAACAAAAGATAAAGAGAAACTTATCAAACATGCGCGTCCTAATCCATACAGAGTGTATGAACAGGGACATCCCAGATGATGATTATCCAGACATCATGTTCATCATTCAAGCGGAGGAGGAAGATTATAGCCCCTTCATCACAGCTATCCACCAGGACTTGGCCCTTGGTAATTGGAGCAGCACTCCTTGCATTTGCCAAAAAGGTTAAAAAAGGGCAGAAAATCCCTTTACCCTGTAGATAGCAATAACTGCTTACTTTTGTTGCATAGTATTAGCAGTTGTTTTTGTCATGTCATGCTAACACTCTGTATGATTAAACAGTTTCATATATTAAATGAAAGCATTTTTGTTTCTGGACTTTAAAGTTAGATGTGCCTAAACTTGCTGATGGAATGCCAATTCTTCCCAAGGATTGCAACTTTGATGTAAAGTTGGACTCTGACTTGATGGAGATTGAACAAGAGGACTATGAGGTGCCTCGGGAGATCAAAGAATGGGTCGAAGACAAACCCAAGCTAAATCTTGATCTAACCACCTCTTACAACCTTAGAACCTTAGAAAATCCCAAATAAATCCAGATTGGTACGGACCTTACTCCAATCCAAAGGAATGATATGGTTGCTCTATTGACCTAATTCCGAGATGTGTTTGCATGGTCTCATGAAGACATGATTGGTTTGTCCACTGACATCGTCATTCATCGTCTTCCCATCAAAGAGAAATTCAAGCCAGTCAGATAAAAACTCAGACGATTAAAACTTTAGTGGAGTTTTACAGTCAAAGAAAAAATTATGAAACAATTTCAAGCCGACATCATTATGGTATCAACGTACCCTGAGTGGCTATCTAACATAGTTCTCATACCTAAACCCGGAGTTAAGGTAAGAGTTTGTATGGATTACAGGGATCTAAACAAAGCTTGTCTCGAAGATAGTTTCCCGTACCATTCATCCACAAACTCATTGACAATATAGCTCAGTGTGGCATGTACTCTTTTGTTGACTACTTTACTGGGTACCATCAAATCATGGTTGTTGAAGAGGATCGTGAGAAAATTGCATTCATCACTCCTTGGGGAACCTTTTGCTACAGATGGTTGTCATTCGGCCTCATCAATGCCGGAGCTACCTATCAGCGAGCCATGATGGCTCTTTTCTATGATTTAATGCACAAAGAGATAGAAGTCTATGTGGATGACATCATTGTCAAGTCCCGAAGGGAAGAAGACCACCTAGATCATCTCAAAAAGCTCTTCAACCGGTTGCATAAGTACAACTTGAAGCTAAATCCGGCCAAGTGCGTCTTTGGCATCAAGTCAAGCAAGTTGCTAGGGTTCCTAGTAAGCCACAAAGGCATTGAATTGGATCCTGTAAAAATCCAGGCCATTATTGAGATGCCCAAATCCCAGATAGAGAGAGAAATATGGGGATTTCTGGGAAGAATCAACTTCATCAGCCGATTCATCTCCCAACTCACAGTAACCTGTGAACCCATCTTCAAGTTGTTAAGGAAGAACTCCTCCAAGAAATGGAACGAAGAGTGTTAAAAAGCCTTCCTTACCATCAAAGAACAACTAGTCAAAGCCCCTATTTTGGTAGCTCCCAATGATGGTGTTCCCCTGTTTATGTATCTGTCAATCAATGACAATGTCATGGGCTGCATGCTAGGACAGAAAGATGATAGAGGCCAAGAAAGATCTATCTATTACCTCAGCAAAAGATTCAGCATCAATGAGCACAAGTACAGCTTGATTGAGAAAACGTGTTGTGCTTTAGCATGGCCTTCCATGAGGTTACAACATTATCTTCATGGTCACACAACCCATCTCATATCCCGCATAGATCATCTCAAGTATGTGTTCAGCAAACCTATGTTGAATTATCGACTGTCCAAATGGCAGTTGATCTTCCAGTAATTTGACATCATCTACATGACTCAAAAGTCTATCAAATGTCAAGGAATAACGGATCAACTGGCCGCCGCACCTTCAGGAGATTTCAAACCTTTGGAAACATATTTCCTCGATGAAGGGGTAATAGCAATTTCGCAACACCATCGGGACAATACACACCAACTATGGAGGATGTATTTTGATGGAGCCGTAAACATGGAAGGTTTTGGAGCAGTTCTAGTATCCATTTCGGGAGAACAGTATCATGTTGCCATTAAATTACAGTTTGTCAACACCAACAACAAAACTGAGTATGAAAGATGTATCATGGGGTTGAACCTAGCCCAATCCATGGGCGTCAGATGGTTAACTGTCTTTGGAGATTCCGAACTGGTAATCAGACAAACCACTGGGTTCTATCACACCAAAGAATTACATTTGCTGCCTTACCATCGGTAAGTTATCCAGATGGCTTCGAAGTTTGAAGAGATATCCTTCCTCCACATTCCTCGGAATAAGAATGATTTTGCGGATGCGCTAGCAACTTTGGCCTCCTTGATCAACATACCTGATAAGGAATACATGCCAAATATCACATTTAACGGTCAAAAGGCTCCAGCCTACAGGAATTATATCAGAGAAGTATCGGATGAACTGCCTCTCATCCAACACCCTTGGTATCAAGATGTCAAGGAATATCTACAAGATGGATCTTTACCTGCTGAGGCGAATCAAGCTGAGAGAAAGCGGATCCATCGAATGGCCATGAAATTCTACCTGAGCGGAGATGCACTCTATAAAAGAGATGCAGGACTAGGCTTGCTAAGATGCCTAGACAAAGACCAAGCTCAGAGGCTCCTGGATGAAATCCATGGTGGAGTATGCGGCCCACACATGAGTGACCCTCTACTTGTCAAGAAGATCCTAAGAACAGGGCATTATTGGCTCTCTCTCAAGGCTGACTGTGATGATCATGTCAAGAGATGTTACCAATGCCAAATTCATATGAATGTTATCCACGCCCCTCCAAGGGAGCTCCACAATATGAGTTCGCCTTGGCCCTTCTTAATGTGGGGAATGGACGTGATCGGGCCCATCGAGCCCAAAGCCAGTAATGGTCATCGGTTTATCTTCACCATGATCGACTACTTTACCAAGTGAGTAGAAGCAGTCTCCTCCCCCAAGGTTAGTAAAGAGGTGATCATTAGTTTTATCATAAACAATGTCATTTGTCGATATATACAACCAGAGGTAATTGTGTCAAACAATGCCAAAAACCTCAACAACCAAATGATGGAGGAGTTATGCAATAAATTCCACATCAAACATCTCAACTCCATCATCTATCGTCTGAAGATGAATGGTGCTGCTAAAGCGGCTAATAAGAATATCAAAAAGATCATGCAAAAGATGTGTGTCAATCACAAAGGTAACCCCCTAATCATTAACCTATGGCTAAAAGAATATCAAACTTGTTGCCTCTGACTCTATTAGCTACAGAATGTCAATACGCACTTCCACTAGGGCAACCCCATAATCATTTACCTATGGCATGGAAGCAGTGGTCCCTATAGTGATGGAAATGGAATCCCTGAGAGTGTTGATAGACGCTCAGCTTGATGAAGACCAATTGTTACAAGATCGATACCACCAATTATCTCTAATAGATGAAAGGCGGGCCGTAGGAATCTTCCATGGTTAGTTATACCAATAGAGAATCGCTAGATCCTACAACAGAAAAGTTCAACTACGGCAGTTCAAGCAAAATGACTTGGTCTTGAAGAAGGTCCTTTACAACCAAGATCAATCTAAAGGAAAATTTACCCCAAACTGGGAAGGCCCATTTGATGTCAAGGTGGTATTGACAGGAGGTTCACTCAGATTAAAGGAAATGGATGGCGAGGAATTTCCCCAACTCATCAACCCAGACACCATGAAATGGTACTATGTCTAAAGTTACCTGCAAACTAACATCCTGGTTCTGGATCATCAGATCCATCAGTCAATTCAGGTTTTCAAAACCTTTCTCATCACATATAATCCTCACCACTTCAGTTCATCCCACTAGGGATAAAACCTTTCACAACTTCACATTGTCTCGTCAGGGATAAAACATTTCACAACTTCAGTTTATCCCATCAGGGATAAAACACTTTCTCACAACTTCAGTTTGTCCCACCAGGGACGAACTACGCAAACCTGATCTCCCTAATACACGGGAGTACGTAGGCAGCCATTTTTATGGTCCAGCTAACTATAAAAAAATGAAAAAAAATATCTCCACACTTTACACCCTTCAACATACAACTTTCAACCTTTTCACTCTAGGTTCGAACTACGCAGACCTGATCTCTCCCTTCTCAATGGGAGTACGAAGGCAGCCATTCACGGTGCGGTCTCAACCCTACTGAAAACACAAAACCCTATCAACAGTACTGGGATCATCCTTCCACTTTTCAAGCCAAGCCATAAGAGATGGAACTACCTGTTTTCCTCCATACAAGGGAATACTGACGACCATTTATGGAGCGGTTAAACCACACCTCATTGGCTTAGACCAAAGGGATGGAACTACCTGGTCTCCCCACATAAATGGGAGAACTGGCGACCATCTAATCTATGGTTGAGTCCTCAAAGAGAAACACCAATCTATAAGAGATGGAACTACCTAGGCTCCCCAATACAAAGGAGTACCTGTGACCATCTGTGGGGCGATCAACCTCAGAGAGGAAAGCCACAATCCTCTTCATGACCACATTCAGAAACCAGTCCCAAGACACCAAAGGGTAGGGGAATACAAAGATTAACGATCCATTCTGAAAGATCCTGAGACATCTCAATGTCCATCCATCAAGGAGGAGTTCAGAATACATCAAGATCACAAGCCCTGAAGAACAGGCAACTATCAAGCAAGTAACAAGGCAAAACTTAAAGGGAAGTGAATCAAAACATATTTCCTTGCCATATAATATTGTTTGATATATACAATGTGTCATGTACATAACAAAAATGGCTAACCTAGTCTATGCAGGAAAATCAAAGCTAATCTACAAACCAATGGATAAGCGAGCCATCAAGTCTAACATGGAATCCCTCTCAAAAGATGGAGGTAACTCTATGAGCTCGTGCACTAGGGTATCCACACAAGCCAAGAGATCTACGACCATCTGCATGGTGCTATTGTGCTCATCAATGAATACACTCATCTCTGTAATGATGTCAGCAGTATGAGATCTCAATGCAGTGCTATCTGTAATGGCAGCATCTCGGGTAGCTAGAGCACCATCCCGTTCAATAACAGCTGCATCTCTAGATGATCGAGCCTCATCCAGCTTAGCAACAGCAGTATCCCTGTGAACGAGAGTGTCATCTCTCTCAACCAGAGTGACATCTCTAACAGAAAGAGCTGTCAGCATCAAGGCCCTAGCTTTATCCCTCTCAAACGTCATCAGATGTAGACTCTGCTCTAAATACTCTATAGAAGGTGGAGTTAAAGTAGCAGGAATATCGGGGGAATCAACCAGAGCTGCTGACAATCCAGTAAACAATTCATCCTCAGTGGGAGAATCAGGATCCTCCACAGGCTCCCCACTATCAAAATTAGCACCCGGCTTTGAGGATGCAACCCTAGCTGATGCAATCTCTGCCTCCAACCATGCAGAATACTCTGCAGAACGACCTGGATGGCTAGTAGAAAAATTAGCCCTCTCACGCTGGGTCAAACATGCATAAATCCTGGACAAATCCTCTGCTGACAGAAGCCGAGATGATAAACGCAGACCCAATGCCCCATCAAAGGGATAAATATCCTGAAACTGGTCAAACTGTGTCATCACATCTAGTGGATGATATGTGGTCATACTCCACAAACCAACCAGGGGAAGATAATCCATGCCAGGTGCATGAGTGATAAAGTTGTAGGGAGAGCTGAGCCCTAAACACATCAAAATATCAAATCGATCCTCGATCCCTGACAAGAAGGCCGACCAAGAAGTTACGTCTATACACTCTGCCAGCTAAAAGGAGTATGACATAGCTATCTCATGGGAAAAATAATACACATGGCATCAGAAAGTGCCAATCGGTAGCAAGTGTGTCATAAACCACACGTGCATTAAGACCGAGCTTCCTGTAAACACCCCCGCAGAATGGGTACGGTAATATGTGGCCAACCTCAAGGTCTTTGCCAGAATCGTTGGTAAGATGGTATGTCCCTCCCGGAGAGCTCTGACTACCATGATCACACTGATATCTAAGTGGTCCATGTACAATGGCATGTACAGATAAGCCACCACACACATTAAGAGTATATCTACTCGGGCTACACGTCAATCATCCTCTAAAGTGGTGAAATCCCCGAAGTGCCACGGATAACTGTCCAAGGACCCAAATCTATCTATCAAAAAACTCATGGACACTACATACCCCGAGGAGATCTCTTATAGGGAAACTTTGCGTCTCAAACCTGTGAGGGTCATAAACTGTCGGCTCATATTGCCGACAGCCATTTGAGCGCAAGGCCTATCTAACGGCAAATCTATAAGATGCTCGTACTCCTCTAAAGTAGGAATCAACTCCTGGGTCTCAAATCGAAACACCTGCCTATCCGGTACCCAATGCTCCAGCATACCCTCTACAAAGCCCAATGGAACCTGGAATGTCAGGAGGGTCATAGAGTGATGCAATAGCTGATCAACTGTCACCCAATCTAGGAATGACAAACTGTCATACCACAATCTCAGAGAAGTTGCCACCAATACTGGTGGGGTATGCTCAATTCGGATAACTGTCAATGAAGACATCTGTAGGGCCGTGTCATAAGACCATTCAAGGGTCAATGCTAAACTCATCTTTGGAAATGCATGTCTTTAAACATAATGCATTCATAATAAACAACAGATGACAATATGATGTAAGGAATGGAAAATAGTATACATATATTCCTAAGTACATCATCATCTAAATATATCATCTCTGTGTACAGTTGAAAAATACAGGGAAATGGGGCACAGTCGCCCAATAACTAACAGAGGCCTATCAAAAGATATAACGAGAATGAGGCACAACCTCCCAATATCTAATAGAGGCCTATCAAAAGATATAGCGAGAAATACATCAGAAGAAATTGATAGTGTTGATGTCTACATCATCCAACCTATCTACCTGATGTAACTCCTCTTGAGTCAATGAATCTCTGCCAATAGGGATATCAGGCCGATACAATAGAGGATTTGCACCGACAAAACCATCTAAATATGGGCCACCTGAAGGGCCAGCCCTAAAACTGAAAGGATCAAAAGAATCCACCTCGAAAGGATCTCTACCCAAATGCCGGATAAAGAAATGTGCCCGGTCCAACTGTTAGGCCAAACTATCAATCTGCGTCAGATGAGTAGGCTCTCGGACGCAAGCAATCCAATCTATCATCATCACAGATCCAGGAATCATATCCCCCATAAATTGTGTGGCGCGGGTCTCGGCTCTAATGGTGAGAGAGAACCACTAGTGGTAGAATGCCTCTTGAGTGAACGGTCCCTCTGACAAAGTAAAGCCATCAACTCCCACTAACGGGATATCAATGATCGACGGCTGCGACACAGGCCAATAGCGCCTGGCAGGAGGATAGATCAGAATGTGAATCTCTCTTATAGTGCTTCTAGTAGCATGTTCTCTTGAATAGAGCTCCCAACCTCCATCTATAAGGAGAGGAACACGAAGGGTGGACAATATATACTCGATGCCAGTCGGGAAACCACCCTCAAAGCCAACTGTCAAGTGGTTCTCAGAGTAAGGAACCCACGTAATGACATCGGCTGTCAACAGCTCCAACTGTAAGTGTGAATGGGTGAGACCCTCAGCTACAGGAACCTCTACCAACGTGGAGTGATGCCATCATCGTCCTCGTGGATAGGTGTCTAAACCTAGCAGACTAACGGGATGAAGACATGGAAGCCACTCATAGGCCCAAAACTGCTGTCAATTAACACTCTCAACCCGAACAAGGGAAATCAAAAGAGAAAATACTCACCAGCAGAAATGGATAAAATCCTAACCAAGCCTCTATCAAGCCCTGCGAGAGATATACATTCCCCTGAGGAAGTGGGCAAAGGAATAGGAGCCCCAATCAAAATCTCCAATATGGTCCACATCCCGTGTGGCACTGACTAAAACAAATGACACCGTGGAAGAGTTATTAGCCAAAAAATAACTCCGGAGGATGATCAAGAACAATCACCGAAGGATGCGATCTCTGACCCTCGAATCATCGGGTAACGGCTCAGTCAAAGCCCCACTCATGGTGTCTATACTTAAAGGACCAGTACAGACTGTCCTACCTTTGAGCGCCGTAATCGGGACTCCTAGCAAGGATCTGACGACAGTAGGGGAAATGTCAGCCACACAAGGCACTAGGGCCCTAGAAAACTCCATACCAGTGATGAACCGCCAATCCATCGGTGTCATCATCACCTCGCAATCAAACAAATGAAGAGACTAAGTCTGGTGAAACCAACACTTAGACAAAGCCCTGAGGTAACCCCAGGGACAATGGCAGGGGAGGATGAAAAAGGATGCCTCAAATCCCTAAGCATGCACAATCTCTCGGTACTCTAGATGAAGAGTCTGGTACAGAGAATGTATGCTGAACCAGTTCCCTCGAGGCTGCGTCAAGCCGAGAACCTGCATCACAATGAAAATCAACATCAGATCCCTAGATCCTCATAAATAGGAAAAAGGAAGATCAAACGCAGCTTTTACCTCATTCACATGCAAATAGATCGAGGGATGGCGATTCAAATCATCTAGAAGTTTTGGATTCATCACATTTATGGCTAGAAGCTCCTTGCGGGAAATAAAAATAGAAGGAGCAGGATCTACAACTGCTTCATCTTCCTCCTCGTCCTCAACATCTGGTACCTCAACCCGGATAGGATGAATCACTGACTCTGTCAATCAATGAGGCTGTCGGGCTAGGCGAGGCCGAGGTACATCAGAAGCTCTCCTCCTTACACCTGAAGAGGTCCTACAGGAGCTGCTCGGCTGGTCTAGATCTATATATCTGGACAAAAGTCTCCAAATCACCTTAGAAAGGGTGTGGTAAATTCTAACCCGGAGATCATCAAATGCATTATATATTTATATGCATGCATGCATTACTTTAACATACGTCTACAGTAGAGTTAAAAATGAATGATCATTCAAATGCCTAGACTCGTGAAAAAATTTAGCTAGAGTCTCCTTTGTAAAAAGGTCTATCCACATGCACATAGGCATGACTAGGTGGCCATTCAGTAGCACACGAACTCACAATCATAAACATCCTATATGCATGAAAAATATCAAAGTCATAATCTGTAAGGGTAGCTTAATTACCAGGGTTACTCTTCTTCAAAACCTTTGCTCATTTGTCCTCAAATAGGATGAAAAAATAGTAAAAAAAAGGTGCCAAATTAACTGTTTCAAAAGTTAATCTTTTCACATCAATACGTTTAGCATAATTAAATACTAACATTTACTATGTTGAATAATTTTTATCAAGTCATATGAGTATACATATTTACTACTATGTGTTTAGAAGCATTTCATGTGATAACTCGCTTTCCAATGGACAAAACTGGAAAAGAAGACATATATACGTTACCAGGATAGTGCAGAACACTTGAACGGTGATGAATTTTGCAAAAAATAGCCCGAACTCAGTTGATCTAAAGAAGAACTCTCGGATTCTCTGTGTGGCTTCAAGTGAATATGACTTGCGAAAGGGAAAGGCCCTAAAATATAACCCACGGATGGTCGTGGGTGTAACTACGGCTACCGCAGGTCCACCTATGGCAATCCTAGGTGGTCTGCACCCCCTCTAGCTTGATCAAATTTTAGTTGCAAAGGACGTCCCATAAGCTAAAAAGTCAAATCAGGAAAAAAGACGCTACGCGATTAAGCGAAAAAGCCTGAAATTCTGATTTTCAGAGACCAAACTGCGGGTCTACATATCAATCATTGGTATTTGCCTAAACAAGGGGTATACATAGCTGATAATCAAAGCTGTTGAAAGCTACCCTTGGCAATACCTCACAAAGGTTTGATGATGCCATCACAATGGGTGTAATTGCAATCAAAACCATACGTCTCGTCAGAAATCTATCCCCAGGGAAGATTTCATACATTTTTAACCGTTGAAGAACATTTCAGCGAAGGTCAAGCAGCCTTGATATTATCAGCCATTGGCAAGTAAATCCAGTGAAGCATCAAAGGTGGCCCGATGATTTTAGCCGCTGAAGCACATTTTAGCGAAGGTCAAGCAACCTTGACATTATCAGTTATTGGCAAGTAAATCTAACGAAGCATCGAAGGTGGTTTGATGATTTTAGTTGTTGAAACACATTTTAATGAAGATCAGGAAGCCTTGATATTATCAGTCGTTGGCAAATAAATCCAGCGAAGCATCGGAGGTGGTTCGATGATGTTAGCCGTTGAAGCACATTTCAACGAAGATCAGGAAGCCCTGACATTATCAGCCGTTGGCAAGTAAATCCAGTGAAGCATCAGAGGTGGTCCGATGATGTTAACCGTTGTAGCACATTTCAGTGAAGATCAGGCAGCCGTGATATCATCAGCCGTTGGCAAGTAAATCCAGCAAAGCATCGGAGATGGTCTGATGATGCTAGCAGTTGAAGGACATTTCAACGAAGGTCAGGCAGCCCTGACAGTGCCAGCCATTGGCAGTAACTCCAACAAAGCGTCAGAAAGACCTGACGACACAAACCATGGAAAACCATCCTCATAGGGGAGGACCGATGATAGAAACTATTATACAAAGCCTCAGTAATAAAAACACAATTCCCCAAGAGTCTCTCGTACATGCAAAGGACATCTTTGGTGGAAAACCTATATAAAGGATTAAGGACTTTGGTGATAGCCCCAATGTCAACATCTTGTGATCTCAATCATGGAGATTCCTGTGAGCTTTGGAAACTATCGATCGAGTAGGCATCCAAGCATTTCATCAGGGTCATCAGTGAGCAACTCCATCCCTCAACAGAAGCGGTGGGAGCAGACAGTTATCACATCTCGTTGGAAAATGGTCCAACAAACCACACTCATCATTGCATTTGCATCATGTTGCATTACATTGTAACATGTTTATCTTGTCACATTTCAAGTGTCTAGTAATTTTTATCTTATCCATGCCGTTACACTGCATGAATATGATAAAGAGAGGCATCTGTAGACACTCAAAATTTTGCAATCCTATTACTAACCTTGCAGGAGGGAAAAATCATTTTCCAGAGACAACCCCGAGAAATCCAGTTTCTAATCTTGAAGATAACTCCGAGGCACTCAGTTCCAACCCTGGAGATAACCCTGAGATATCAGGAACACCTCAGAGACAACCCTGAGGACACTCAGCATCCACAGCAGCCCAATCTCAGAGAGAACCCTGAGCAACGACTGCTACATCTGCGCAAAGACCGGAGATAACACCGATGAGGGGCAAAATCATCATTTTGCCACCTCCATACTACATTCACGTCATCTCAGCATCATTCAAACCCACACTGTATACAAGATGTCCCACAAGAACCATAGCTCAAAATCTCGAGTGACAACTACACAAGACAGCACACCGAATAGAATTTGAAGACTTGAAGATATGGTCATGGACCCATCTTCCCAGCTTCATACAACCTCTAATCCCATGTCATTGTGTAACTCTTGACAACAGCATTCCAGAAAGGTACAGAACGACTTAATCGGATGCCCGGATTGCAAGTTATGAAGGTTCGAGCAGTCAACGCATAGCTAAAGTGCACGTACTTCGAGACAACAGGACCCACATGGCCCGAGGTACCCTGAACAAGCACAGGTGGACCCGCAACCATCTGGGTTTTAAATATGAGCTCTTGGCAGCTCATTTGAAAAAAAAAAGAGAAAAAAGAGAGGAAACTTTGTCCATTTCAGCTAGTAAACACTTCTAGAGTGCTCCAAATTGAGTGATTCTTCTTTCTAAACACTTGTAAGCTCGTATTTTACAACATACTGAAATTTAACCGATAGAAACCGAGTTTTCAGGTGTTTAAAGCTATCTGAAGTCTTCTTGGCAGCCCACTATAAGATTTTTTAAATTTTTAAGCTTTTCATCACTTCTGTATATATATATATACACACACACACACATACACACACACTAATGTTGAGAGTCGCATTGTGTGGGTATGTCCGGATCGTCGATCCGTGACTTTTTATTGCTTTTATATATATATATAAATACTTATATATATATACATATATATATATATATATATATATATATATATATGTATCCAAATCACACCCAAAACACTGTAATATGGAAAAATTCCAGTTCCATAAAAAATTAAACTTTTTTTTAGTTGTTTTAAAAAAATAGCAAAAAAAATCCGTATTTTAACAAAATCTGGGAGTCCGGATATATATATATATATATATATATATATATATATATATATATATATATATATATATATATATATATATATATATATATATATGTATCCAAATCACACCCGAAACACTGCAATATGGAAAAATTCATGTTCCATAAAATATTAAACTTTTTTTTTAGTTGTTTTAAAAAAAATAGCAAAAAAAATCCGTATTTTAACAAAATCCGAGCGTCCGGACTGGATCGGCGCTCTATACACACACACACACACACACACACACACACATATATATATATATGGACAATCAACTACCACGAAATAGAATCCAGGCAGGACGTTGAAATATATATATATATATATATATATATATATATATATATAACTGTTTTATCTGCTTTCATAATGTAGATATTTGTTCATTTAGCCTGCGGGTTAGATTTGTCTAAACCTGGCTATTTCTCACTTTAACAGGTTCATGGTGACTAAACTAGAACCGTTGAAGCTAGAATAGTTTAGATTTACTCAAATCTAGTTCTTTTTCTAGCTTTTGTACATATAGCTTGTTAATGTGAGCCTAGGAATCATGTGATCACAGATTCAGCTTCTGAATCTAGATTCGATTACCGTGATGGAAATTTTCAGCTGCAGTCAGCTTGTAAATTATCTACGGTGCCTGAATATCCTTAGATGGCTTTCATGCCCACAAGTAGTTCAGCATTGCTATGTATCTTATTTTCTCAAAGATGCTTCGCATCTCGAAAATAAAAGCAATCAAGCCGAACACATAATAAAATGGAAGTATCAAATGTCTCAATTATTATTGAGTACAAGGGTTTGAAAAATCTATTTTATAAAATATCGCTGCTATATCTTGTTAAAATTAAACTTTTATGCAAAAGTCAAACCCTTTGTATATAGGTGCAAACGAGGCATGGCACTACTTCCAAACAACTGCACATGGACCTAACTCACACACACTCTTACAGTCAAGCCCTTGGACCCTTAACGAATTTTGGTTTTGCAGACTAGTTAAACAGTGTCACATCGCTAGGTCTTTGTGCAAAACTTTTCTCGGTTGAGTTGGTGCAACCATTTAAAAATAACCAACTAGCGACTCTTACAGTCAAATCGTAGACATATACATGCCGGACCTTTTCAAACTTGTTTTTTCAAACAAATCTCACCTAAAATGAGAACACCAAAAGACAAAAACAGAAAGGGACAAATAAAAATCCCAACGTCGACAATGCCAATTGGAGATTCTGCCTTTATGAATAGACATGATCATGGAGAAAGGCTAAGTCAAAGTGAGCTGGAAGATATTGCATGGAGAGATGAAGCCAGCAGGAGAAGGAGAGCTGCAAAGCATGACAATCCTCCAAGGAGCAAAAGGTAGAGGAGATAAAGATAAGTTGGAAATTTTTTTCTTATTGATGTAATACTAGATTGTAATATCTGTCTCACAAACATCAATAAATTCATGATTATTCTCTAGAGATTTCACCTGCTCACTGAAACATTAAGTAATATTTACTTTCTAGCATCCTGCATTTTGAAATTGATATTTTGATGCAAATCTCATTGGTTATGTCAACATCAAATAGGGGGAGATTGTTGGGAATTGCATATTAAAATTTGATGTTGAAAGTAAATAAATATGCTTGTATGTAAAGTCCTTCAAAAAACATACGTACAAGGACTTAGATGGTAGATCAAAATTTTACGTTAATCTGTGCTTAATGTTTATCATTCTGTAAATGAATGTATAGAAGAAACATCAAAGCTGTTAGGATGATCTATTTTGAAATGTAATAGATAGGTCTCAAAAGAATCGTAGTCTGTCAAGACAACCGAGATATTGCAGAAGTCAAGACAGAATCGTGGAGTATCGAAAACGATGCTTCAGAATCGAAGTCTGTCTTGGAAGCCACACTCAAAATTATAGAGATGGTCCGAGCACCTACCGAGCCAAGTCAAGAATCGCAGTCAGCTCTCAGAATCGTGGAGTCTACAAAAGAAGCAAGTAAAGATCGTAGTCTATTAGAGCTTAAGAGAAATTGTAGTGTTCTCTTTGATCAAGGATAAATCAAGCATGAACATGTCAAGACACAACGATCGTGGTGTCTCTCCATTCAGTATCAGAAGCACCGAGCCTCATCCATTTGCTGAAGGATGGAGTACAACAAATGAAGAATGGCTTATAGACGTTGAGATTTCGGGAATCCCAATGATCCAACTCTCATCCTTACTATGTATCAAAGAAGCATATAGAAGAAGCTAATGAAAAGACTCCATGCCTACTAAAAATACCTTTTCAGGTGTTAGGTTAGACAGCAGTCTGCTGTGTCAGTGGGTCAGACGGCTGAACAACAGATTTCTAGGAAGTCAACATCAGTGCTCAGAAATGTCTGTGCATTTAATGCTATAACGGATGCCTTCAACGGACACATTTTAAAGGCTCCTTTATATGAAAATCAGACATAGATGCAACAAGCAAGCAAGTACACAATGAAAGAAAAAGAACACTCAACGCTCAAACTCTACGATCTAGAAAGAAAAGCTTGCTCTGCTACTCAGTTCTTTCAAACGTATGCTTAACTGCAACTGAGTAACATAACCCAAGAACTTAACTCTCATCAAGTGTATTCCAAGTCTACTGGACTTGAAGAGTTCTAAGTGAACTAAGAAGTTCCAAGACTATTGGTCTTAAAGGAATCTAAGTGATTCAAAGATTGTAAATATATCCTTAGTGAATTTCCTATTCGTGGAGTAGAAGAGTGGACTAGGAGCCTTGAGTGCTCTGAACCACTTAAACTGTGTCTTCTATATACCTACTATAACTGTTATATCTGTCATAATTGCTTATCACCCATAAAATTTATTTATCTTAAAGGGGGACAAACAAATCATATATTCCGTTGTGGTTAATTTATTAACAAATCTAACAAGTATTTTGAAAAGGAAAATTTTTAAAATATCTATTCAACCCCCCCCCCCACCTTCTATATAACTATTATGTCTTTGGGAACTAACAAAGGTACCTTGGGCAGTGTCAACATTCAAAGGTCCTGAACGAATGCTACGAGCCTTGAAGGCCCGCTCCTGAGGAGAAAGTCCAAGAAGAGCATAAATAGCCACTAGAGTAATATCAGCCTCCAAAGGCACCCTAGCTCTAGAAAACTCCATGTCAGCAATATATCACCAATCCATAGGCGTCATCATCACCACGCAATCTAAAAGGTGAAGGGACTGGCTCTGATGAACTATCTCTCAAATAAAGCACGAAGATAGACCCACAGACAGCGGCGAGGGGCAATGGTGAAAAAGGACTCTAAACCCCAAGAATTTATCCAGGCCCGATAATGGGGGTGAAGGGACTCATAAAAGGCAAAAATGCTAAACTAGTTGCCCCTCGACTGGGTGAACTCTAGAACCTGCATGGTGTTGGCTTATTTGTATATATGACAAATTATGACACACGCAAGTGAACGTGGTCAACAAGTAATATAGAATAAGTAAAGTATCAATCCCATGAAGAATAGTAACTGCAGTCTAATCTATCAAGCACCAATTTTATAACTATTTTGGTCTCTTTAAACTGATGGATTAATTGTGATTTATCTAAAATTATATATGAATCAAATTAAACTAAATAAACAAATGATTAAATCAGATAGAGGTGAGTTAAGAATATAATTTCACATATTGTTGCACTTAGGTTAACTCGCTTCCTGTTAATTCTAATTGATTACTTCAGATTATTAGTCGAGAACACGAATGTAAAATATAGTCATCTCTCGATGTACCATATCTATATCAGATTATATCCACATATGATAGAAATAATATAAACACCTTAATTAACTAATTCACTATATTTATATGTGAATTACAATTAAATAGGTTGAAGCTCAAGTTCTCAATGGACTACACACGATGCTTCGGTATATCTCTATCCTATGCACGAATCATAAATTCCATCACCATGTAGAAATCATAAACACATGCTAATATGATCAGATCTAGACCAATAATCCGTTTCTCGATTTCATATAGGTTATCACAGTAATTGGTGATCAAATAATTAAACAATTAGCATAAATCATATTAGACAATCCATTCATAATCAATTAAGTATCAACAAAGAAGCAAATCAACTTCAGCTATGTAATAAGATTCATTATAATCCTAAAATAGAAATTAGTTCATAATAGAATCAAGATCCATTATCCACAATTGATTATACATGAAAACTACAAGTAAATGAATAGAGAGAAGTAGGAAATGAAATGCAAATCTGATATTTCTCTGTAATTCTAGCCTTAAATCTTCAGTAGTCTTCAATTAATTCAATCTCCAAAATCTAAGCTAAACTAATCTAGGAATAAAAGATAGATCCAAAATTAGATAGTAGAATATACACAAGGCTCTCTATATGTTTTTATATCCCAAAATAGCAATAAAAACGATCTAATATATTGGCCCTAACTTCTAACCCCTCCTTTAAGATACAATCTTATTGGTCGCTTAAATGAAAAGTTAATTTTTTGTCATACAAGGACTGGTGTAGCTGCACTGTGCTCAAACTTTAACTGGGCGCAGCTACACTACAGGGAAGTCTGGTCGGGCTCTGGCGCAGCTGCGTCGTGCCATAGGCATAATGGGGCACAGCTGTGTTGTCTTCAATTCTACAGTTCTGCTATTGTGTCTTCATTCTTTGTAATGCAATGATCACGTTTAGCCTCAATTTCCACCATTTGTTTCCTAATGTTATCAAAAGAGTTCCCAAGCGCCAATCCTACAAAATGAGAAAAAGATATATGAAAAGCTACTTAAAGAAATGGGATTAAGCAACAATTATAGTAAGTTAGTATCCAATAAGTAGGTTTAAAACCTACTCATCTAATATCCCCAAGCTTAAACCGTTGCTTGACCTCAAGCAATAAAATAAAAAGAAATGCAAAAGCTAAGCAATATGCAATCTACTCTATATGCCTAAGAATCCATATCAATCAGTATAAAACTCAAATGAGGTGCCTCAGAAGAACCACAATGATCAATAAACACAGTTTTCGGCCAAGAATGAGGCAATCATGCATATCATGTAGTAAATCAAAACCTGTCATCAATGATATAGTGAGTTGAGTGCATAGCAACCATCAAACCTGTTACAATACAAATATACCACATAATATGCTTCTTAGGGGGAAAACCACAGGTCTAACGCTAAGACATTCAGCAAATGGGATAAGATTCAGTAACGATTTTGCATTAACTAAGCAAAGGGGTCAACATGGAGTATGTTATGCTATTATTGAATCACAAGGGTGATTTCCACACTTTCCCGTGTTTATGCCTTGATGTGCAATATTTTAGTTTGCTTAGGCTTTTCAATGATACCCATGTAGCGAGCTTTCGACCAACGACTTCTAAATCAGATGGCTTTAAGGCGCTAGGTGTAGAGACATCCCCTAGGGCGTACTTACTCGAATATCAAAGGCCACAGAACTAAACAAGCCAATCAGTTATTCATATATTCATCATTTTTTAAATATAGCTATAGCATGCAATACTCCAAAGCTTTCCCCCAAACTCAAGTTTTTGCGCAATCTTTGCTTAAACTACCTATTCATTGAATTTCTATCATTAAAGCTTCAATTACCTACCAGAAGACTGTTATGTAACTATTTACACTAAGCAAGTCATAATGGCTATTATATAGTGTTATCCAGTGACATGAGCTTCAAACAAGTCAATATTCACAACATGATAAAGCATAAAGACCAAACCTAAGCTATCAACAATGCTCAATAATCAAACATTTCCAATATCATTGTCGGCCATATGAAATTCAAACCAACAAAGATGCTAGGAATATGCACTATGATATAATTAAACTAAATGCAATAAAATAAGCAAATATTTTTGGATTGTTGTTTTTTTTATATGATGAAATAACAAAAACTAAACTAAACTAAACTAAGCGTGCAATTAAACTAAAATGCAACTATATAAACCAAATAATTTAAACTAGCATTGCAAACTATACTAATAAGCTAAACCAATACCCCCAAACTTTAAAAATGATAATGCCCTCATTGGAGGTAAAAGTAAGAAGGACTCCCCTAAGTAGCTTGATCATCTCCACCTGCCTCATCTTGCTCAGGTGGAGTATGTGGTGGAGGGTAGACGCTGGCAGATAATTAGACTTAAACTCCCAATTGGCCAAAAGCTTGGGACAATGCCCCAAAGAACTTAGTAGTGTAGGCGTGGAAGTCGGTATGCATAGCATCCATCCTCCTCTATAAACGACGCATCTGTCGCTCTTGTCTAGAAAGGTAATCTTGAGGTATCCCTATTGTTGGTGGATATCCTTATCTTCTTCTTCTTCCTCCTCCGTACTCTCCTCATGATTGGGCAATATAAAGCCTCAGCCTCGAGGATGAGATTCTCCTCCGCCCCATATAACATATTTTTGAATCATGACATGATCAATATTGTGCATGGGCAGCTACAATGTCTTATCATCCCACTAAACATCCACCTTGTCACAAAGTCTTATAATGATCGAGGTGTTAAAGTTTATGCCCTAGAGGCCAATTATTTGATATAATTGCTTAATATTTTTTATATTAATTTAATTGAATAAATGAATTATTTTATTATGATTTTATTTACTGCGTTATATAAATGTTAGCATAATAAAAGTTCTTAGAATAGTGATACAAATTATATAGCTTCAAGTATGTGACTTGAACATGAGATTATATAATTATAATTAGTATCATTGCTCTTAAATGTCCCTAGTCAAGTATCATTCTTAATAGGACAACAATGATATATTAAGACTAGTATATGGATTGACTGATGACCAAATTTTATTGATCATAAATATATGAGATATTGAGTCAATGCATAGGTACATATTAGAGAACGATGTACTGGACAGACCCACCATGAGAATTCTACGTTGAGCATTATGCAAAGCGTCATTAGAAATTCTCATAGTGACAATGATGTAATGATCCTCCGACCTGAAATCACTATATTACTACATGGGAATTTATGTACTTTGATATCATCAAAGGTCACCTTTAATAGGGTGGATAATAAAGGTGATTATTGGGTACATCATGAACCGTGTGAGGAATATGAGTGATCTAGATAAAATTTAACCATCCTATATATTAGGGGTGATATTCATAGGTCTCTTGATTGAGTAAAACTATGAAATGCATGGCCATGCTCAAATAGTGATTTATTTCATATAGTCTACTCATTGATCATGAAAACTCAGATTAAATTATAAAGAGTATGACACATTCCATGCCTCGAGTTTAATCTAGGATGTCAAGGTTAAACGGATTAAATTATATTGAAACATTGGTCACGAAAAGGTTGCATCGAATCATCGATCTTATTATTACTTGGGTAGCAGTGATGCATTACTATGCTCACTGTTTATAATTTTATAATATGATTTTAAGATTATTGTCAACGTAATAATAACATACAGGGTCACACACTTAGAACGTAAAGTAAAAGGAATTAATTTAAATTATAAGGATTTAAATATGTCAATATGATTGATAGTATTTAAATTACGGATTTAAATTAATAGGATAATTTGTATATATGTATATTAATTAAGTAAGACTTAATTAAGATATAATATATATAAATTTGGATTTTATTAGATTAGGTTTTGATTAATTCCTTTTGATTGCTATATATATGATATATCAACTATTTTAGGAATTATATCATTAACCTAAAACCCTAGCCGCTCTTAGAGAGAGACTAGAGAGAAAAGTTTCAAAAATCCTGATCCTTGGTGGCTAGTACCACAGTTGTCTTTACTGCAGATTGTGTGACGATTCGCGGGATGTTCGTGTGGATACCATAGAGACGTAGTTCTATTGGATTGCATTGGAGATTCAAAGCCGTTTCAGAATTTTCTATAATCGGTATAAAATCTAAACCACTGAATTAATATGTTTTCGCATGGATCCTATTTTAGGGTTTCGGAAATGTTTTTGAAAATTTTATATTTCGCTATGTTTTTGTTCCAAAATCCCTACACGAGCCATGTGGGATTTATCCCGAAGTACTTCCTCTCATGTATCTAAACATGGATTGGTGGATGAGATGCCCGACATCAATAGATTTCCCTTTGATGACGCCATACAGAATTACAACCCTCTCAGTACTGACATTTGCATAATGGGTAGTGGGCAGCAAACTCGTGTAAATAAAACTATACCAAGCCTTGACGTACCAACTTAAGGCATACTGTGGAAAATGGACTTTTCTATCGGTTCGTACGTTGGTGGCCCACTTAGTATCCGGCTTGCATATCTATTGTATAGGTTAATCCAATTCGGTCGCATATCATTGGTACTCTACCCAGTTAGACTCATTAGATGGCAGAGTCTCCAAGTGAAAGAGTTCGTTGATAGCCTCCTTGGTGTATGACACTTGCTTGCCTCAAACAAAAGCTATGCCATTATGTGTTTCCCTTGCATTGGCATAAAATTCTCTCATGATGGCCATAGGTGCTGAAAAAGGCGTGTCAACAAATGACGCCCAACCATGCCCGATGATCATATCTTTCATCTTCCCATCCTCCTTGCTCGGCTTCAATCCCCTTTCTTGCACAAAAGGCTTCCCTACCAAGACATCACAGTAGTAATGTTGTGCGGATAAGTTGAGTAATTTAGTAGCATCCAAAACATCTCTGCTACTTCCCTCGTCATCATCACCTCTACTAGATGAAGAAGATGATGGAGTGCGTACTCTCTTAGGTGCCATGGCTGGAAACTAGGGCATGAAAGATAACTGAGTTGTGCTTAATGAAGTTACTACCCCCAAACTGATTAATGGCACCCAACCTTCTCTCTGAACTTTGATCTAACACTTGATGAGCGAACCTAGTCTTCTCCCTTTCCTCTGTGTTTTTGAGATGTAGAATGAGAATGGGAGGAAACTAGGGTTTATATAGGAGAGAGAAAGTATGGTTATAGATTTTGATTGGGATATGGATTGAGGTGTTTGAATTTAATGTTGAAGAGGAGTATGAGGTTAGTTGGAACTCTGATTTTGGTTTTGAGAGGCAACTTGCTGAGTTTGATTTGAATTAGGAATGAAATAAGTTATTTGTTTAGGCCCTTTTTAAAAACTGATCTCGGGTTCGGGCGCAACTGCGCCGGGTTTGACTTGGAAATGGGCGCAGCTACACCATGGCCCAAATTCCAGTTTTTAACTGGCAAAAAGAGCAGTTGCACTGGGATTGGCTTAGGGATGGGCACAGATGCGCTGCCCTGAGCCCAGACCAGCTTGGTTTTTTCTAACTTCTTGACATGTAATGTTGTGGAAATCAGATTTAAACCTAAGAATGGTCATAAACAAACTATTTACATGACTAAATCAAAAATCTATTACTAACAAAACTGTAAATGAGAATTAAATATAGAGGGAGATAGATTGGAAATGTAACATAGAATTAAATAAGGGGGAAGAAAGATTGGATTAGTTGGGGTTCCTCCCATCGAGCGCTTGGTTTATAGTTGTGTAGCTCGACTATTCCCCTCTTCATTGTGAATTGTCAAGAAAGATTGAGGATTTATGGCTATCAAAATCCCAACCCCAATAATGTTTAAGGCATTATTCGTTGACTTTGAAAGGTTGCTCATGATTATTACCCACTATCTCAACGGCACCATATGGAAACACAGTTTTAATAATGAAAGGTCCCGACCATCGGGACTTAAGCTTTCCCGGGAAGAGTCTTAGTCTTGAATTAAACAAAAGAACTGCTTGGCCTGGCTCAAACTTCTTTTCAAGGATTTTCTGGTCATTCCATCTTTTCACCTTTTCTTTGTATAGTTTTGAGTTCTCATACACCTGCATACGGAATTCATCAAGTTCATTCAGTTGGAGAAGCCTTTTCTCCCTTGCAGTTGTGAGATCAAAATTCAAATTTTTGATGGCCCAATATACCTTGTGCTCGAGTTTCACAAGAAGATGGCAAGTTGTGCCATAGACCAACTGATAAGCAGACATATTGATGGGTGTCTTATATGCAGTCTTGTATGCCCAAAGTGCGTCATCTAGCTTCATGGACTAATCCTTTCTAGTGGGATTAATAATCTTCTCTAAAATTCGCTTTACTTCCCTACTGGACACTTCTGTCTGGCCATTCGTCTGGGGGTGATAAGCTATAGCAATCCTTTGATTCACCCCATACTTATCCAAAAGAGTTGTGAAATATTTGTTACAGAAGTGACTTCTCTCATCACTGATTATTGCTCTTGGAGTGTCGAATCTGGTGAAGATATTTTTCTGGAGGAATTTTAAAACCACTTTGGCATCATTGGTACGTAAGGCATTAGCTTCCACCGATTTAAACACATAGTCAATTGCCAAAAGAATATAGAGGTTGGTAAAGGAATATGGAAATGGCCTCATAAAGTTTATCCCCCACACATCAAAGACTTCCACTTTCAAAATTGTGTTTAATGGCATCTCACGGCATTTAGAAATGTTACCCACCCTTTGACATCTATCATAATTTCTGACAAACTGATGGGCATCTCTAAATAAGGTAGGCTAATAGAATCCTACTTAAAGTACCTTGGCAGCTGTCCTCTCGATTCCATAGTGTCCTCCATATAGTAACGAATGAGATGCATGTGGAATGTTCTCCCTTTCACTATGTGGAATGCACCGACGAATCATCATGCTTGCACATTGTTTGAATAGGTAGGGCTCATCCCACATGTATCTCTTTACCTCATGCAAAAATTTCTTCTTCTGTTGGTGTGTCAACTCTGGTGGAAATACATTACTCATAAGATAATTGACAAAGTCAGAAAACCATGGAATTTCTGATTTAACTCTAAACAACTGTTCATCAGGAAAGTATTCATTGATCACTGCCTTATCCTTCTTGTCTTGCTTTGAACTGACTAATCCGAAAACATGGCCAGCAACTTAATTTTCTGAACCATTTTTGTCTCAGATTTCTAAATTAAACTCTTGGAGAAGAAGAATCCATCTGGTCAGTCTAGGCTTGGCATCTTTCTTGGATATCAGGTATCTAATATCAACATGATCCGTGTAAACAACTACTTTTGTCTCAATAAGATAAGACCAGAACTTGTCAAAAGTGTATACAACTGTTAATAGCTCCTTCTCAGTGGTAGTGTAGTTTAGCTGAGCATCTGATAGAGTTTTGTTGGCATAATAAATGGCATGGAAGATCTTTTCCTTTCTTTGACCCAACACAGCCCCTACTGTATAATCACTAGCATCGCACATTAACTCGAATGGCATAGACCAATTAGGTGCCATAATCATTGGTGCTGATGTTTGCTTCATCTTGAGTAGCTCAAATGCTGACAAACAATCTTCATCAAATTTAAATGGGGTGTCCTTTTCCAATAGACTGCATAAAGTCTTTGTTATTTTGGAGAAGTCCTTAATAAACTTGTGGTAAAATCCCGAACCCCTTTAACTGATGTAAGCGGATGTAGATTCTCAATAGTCTCAAGTTTAGCCTTGTTAACTTCCAATCCTTTCGATGACACTTTATGCCCAATTATAATCCCTTCTTGTACCATGAAATGTCACTTCTCCCAGTTAAGTACAAGGTTTGTTTCCACACAACGTTTCAATACCATAATCAAATTTTTCAAGCAGCTGTCAAAAGAGTCCCCAAAAATTGAGAAGTCATTCATGAAGACTTTTATATTCTATTCAACCATGTTAGAGAAAATGGCCATTATACACCGTTGAAAAGTTCCTGGTGCATTACATAGCCCAAATGAGATCCGTCTGAATGCAAATGTACCGTAGGGACAAGTAAATGTTGTTTTCTCTTGATCTTCAAGAGTAATGACTATATGATTGTACCTCGAATATCCATCTAACAGACAATAGTACTCATATCCTGCAAGTCTGTCCAACATTTAGTCAATGAATGGTAATGAAAAATGATCCTTTCTAGTTGCTTTATTGAGCTTCCTATAGTCCATGCACACTCTCCAACCAGTTACTGTCCGTGTGGGTATCAATTCATTATTTTCATTTTCCACCACTGTCATTCCCCTTTCTTTGGTACGCACTAAACTGGGCTCACCCATGAGCTATCAGAAATGGGATATATAATTCTGGTATCTAACCACTTTAAAATCTCTTTCTTGACCACTTCTTTCATTATAGGATTGAGTTGTCTCTGTTGTTCCACTGTAGGTTTGGCATTGTCTTCCATAAGTATCTTGTGCATGCAGAATGATGGGCTTATCCCATTGATATCAACAATGGTCCATCCGATTGCAGTCTTGTGCTCTCTTAGGACTCTAATCAGCTTACTTTCCTGAAATTCGTTAAGTGTAGATGCAATAATAATAGGTAAAGTAGACAAATTGCCCAAATATGCATACCTTAGGTGATTAGGCAGGGGTTTGAGTTCAAGTGTAGGAGGTGTTTCAAGAGATGACTTCAAATGAACTGAAGACTTCTCCGCATACTGCAAAGACTCAAAAGGAACTTTAAACTTTCTCACCCTTGGTAATGCATCCAGCATCTGTAGATATTCTCTCAACTCTGGATCATCCATGTCAATGTCCCCCAACAGTGTGTTTTCCAAAGGGTCCTTATTCATTACTCTCAAAAATTCTTCATCCACTACTTTATCAACCACATTCATACGAAAGAATTCCTCTTCATCTGTAGGGAATTTCATAGCCTTAAATATATTGAATGTAACTTCTTGGTCTTGGACTCTCATACTCAATTCTCCTTTTTGCACATCAATGAGAGTCCTCCCAGTTACTAAAAATGGCCTCCCCAGAATAACAGGAATGTCCTTATCCTCTTTGTAGTCCAAGATAATGAAATCAACAGGAAATATGAATTTATCCACTTTTACAAGGATGTCCTCCATAATTCCCCTTGGATATATAACTGACCTATCTGCAAGCTGAAGGGAGATGTTTGTTCATTTTGGTGCCAAAAGTCCCAATTGTGTATATATCGATAAGGGCATGAGATTGATGCTTGCACCCAAATCACACAAGCACTTGTTGAGTGACAAGTTACCAATAGTACACGAAATGGTAAAGTTACCAGGGTCCTTCAGCTTCGGTGGTAGCCTTCTTTGCAATACTGCACTACATTCCTCAGTTAAGGCTACTATCTCAAAATCTTCTAATTTCTTCTTCCTAGACAAAATACCCTTCATGAACTTGGCATAGCTCGGCATCTGTTCTAAAGCCTCTGCAAATGGTATGTTGATTTGTAGCTTCCTGAACACTTCAAGGAATTTGGAAAAATGTTTATCCAATTTTTGCTTTTGAAACCTCTGTGGATATGGAACTGGTGGATACATTATTGATGTAGGAATAGTAGTTCTTTCAGTGGTTTTCTTCTTTTTTTAACTCAGTCTCTGCCTTGCCATCCTTTTCCTCTGAGCATCCCTCACTTTCTATGACTGGGGTAGGGCGCAGCTGCGATGTGTCCCTTTGCATTTTGGGCACAATTGTGCCGTCTGCTAGGATTTGTTTCCCATTTCTAGGTTGGATAGCTTGGCACTATTCCTTCCCCTATCTCTTTGGGTTAACTTTTGTGTTACTGGGCAGAGATCCTTGTGGCCTATTTGGCAACAACTAGCCATTTGCCCCACTTGATTCTCCAAATTTCTGATAGTTGTTGTTTGACTCTTTATCATCACCTCAGTGTTAGTCGTGCATTTCAACATCATCTCCTCCATATTTGGCTTCTTTTTTGGTTATGGAGGTGGAGCTTGTTGATGTTGCTAATTTTGGAATCCCGGGGGGTAGGATGGTCTTGGAGCTTGTTAATAATTTTGATTATTGCTCCATGAGAAATTTGGATGGTTCCTTGCCCCATGATTATAAGTGTTTTGGTATGGATTTGGTGGTCTCTGATAGCTACTTACAAACTATACTTCTTTAGGAGTAATGGCACATTAATCGGTAGGATGTGCACCCGCTCATAGTTCATAAACAAAAGCCACTTGCTGAGTTTTTGCCTCTACAATGACATCAATCTTCTTTGAGATTGCTGACAACTGATCTGCTAGTGCTTTGACTGCATCTACCTCCAGTACCTCAGCTTCCTTTTGATGATTCATTCTAGAAGTTGGCTATTGATAATTGTTGACGGCCATGGTTTCTAACAATTCATACGCCTCCTCATATGTCTTAGCCATAAATGTCCCTCCAGAAGCTGCATCAATGCTTGTCCTAGTGTTACTACCTAAGCCATTGTAAAATGTATTAATTTGCATCCATTGGGGTAATCCATGATGTGAGTATTTCCTCAATAATGCTTTATACCTTTCCCATGACTCATATAATGACTCCCCATGTTGTTGCTCAAATGTAGAGATATCATTTCTCATCTTAGCAGTCTTAGCCAGTGGAAAGAATTTGGCTAAGAACTTCTGTGCTAAGTCATTCCAAGTAGTAATGGAGCCCAGTGGTAATGAGTGAAGCCAACTCTTTGCTTTGTCCCTCAATGTGAATGGAAGAAGTCTAAGTCTCCCTACATCATCTGATACCCCACAAAACTTGAATGTATCGCAAATCCCTAGAAAACTAACCAAGTGCTCATTTGAGTCATTATTAGCCATTCCCCCAAACTGGACCGTATTCTGAATCATTTGGATTATCCCCAGTTTGATTTCGGAGGAATTAGCTGCTGTGGATGGCCTTGTGATACTTGATTGCAGTTCACTTACTCTTGGCGTTGCATAGTCTCTTAATGCTTTTTGCTCTTCTGCCGCCATGACTACCGGTGTTTCACTTGCCTCTTAAATGTTCGTGATCCCCTTACTCAATCGTTGAACCCTTCTATTAATGTCGTCCTTGTAAGGCAACAAACCAGGCTTCTTAGATAAAGTTTGCATGCACTAGTCAAGAGTACCTGAAACAAAGAAAAATATAAAAAGAAATAAGATAAGAAAGATTGTTTAACTAAGACCAATCTAATTTAAACTGATGATGAAAGTAATAAAAACATTTTATATTCCCCGGCAGTGGCACCAAAAACTTGTTGGCTTATTTGTATATATGACAAATTAATACACACATGCAAGTGCGCGTGGTCAACAAGTAATATAGAATAAGTAAAGTATCGATCCCAAGGAGAATAGTAACTACAGTCTAATTTATCAAGCACAAGTTTTATAACTATTTCGGTATCTTTAAATAGATGGATTAATTGTGATTTATCTAAAATTAACTATGAATCAAATTAAACTAAGTAATCAAATGATTAAATTGTTGCACTTAAGTTGACTCGCTTCCTGTTAATTCCAATTTATTACTTTGGATTGTTAGTCGAGAACACGAATGTAAAATATAGTCATCTCTCGATGTACCATATCCATATCAGATTATATCCACAGGTGATAGAAATAATACGAACATCCTAATTAACTAATTCACTATATTTCTATGCGAATTACAATTAAATAGAGTTGAAGCTCAAGTTCTTAATGGACTACCAGCGGTGCTTCGGTATATCTCTATCCTAGGCATGAATCATGAATTCCATCGCTATGTAGAAATCATAAACACATGCTAATATGATCAGATCTGAACCTATAATTCATTTCTTAGTTTCATATAGGTTATCACAATAATTGGTGATCAAGTAATTAAATAATTAGCACAAATCACATTAGACAATCCATTCATAATCAATTAAATATCAATAAAGAAGCAAATAAACTTCAGCTATGCAATAAGATCCATTATAATCCTAAAATAGAAATAATTAAATCATAATAGAATCAAGATCCATTATCCACAATTGATTATACATGAAAACTACAAGTAAAGGAATAGAGAGAAGTAGGAAATGAAATGCAAATCTGATATTTCTCTGTAATTCCAGCCTTGAATCTTCAATAGTCTTCAATTGATTCAATCTCCAAAATCTAAGCTAAACTAATCTAGGAATAAAAGATAGATCCAAAATTAGATGGTAGAATATACATAAGGCTCTCTATATGTCTCTATATCCCAAATTAGTAATAAAAATGATCTAATATCTTGGCCCTAATCCTTTAAGACACAATCTGATTAGTCACTTAAATGAAAAGTCAATTTTTTGTCATACAGGGACTGGCGTAGCTGTGCTGTGCTCAAGCTTTAAATGGGCGTAGCTGTGCTACAGGGCAGTCATGTTTAGCCTTTATTTCCACCATTTGTTGCCCAATGCTATCAAAAGTGTTCCCAAGCTCGAATCCTACAAAATGAGAAAAAGATGCATGAAAAGGTACTTAAACAAATGGGATTAAGCAACAATTATAGTAAGCTAGTATCCAATAAGTAGGTATAAAACCTACTTATCACATGGCACCAAGGTTAAAAAATTGACTTTTGCCAAAAATGGGGAAGTGAAACGGCTCAATATAAAAAAAACCATGTACCTCATTAACATGCAAATGAACTAATAGGTGATGGCTCAGATCAGCACCCAAAAGATCAGGAATGGCCACTTGAAAGTCGGGAAGGTCCCGACGCGAAACAGGCTGGGGAGGGACCTTAGGATCGGGAAGATCATCCTCCACATCAGGCATATCAGTCTTGTCCACTCCAATAGGACGAATCACCGACTCTGTAAGATGGCGAACCTGAAGGGTCACTCACGGAGCAGGAACAGTCGAAGTAGGCCTACGAAGATGAACCCCGGACGAAGCACTCTAGGAGGCGGAGCTGCTAGGTCTATCTGAATCAATGCCTAGACAACAATATTATGGCATCCAAAATGAGATGAGGCATGTCCCTATCTTGTCATATTTAAATCTGCATCTACACTAGCATAGAGGCAACAGACTCCTAGGGAGGGAATTTTAAGTCACAACATCATGCATGTCTTGCACGTGCATTAACCCAAGTCTACGTCATTACTGTGTATATCCTAGTCTATCTAAGTATGCATATACGTTCGTGTCATTCGACCCCCAAAAAAAAATTTGACAGAGTCTCCCATATAATATGGACTATCCCCATGCGCATAGGCATGAATAAAACAACCATCTGTAGGCACCCAAACACAGCCCAACATCCAGATATAAAATTTAAATACATGTAAACAATATTCTAACACTCGTCAAGATACGCGCCTAAAATGATTTCCAAAGATGAAATTTCTTGCATCCGAGCATTCCATACGATAAAATGTAAGCAAGCATTGAATCAAAACATGTCTATCAAGTCATCTATGCATACATTTTCAATACATTGCGTTTAACAAAGAAAACGCGATAAAACATTAACAAAAACGCAAAAGAAAGGAGCGTACACATTACCTCAAGTGCACTGATTAAGTGTACAGTGGCGAAATACGCGAAATCAAGCCTTAAGTGAGTAGATCTGGGAAGGAAGCTTGGAAATACTAGAGAGAAGGTAAGAAAACTCGAGTGAATGAGGACAAAGAAAGGAGGTCAAGGGTATTAACCCATCTGCGTCTAACCACAGGTGTATTGTGGCTAGACCTGATGGGCCCCATGCCTCCTCTTCTGGTAAAATTAAGGTCAAAACGCGTCCTCCCATGTCTAAAAAAGTGTATTCATATAAAAAGATACACATTCGACTCACTTTCAGGCATTAAAACCCCAAAAAACCCTAAAATGGTGGAAAAATCAAGATAAAGCAGAAATTTTGGTGTAAAGGCAATCGAGAACTAAAAATTACCCCTTCTATGATCAACAATTTGTTGGAGACAAAACTCGTTGAAAGCATCGACAATAATACCCGGTCGTGTAATCCGTTAGAGACAACACCCGGCGAAGGCATAGGCAAAAATACCCGGTAGTGCAATCTGTTGAAGAAAACAACCACGAAGGCATCGAAAACAATACCCAGTGGCGCAATCACTTGAGATAACACCCAACGAAGGCAATGCAGACAAAACTCGGTGGGGGCTATGCGACAAAAAATCTCTCCCGACAGATGGGAATCATTAAAATCTAGCACTCATAACATCACTACAAAATTTATTAATGTCATTGCATCACTTGATATACATTGTCATGTATCGGGTGTCTAATATCTTTGTCAATTTCATTTCATTTCATTACATTGCATAAATGCGACAAAGAGGGCATCTATAGACACCCAAAATTTTGTTTTCCTTTCACTAACCCTGCAGAAGGGCAAAAGCATAATTTTACCCCGAAGATAACCCCACGAGAGGGCAAAGGCATAATTTCACCCAAAGATAACCCCGTGGAGAAACCAAAGTGTAATAATGCCCCAACCACAACTGTCGACGTCGGGATTTTTATTTGTCCCTTCTCTGTTCTTGTTCTTTGGTGTTCTCATGTTAGGTGAGATTTGTTTGAAAAAATAAGTGAAAAAGGTCTGACATTTATATGTCGACGATTTGACTGTAAGAGTCGCTAGTTAGTTTTTTAACTGGTTGTACCAACACAACAGAGAAAAAGTTTGCACATTGACCCAGTGATGTGACACTGCTAAAAGGGTCTGTGAAACCGAGATTCATTAGGGTCCGGGGACTTGCTTATGCGGAGGGAAGGTGTTAGGCACCCCCTGACATCCGTGTTACCACGGTGACCGCCACTTTTCAAGAAACTGTTATATGAAAGTGTGTGTATAGGTCAATGTACTGTTATTTGGAAGTAGTGCTATGTCTCGTTCGCACCTATATACACAGGATTTGAATTTGTGTAAAAATTCAGTTTTAAACAAGATATAGCAGTGACGTTTTATAAATGAGGTTTTTCAAACCCTTGTGCTCAATAGTAATTGAGGCCTTTGATACTTCTATTTTATTAAATGTTTGGCTTGATTGCTTTTATTTTAGAGATGCGAAACATCTTCGAAAAAATAATATATAAAGCGGTGCCGAACTCCTCGTGGGCATGAAAACCATCTGAGGAAATCCAAACACCGTGAATAAATTTATAAGCTGCTTACAGCTGAAAATGTCCATCATGGGAACCGAATCTAGATTCAGTAAACTGAATCTGTGATCACATGATTCCTAGGCTCACATGATACCGCAGTTTGTATGAAAGCAGTAAGCAGTTATATATATATAAGTTGTAAATATATATATATATATATATATATATATATTGACATGATCGACCACCACGAAGCACCTCCATGGGGGATCAAAAATGTAAATAAAGCTGTAAAAGCTATCAACCGCCACGAAGTAAACTCTAGGCGGGAGGAAATGTAAAGAATGCAGTAAAAACGGTCAACCGCCACGAAATAAACTCCAAGCAGGACGAAATGTAAAGAAAGCAGTAAAAACGGTCAACCGCCACGAAGTAAACTCCAGGCGGGACAATATATATATATATATATATATATATATATATTTATATAAGCAAGTAAACGCTCCGGATGTAAATCCGGGCTCATCGAACAAAGTCCGACAACAGTTTATATATATATATATATATATATATATATATATATATATATATATATATATGAAAGCAAATAAACGTTCCGAACGTGAGTCCAGGCTCAATCGAGGCATAACTCGATAATGTTAGTTTATATATAAATAAATATAAATATATATATATATATATACACACAAAAGAAATAAAAGCCACGGACCGAAGTTTGGGCAAACACACGCAACACGACTCTGAACGTGAAGAACGGTGTGTGCAAAGATGAAGAGAAAGGCTTTAAAGTGTGTAAGAAGGCTTACAATGGACTGCCAAAGAAGACTTCAATAACTTGAAAGGGATGAACACTCGACTCCCGCCGGTAGAAAAGTAGCTATATATGAGCTTACAAGTATTTAAAATGAGAAAGCACTCAGTTTATAGTGTGTACAGAGCAAATTGGACAGGGCTTCCTCGCATTTTCTCTTGCAAATATGGCCACTCCAAGCCCTCTATTTATAGAGGGGGGAGCCGCAGGTGTACCTGCGGCTTCCCGGGGTGCCCCAGACAGTGTGGGTCCCGCCGTCTCAAAGTACGTGCACTCGGACAACGCGTTATTCGCTCAAACCTTCATAACTTTCAATCCGGGTGTCCGATGGAAGCGTGCCATACCATTCCGAAAAGCTCTTTCCGAGAGCTATGTAATGACATATGATTTGCCCTTTTTTGATTTTGGGAAGATGGGTCCATGATCAAAATAACATTTCCAGGTCTCCGTTAAGCAGTTCGTTGATCCGTTTTGAGTAATTTGCGCTTGAAAGTTAAAATATGGTTCTTGTGGAACTTCTATTGAAGCCATTTGATTTAAAATGAGTGTATTTGATGTGAGTTGAAGTTGTGTTGGTAAAATGACCATTTTTCCCCTCCCGGGGTTATCTCTAATTTTTGCGCAGTTGTAGTAGTCTTTTCTCAGGGTTATCTCTGAGGTTGACTTGATGTTAACTCTGACTGTCCTCAGAGTTATCTCTGAGGTTGGCTTAACCTCCTAGAGTTATCTCAAAGCTTTTAACTTGAACCCCCGGTGTTATCTCCGAGGTTGAAACTGATTTTCGTGGTGTTATCTCCAGAGTTAGAAACTGATTTCCCGGGGTTATCTTCGGGGTTGGAAACTGGATCTTCTGGGGCTATCTCTGGGGTTGGAATTGATGTTGTGGTTCTCCAGGATTATCTCTGGAGTGTGAAAAAGATGCTTTTGTCCTCTTGCATAGTTAGTAACAGGAAAATAAAATTTCGAGTGTCTACAATGCACATCTTTATCATGTTCATGCAATGCAATGGAATGGACATGATAAAGATTACTAGACACTTGAAATTATGATAAGGTATTTATAATGATGGAAATCGCAATGTAATGGATGTTATGATGAATGTTTAAAATGTTTTCTCAAATCACACGTCGCATTTTGCACTTCGCTTTTTGCATTTGGCCAAATCGCACTTCGCAAATCGAACATTGCATTTCGCATTGCATATCGCATATCGCACATTGCAAATCACAAATCATAAATCGCAATGTAATGAATGTTATGATGAATGTTAAAATGTTTTTCGTAAATCGTTTTACCTTTACCAATCATTACTAATGCCTATGCTGGTGTTAACTCCAATGGTTTGGCATTTAATCATTAATGCTTGTTTGATGAAGATAAGTTGAGATGTTTTCCATATTTCTGATGGGGATGACATTCTGAAATCACCAGACCTTCCCGATGTATACGCTGGTAGTTTACAACGGTGCCTACCCTGCTGATCGCCAAACTATTTTGGTTCCCACTCGAATGGTGGTATATGAAGCTTTCATCGCTGAACCGTCTTGATGTTACGCTGAATTGATGCCAATGGTTTAGAATACTGGATTATTCGACACCTTCGCTGAAGTAATATTCAACGTTTTACTTCGCCAGACTCCGCTTGATGTTACGCTCACCCTTTTTGAGGTGATTTAGGGTTTCCTTTCGCTGTTGGGTTCTTGTGCTCCATTTCCTTGAGTGTTTGATTCGCAACCCGGCTGAATTGATGACCTGAATGTCGCTGACATCCCTAGAGGGTGCAGCTCGCTCTTTCACTGCCCAACTTTGAACTTCGGTGTAGAGGCCTCAACTGATGAGGACTTGATGTTGGTTAACATGTTTGATGGTGTAGATTTCCTTCGCTAGACATTTCGTTGTTGGCCTTCTGCTTTTGAGTTAAGAACTGTTTTGAGAATTTTCCCCTTCTTTCGTAGGGGCACGCTTATGTCGCCATGATTTCTGTCAGGAGTTCTCCCCTTTCTTTTTGATGAAAGGTTTGATCCCGCTTTAAGCTCCTTCCATTTCTTGGAATTGGACAATGCCCCAATCCTTTCGCATGTTGATGCCGAGGGTTCATATGAGAAACTCTCTTTGTTGATGAAGTCACAAGTGAGTAATATCAAAATCTCCAGTGGGATGATGTGAGGGAAGCTCTGATGATGATGTACCATACTGATGGTGCTAACTGGTGCATTTTCCTCTTTAGGATGGTTGATAAATGTCCCAGTGTGACGCCCCCAAAATTAGGTATACATCACCCATCTTGGGTCGTCAGATACATAGTACAGAATACAAATACAACTGATTAATACATCTGTCGTGTACAATACGACAAAACATAAACTGTGAGTTTGAATACAAATATTATCTTCTAGAGAGTATTCATACTCAAAAGGAGTCCTCATTACATTTATTAACACACCATTACATAGAATAGTGAGGACTACTAACTAATACTATCATTCGGACCATCACTCCGTACCCCGACTTGTCCCAGCTACGTTCTCATTTCCTGAAGAGAACAGTGAAAGAAAGGGTGAGCTCAACTAGCCCAGTAAGAAATATTATGACTAAGATAATGCAGAATAAATTATCATTAGCCTTCAACAATGTTAAACTGATAAAATATAATAGACATCAAGTTTAACTGCAGTGGAACAAGCAATCCATTAAAAGAGTCAAGTAGAAAATAAACTCTACTATCTTTTATGATTTAAAAGGTTTTTCAACACTGCGATCGCTGAGACTCAGCTTAATAATCCACATCATCGAATCACCCCTGCACTACGGCCAAGGATATTCGTGTATTCATTAATGGTCATGATCATGCCAACAACTGTCCATCAATGCACTACGGGCCAATGAGGACTTTTACCACATCATTTGTAACATTACGGTCATGATTATACCGAATAATCCCTGGTCATAATCATACCAAGTCCATCTATGCACTACATGCCACAGATGACTTTCAATATTTTATAAACATGAGGATGATGACAATGATATAAGAATTCAATAAAACAAGTTCAAGAATTAATTTATCCAGGAATTAACAACGTCCAAATTGTCAACATGATACTGCATTGTGGAGTAAAATTCAAGAACGCTTAGAAGAATATTTTCTTGAAAAGATACTGGATGAAACGCAACTATCAAGGATATTCCACAAATTTCATGGAGTATAGAAGTCAAAACTTAACCAACTGAGTACAATAAAGAATGGAATAACAAAAGAAATCACCATGCATGCGATAGACCGCACAGACAGGTTATTCCAATAGAATAATAAATAATGGAACCAGGTCCGGCGTAAACGCACAGACAGGATATTCCGACAGAATAATAAATAATGGAACCAGGTCCGGTGTAAAACACACAGACAGGATATTCCAACAGAATAATAATAAAACGGAACCAGGTCCGGTGTAAAACACACAGACAGGATGTTCCAACAGAATAATAAACGGAACCAGGTCCGGTGTAAAACACACAGACAGGATGTTCCAACAGAATAATAGAAGAATGTCACCAAGTATAGGGTAGACCGCGTATACTGGTTATTCCAACAGAATAATAACGAATGGAATAACAGAAGTTCTCTTCATGAATATAAAAGAAATAATATTCCCTACCGTTTTAAAGAAGAGCTGAAGTAAGGAAGTAGTTAAGTAGCAGAATACTCTTCTTCTCTCTCTCTATAGTTTCTCTCTATAGTTTCTCTCTCTAGAGTTCAGTGAATTCGTAAGAAATAATGAAGGAATGAGCTGCTATTTATAGAAAAATAGAATGCATAGTAACTAATCCATGAACGGTCCAGATTGATTACTTTAATCTGACGGTCCATATTTAAAGAAAAATCTTTTAAATAAAATAAAATATATTCTATTTATAGAATAACTTTAATAAAGTATTTTGTTTTATATAAAAAGATGTTTCTGTTTTATTACGTTAATAATACGAATAAAACAAAACGTCATTATCGCTAAATAATTCATATTATTAACTGACAATAATAAAATCAAACTGAGTGACTTCTCACATAAGCATTAATAATCAATACCGTGTGCTACTATGCAACCACACGTATTACTGTACTTTTACTACCGAGTAGTTCAACAGCAACAATGGTAAAATTTCCGCCGTTATTTTTAATAAAATATTTTTGTCGTTTTCTCAATCCGACAATAATTCCGTTGTGGGGTCCACCAATGATTGTGTCGTTGTACGAATATTCCCTGTTAAAACGAATATTCCCCGACCAATCGAATATTATATAACAACTTGCGTACTTTGCAAAATTTATAAATATTACCCACAACTATAACATTATATCAAATTAACTCCATAATATTCAAAAATGATATTTATAAAAAAATTCATCTTTATTTATAAAAGTTGGGGTCTTACAACCTCCCCTTCTTATGAAATTTCGCCCTCGAAATTAGGGTACGTACCTGGTATGTCGAAGAGGTAAGGATACCTTGATTTCATTTCTGATTCTAACTCCCAAGTCATTTCCTCAACATCGTGGTTTCTCCACAAAACTTTGACTTGAGGTATAACCTTGGAGCGTAGAATATGTTCCTTCTTATCCAAGATTTGAATAGGAACTTCTTCATACGTCAAATCCTCCGCTATTTCGTCCGGTTCTAACTCAATAATGTGGTTCGGGTCTTCCACATATTTGCGTAACATGGATATGTGGAAAACGTTATGAACACGAGACATACTTGGCGGTAAAGCGAGTCTATAAGCCACAGTTCCTACTCGATCGAGGATTAAAAATGGACCGATGAATCGAGGATTTAGCTTTCCTCTCTTTCCAAATCTCGTAACACCTTTCCATGGAGCAACACGTAAGAACACATGATCTCCTACATCAAATTCCACGTCCTTTCGATGAAGATCAGCATAACTCTTTTGTCGATCTTGTGAGGTTTTTATACGTTGTCGGATCGTTTGAATCTTTTCTGTAGTCATACGTACCAACTCCGGTCCCAACAACGTTGCTTCGCCCACCTCATCCCAGCATACTGGAGAACGACATTTTCTTCCATACAATGCTTCGAATGGAGCCATGCCAATACTTGCTTGATAACTGTTGTTGTAGGAAAACTCCACCAATGGTAAGAACTTGTCCCAACTTCCCTTGAAGTCAAAGACACAGAGTCTTAATAGATCTTCAAGAGTTTGAATAGTCCTCTCTGATTGTCCGTCCGTCTGAGGATGATATGCTGAACTAAATCGTAACTCCGTGCCCATAGCTTTTTGTAAACTAACCCAAAATCGTGAAGTGAATCTTGGGTCTCGATCAGAAACTATGGATACTGGCATACCATGCAGTCTTACAATCTCGTTTATGTACATACGAGCAAGACGTTCAAGTGTATAAGTTTCTCGTATCGGTAAGAAATGAGCAGACTTGGTCAATCTATCAACAATGACCCAAATCGCATCAATACCTTGAGAAACCCTAGGAAGACCGGTAACGAAATCCATGGTGATGTGCTCCCACTTCCATTCTGGAATTTCAAGTGGTTGCAATGGACCTTTTGGTACTTGATGCTCCGCTTTGACTCGTTGACAAGTTAGACACCTTGAGATAAACAACGCTATCTCTCTCTTCATATTGCTCCACCAAAATGTATGACGAAGATCATGATACATTTTGGTACTTCCAGGATGGATTGCAAATGGTGTGTTGTGCGCCTCCATCATGATTTCATACTTTAAATCAGGGTTGTTAGGAACACAGAGTCTGGAGTTGACTCGAAGTATTCCTTCTTCATCGATTCTTGCTTCCAGCATAGAACCTTCTTGCACTTTCTTCCTCATTCGCATCAGCTCCAGGTCTGTAGCTTGAGCAGCTTTAACTTTATCGATTAAAGTCGGTTCTACTCGTATATTCGCCATCATCACATGGGTCCCTGGAGTCTTCAACTCTATCTCCATCCTTTGCAAGTCACACAAAATGGGCCTTTGCGTTGTTAATATTGCATTTGTACCCGTATATGATCTTCTACTCAATGCGTCAGCTACCACGTTCGCTTTTCCAGGATGGTATTGAATGGTATGATCATAATCTTTCAACAGTTCAAGCCAACGTCGTTGTCGCATGTTGAGTTCCTTTTGAGTGAAGAAATATTTGAGACTTTTATGATCCGTAAAGATCTCCACTTTCTCCCCATACAAGTAATGCCTCCAAATTTTAAGTGCAAAGACAACAGCTGCCAACTCTAGATCATGAGTAGGATAATTCCTCTCATATTCCTTGAGTTGTCTTGATGCATAGGCTATGACTTTTCCATGTTGCATGAGAACGCATCCCAACCCTTTGCTCGAAGCATCACTGTAGATGACAAATCCCTCCGAGCCAGATGGTATTGTTAGAACAGGTGCTGAAATGAGTCTCCTCTTGAGTTCTTGAAAACTCTGCTCACATTCTTCGCTCCAACCAAACTTTGTATCTTTCCGAGTCAGCTGAGTTAATGGAGTAGCGATTCGAGAAAATCCTTCCACGAATCTTCGATAATAACCAGCTAAACCAAGAAAGCTACGTACCTCGGTCACTGATTTAGGTTGCTCCCAGCTTTGAATAGCTTCAATCTTTGCCGGATCAACAGATATTCCACGACTTGATACTACGTGCCCAAGGAATGCTACCTCTTCCAGCCAGAACTCGCATTTCTTCAACTTGGCATAAAGTTTGTATTCACGAAGCTTTTGGAGTACCAGCCTCAAGTGTTGCTCATGATCTTCACGGCTTTTGGAATAAACAAGGATGTCATCGATAAAGACGACCACAAAGTGATCCAAATATTCCTTAAATACCCTGTTCATCATATCCATGAAGGCAGCAGGAGCATTAGTCAATCCAAAAGACATAACTAAGAATTCATAATGCCCGTACCGAGTTCTAAAAGCCGTCTTTGGAATATCCTCAGTTCTAACCTTCAGCTGATGATATCCAGAACGAAGATCGATCTTTGAAAAGAATTGTGCTCCTTGCAACTGGTCAAACAGGTCATCAATACGTGGCAATGGGTACCTATTTTTGATGGTGACATGATTCAACTCCCGATAATCAATACAAAGTCGCATACTCCCATCTTTCTTCTTCACGAACAGAACAGGAGCACCCCAAGGAGAAGTACTAGGACGAATAAAACCAATGTCTAATAATTCCTGCAGTTGGGTCTTTAACTCCTGAAGTTCAATAGGAGCCATTCGATATGGGGCTTTGGAAATGGGTTTTGTACCAGGTTCAAGGTCGATACAAAATTCAATTTCACGCTCTGGGGGTAGGCCAGGAAGTTCTTCGGGAAATACGTCAGGAAATTTATTAACAACAGAAATATCATTCAAAGCTGACGTATTTTTGTTTAGATCTGTGACATGAGCTAAGAAAGCTTGACATCCGTTTTTCAATAAACGAATAGCTTTATGGCTTGAGATGACAGCGATTGATTTTAATGGTTTGGTTGCTTGAATTCGCATAATAGGTCGTTTAGGAATATGAAAGCTAACAACCTTACGAAAACAATCAATTTTTGCATGATGAGTAGTTAACCAATCAATCCCTAGAATCACGTCAAATGCAAGTATTTTTAATGAAATAAGATCGACAGGTAATGTGTGGGTACCAACTTGAACCAAACAAGACTTATAAACCGTGGATGTAATGAAGGTTTCTCCCAATGGAGTTTCAACTGCTAAGTCAAAGTCTAATTTCTCCGGAATCAAATTTAATCGATGAGCGCAAGTAGGAGAAATAAAAGAATGGGTTGAACCGGTATCAAATAAAGTATAGACTTCGTTAGAGTTTATGATAAGCTTACCCGTGATGACCTCATTCGGGTTCCTTGCGTTCTGGGAGGTCACAACAAACGCTCTCCCTTGCACAACCGGTTTTGACTTTTCTGGGACGGCCTTTGGTGCCTCCATCCTAGCTGAATTTGTCTTCGGTAAACGACAAAATCGGGCTAAATGACCTTCTCTTCCACAATTATAACATGCTTTGGACGGCATCGCGCAGTTTGGACTGATGTGCCCCTCCCCTCCGCATTTGAAACATATGATAGGTGGTCGTTCTCCTTCCTTAACGACAGGTGCTGGTGCTGACATCTTTCCATCATTGTTGAATCTCCTCTTCTTAAAATGTCCATTCTTATTGTTTTGGCCCTGATTACCACCGAAGTGGTTACCATTTCTGGCCTGTTGATTCCCTCCACGCTTGTTGTCACCGCTTCGATGACTGCTCTCACTGGTATTATCATTTTGCCGGCTGCTCTCTTTTGGTTGCGTTATCTCGTTATCGCGCTCCACCAACTGAGCCCTATTTACAACATCTGAATACAAACACAGTTTATGAGAAACAAGATGTTGACGTATCTCCGGCTTCAAACCTCTTAAAAACATCCGCGTCATTCTTTCTTCATTATCCACCAGGTGGGACGCAAACCGGGATAACTCCGCAAATTTTGCCTCGTACTGCGACACGGTCATATTATTCTGCTCCAATTTGATGAACTCCACCTCCTTCATGTGACGAATACTCTCGGGAAAGTATTTGTCGTTAAACAGATCTTGGAACTTCTCCCAAGACATCTTCAGTGCGGCAGGTTGAGTACGCTTTATCGATTCCCACCAGTAATCTGCCTCTCCTCGCAACATAAAGGCGGCAAAGGGAACCTTTTGCTCCTCGGAGCAACCCAAGACATCAAATATCTTGGTGATCTGCTTTATCCATGTTTCAGCTACAAGTGGTTTGGGTTCTCCCTTAAACTCCGGTGGTCCCAGCTCCTTAAACTGTTTAGCGGTGACCGCCTGAGAGTTTCCAGTATTTCCACCTACGTTGTGGACAGGAGCCGCTTTCACCTGTTGTTGCATGAATTGCATAAAGCCTCTGAACATTTGATCATTCATCATTTGGTCAGTGTTGTTGTTTGCATGAGGATTGACACCTTCCTGATGCACATTATCATGATTATTGATGTGTGGTGAATCAACAGTCGTCTGTGCTCCATTGCTATTCTCAACATTCTCGGATGCCATTTTCAGATACTGCCACAAAATAAAAATTAATTGATATGTCATATATTATCCTTATGTTATGACCAACCAATTAAATACCATGCAAATAAACTTAGGTAGGTCATACTAGCGAAGGAATTCCCCGTCTCTCCCCTCCTAGTTCTATTCTCACATCCTAGCCAGGGATCATATCCCTAAGCTCTGATACCAACTGTGACGCCCCCAAAATTAGGTATACATCACCCATCTTGGGTCGTCAGATACATAGTACAGAATACAAATACAACTGATTAATACATCTGTCGTGTACAATACGACAAAACATAAACTGTGAGTTTGAATACAAATATTATCTTCTAGAGAGTATTCATACTCAAAAGGAGTCCTCATTACATTTATTAACACACCATTACATAGAATAGTGAGGACTACTAACTAATACTATCATTCGGACCATCACTCCGTACCCCGACTTGTCCCAGCTACGTTCTCATTTCCTGAAGAGAACAGTGAAAGAAAGGGTGAGCTCAACTAGCCCAGTAAGAAATATTATGACTAAGATAATGCAGAATAAATTATCATTAGCCTTCAACAATGTTAAACTGATAAAATATAATAGACATCAAGTTTAACTGCAGTGGAACAAGCAATCCATTAAAAGAGTCAAGTAGAAAATAAACTCTACTATCTTTTATGATTTAAAAGGTTTTTCAACACTGCGATCGCTGAGACTCAGCTTAATAATCCACATCATCGAATCACCCCTGCACTACGGCCAAGGATATTCGTGTATTCATTAATGGTCATGATCATGCCAACAACTGTCCATCAATGCACTACGGGCCAATGAGGACTTTTACCACATCATTTGTAACATTACGGTCATGATTATACCGAATAATCCCTGGTCATAATCATACCAAGTCCATCTATGCACTACATGCCACAGATGACTTTCAATATTTTATAAACATGAGGATGATGACAATGATATAAGAATTCAATAAAACAAGTTCAAGAATTAATTTATCCAGGAATTAACAACGTCCAAATTGTCAACATGATACTGCATTGTGGAGTAAAATTCAAGAACGCTTAGAAGAATATTTTCTTGAAAAGATACTGGATGAAACGCAACTATCAAGGATATTCCACAAATTTCATGGAGTATAGAAGTCAAAACTTAACCAACTGAGTACAATAAAGAATGGAATAACAAAAGAAATCACCATGCATGCGATAGACCGCACAGACAGGTTATTCCAATAGAATAATAAATAATGGAACCAGGTCCGGCGTAAACGCACAGACAGGATATTCCGACAGAATAATAAATAATGGAACCAGGTCCGGTGTAAAACACACAGACAGGATATTCCAACAGAATAATAATAAAACGGAACCAGGTCCGGTGTAAAACACACAGACAGGATGTTCCAACAGAATAATAAACGGAACCAGGTCCGGTGTAAAACACACAGACAGGATGTTCCAACAGAATAATAGAAGAATGTCACCAAGTATAGGGTAGACCGCGTATACTGGTTATTCCAACAGAATAATAACGAATGGAATAACAGAAGTTCTCTTCATGAATATAAAAGAAATAATATTCCCTACCGTTTTAAAGAAGAGCTGAAGTAAGGAAGTAGTTAAGTAGCAGAATACTCTTCTTCTCTCTCTCTATAGTTTCTCTCTATAGTTTCTCTCTCTAGAGTTCAGTGAATTCGTAAGAAATAATGAAGGAATGAGCTGCTATTTATAGAAAAATAGAATGCATAGTAACTAATCCATGAACGGTCCAGATTGATTACTTTAATCTGACGGTCCATATTTAAAGAAAAATCTTTTAAATAAAATAAAATATATTCTATTTATAGAATAACTTTAATAAAGTATTTTGTTTTATATAAAAAGATGTTTCTGTTTTATTACGTTAATAATACGAATAAAACAAAACGTCATTATCGCTAAATAATTCATATTATTAACTGACAATAATAAAATCAAACTGAGTGACTTCTCACATAAGCATTAATAATCAATACCGTGTGCTACTATGCAACCACACGTATTACTGTACTTTTACTACCGAGTAGTTCAACAGCAACAATGGTAAAATTTCCGCCGTTATTTTTAATAAAATATTTTTGTCGTTTTCTCAATCCGACAATAATTCCGTTGTGGGGTCCACCAATGATTGTGTCGTTGTACGAATATTCCCTGTTAAAACGAATATTCCCCGACCAATCGAATATTATATAACAACTTGCGTACTTTGCAAAATTTATAAATATTACCCACAACTATAACATTATATCAAATTAACTCCATAATATTCAAAAATGATATTTATAAAAAAATTCATCTTTATTTATAAAAGTTGGGGTCTTACACCCAGTGTTGAGTTGTCACTGTTTTTGAGATTGCCCCAGTCTTGTTTTAAGGGACCCAATATCCGGTTGTCGCCAATTTTGAAATTGCCCCAGCCTTGCTTGTTATCTGAGGTAGTTACTTTGACAGATGGGCTGATAAGACGCTGAGATCGTAAGAAGCTTTTACCTCTGTACCATATGATGAACAGGTAGTGGATGTAGATTTTGATGTTGACAGCTTTTTCTGGTAGAGATGTTGCTCTAGTTGAGACAGATGATGCTCTAACCCATAGGGATACAGTTGTTGTTGAGTGGGATAAGGTTAGGTCATCCAGAGATGCAGTGATTATTGAGCGGGATAGCGTTATATCTACCTGAGATATCGCATGTAGTTGGCGGTGGATCAGTTGGCTCGTGTAGAAACCCTTGGGCAAGAGATCACAGCGTTTCCTCCTTCTTTTGAGAGGGAATCCATGTTGGACTTGGTGGCTCGCTTATCCACTGGTTTGTAGATTAGCTTTGATTCTCCTACATAGAATAGCTTAGCCATTTTTGTCATGTACAATACACATTGTATATATCAAACAGTATTATATGGCAGGGAAATATGTTTTGAGTCACTTTCCTTTTAGTTATGCCTTGTTACTTGCTTGATAATTGCCTGTTTCTCCAAGGCTTTGTAATCTGGATGTATTCTGAACTCCTCCTTGATGGATGGACAGTGAGATGTCTCAGGATTTTCAGAATGGATCGTCGATCTGTGTGTATTCCCTACCATCTTTGGTGTCTTGAGACTGGTTTCTGTATGTGGTTATAGATAGGAGTGTGTTTGTTTTTATTTTTTCTGTGGTGAGACCGGACCATAAAGATGGCTGCCTATGTTCCCGTGTATTGGGGAGAACAGGTCAACGTAGTTCGCCCCATGTATAGGGCGGATTGCAGGTGAAAAGTTTAATCCTATGTACATGATAAGTTGAAGGTGTGAAAGGTTTAATCCCTTGTGGGATAAACTGAAAGTGTGAAAGGTTTTGAAAACCTTCGGGGAATGATGGATCTGGTGATCCGCAACTAGGCTGCTGGTTAGAAAAGTGTTTGTCCTTAATGGGGCAGATGAGTGTAAAGCGAAGTTGTATGTAATGAAGGGTTAAAGAACCGGAATGACTGGTGATCTGATGATCCAAAACCAGGATGTTCGTTTGATGGTAAACTTAGACATAGTACCATTTCATGGTGTCCGAATTGATGAGTTGCAAAAATTCATCGTCGTCCATTTCCTATAATCTGAAAGCGCCTCCTGTCAATACCTCCTTGACAATAAACGGGCCTTCCCAATTTAGAACGAATTTTCCTTTAGACTGAGCTCGATTGTCAACGATCTTCTTCAAAACCAAGTTGTGTTGTTTGAACTGCCGTAGTCAGACTTTTCTGTTGTAGGATCTTCTTTACAAGTAGAGGGCCGCTCATGTGTGGGCCACATAATCCCCCATAGATTTCATCCATGAGCCTCTGAGCTTGGTCCTCGTCCAGACATCTGAGGAGACCTCATCCTGCATCTCTTTTGTAGAGTGCATCTCCGCTCTGGTAGAATTTCATAGCAAGTTGATGGATCCGCCTTCTTTTAGTCGGGTTTACCTCAGCGGGTGTAGATCTATCTTGTAAGTGCTTATTGATATGCTAATATCAAGGGTGCTGGATGGGAGGTAGCTCATCCGATACTTCTCCATGTAATTCCCATACGCTAGAGCCTTTTGTTGGGAAAATGTGAGGGTTGGCATGTCTTCCTTGTCATGTATGTTGATCAAGGAGGCCAAGGTTGATAGTGCATCCGCAAAATCATTCCTATTCCGAGGAATATGGAGGAAGGATTTTTCTTCAAACTCTGAAGTCATCTGTAGAACCTGCCGATGGTAACTGTAGAACCTGTTGAAGAGCTTTTTCTTTTCTTTTTTTTCTTTTTTCTCTTTTTTCTTTTTTTTTTGCATTAGATCGTGGAAAAGAGCCATATGGCTCACTGATAGGTAGCTCCGACATTGATGAGGCTGAATGACAATCGTCTATAGCAAAAGGTTCCCCAAGGAGTGATGAATGCAATTTTCTCACGATCCTTTTCAGCAACCATGATTTGATGGTACCCCGCAAAGCAATCCGCAAAAGAGTACATGTCGTATTGAGCAGTATTGTCAATGAGTATGTGGATGAATGGGACGAAAAAGCTATCTTTGAGACAAGCTTTGTTCAGATCATTTTAATCCACGCAAACTCGCACCTCTCCTCTGGGTTTCGGTACGGGGACGATGTTGGATATCCATTCAGGATATGTGGACACCATAATAATACCAGCTTGAAATTGTTTCACGATTTCTTCTTTAACCTTTAAACTCCATTCAGGTTTCAATCGCGTGAGCTTCTGCCTGACTGGCTTGAATCCCCCTTTGATGGAAAGGTGATGAATGACAATGTCAGTGGATAACCCGACCATGTCTTTGTGAGACCATGCAAACACATCCTGGAATAGGGTCAATAGAGTAACCATGTCATTCCTTTGGTTTGGAGTGAGGTCCGTACCAATCTGGATTTGTTTGGGATTTTCTAAGGTTCTGAGGTTTAAAAGAGGTGGTTTGATCAAGATTTGGCTTGGGTTTGTCTTAGACCCATTCTTTGATTTCCTAAGGTGTTTTATAGTCCTCTTGTATTTCCATCAAGTCTGAGTCCAACTTTACATCAAAGTTACAGTCCTTGTGGAGAATAGGCACCTCATCAGCAAGTCTAGGCACATCTAACTTTAAAGTCCTGAAACAAAATGCTTTCACTTAATATATGAAACTGGATGAAGATTAGTCTGCTCAGATGAAGACATAATTGGTTATAGGCTCGTGGCCTTTTTTGGATTTTGACCGGGTTACTGGACCAATTATATCCCTACAAAAAAGACTTATGTAGTTTAGTCTTAGTGAATGTAGCAATATTACGTAATGTGTCCGTTTAGAAGTATCGTCCTGCGAAATGGATGTCAATTGATAAGATAGCTTGTCAGGTTTTGATATAAAGCGAAGGCATGTACACATATTCCTTTATATTTTCCATTACATTGAGATTTACATGGAAATGAAATTATAAGTAATTGAATTTACAAGTAATTGAAATGTGAAAGTATGAAGAGACTTTCCTCCACGTTTGGTTTATCAGAGGCTGACCTATCTCAGGTTACTCTCGTGATTTTTCGGCATGAAGGTTCTCAAATCATCGCAATTTACTTGATGGGAAATTAATCCGGTCTTTCAACTAGAGCGAATTTGGGTGGTGCCTTTCCTGAGCCTCATTGGAATTAGTCTTCCTACGAGTCCAGTAATTAAACACCGACAGGATAGCCTCCTGATGGAGGAACCACACAACATATATTCACATACAACGTGTCTCACCATATGGAAATGGTGTCATGTGCGAAGCACTAATATCACAGGCAGATATAGTGCGAAGCACTAAGTGCAATAAGTAAATGCATTCGTACACATTCATTCAAATGTAAATGCAACATCAACACACAAGCAGATAACAGTTTTGAAAAGTTTGTAATAGCGGCTTAAGTCCTCTTACTGGAGTCCCCAGCAGAGTCGCCACCTGTCGACGTCGGGATTTTTATTTGTCCCTTTTCTGTTCTTGTTCTTTGGTGTTCTCATGTTAGGTGAGATTTGTTTGAAAAAACAAGTGAAAAAGTTCCGACATTTATATGTCGACGATTTAACTGTAAGAGTCCCTAGTTGGTTTTTTAACTGGTTGTACCAACACAACCGAGAAAAGGTTTGCACATTGACCCCGTGATGTGACACTGCTAAACGTGTCTCTGAAACTGAGATTCATTATGGTTCGGGGACTTGCTTATGCTGAGGGAAGGTGTTAGGCACCCCCTAACATCCGTGTTACCACGGTGACCGCCACTTTTCAAGAAACCGTTATATGAATGTGTGTGTGGGGGGGTCAATGTGTTATTATTTGGAAGTAGTGTTATGCCTCGTTCGCACCTATATACACAAGGTTTGAATTTGTGTAAAAATTCAATTTTAAACAAGATATAGCAGTGATGTTTTATAAAAGAGATTTTTCAAACCCTTGTGCTCAATAGTAATTGAGGCCTTTGATACTTCTATTTTATTAAATGTTCGGCTTGATTGCTTTTATTTTAGAGATGCGAAGCATCTTCGAGAAAATAATATACAAAGCAGTGCCGAACTCCCCGTGGGCATGAAAACCATCTGAGGAAATCCAAACACCGTGAATAAATTTACAAGCTGCTTATAGCTGAAAATGTCCATCATGGGAACCGAATCTAGATTCAGTAAACTGAATCTGTGATCACATGATTCCTAGGCTCACATGATATCGCAGTTTGTATGAACGCAGTAAGTAGTTATATATATAAAAGCTGTAAAGAAATGTAAAGAAAGCAGTAAAAACGGTCAACCGCCACGAAGTAAACTCCAGGCGGGACGAAATGTAAAGAAAGCAGTAAAAACGGTCAACCGCCACAAAGTAAACTCCAGGCGGGACGAAATGTAAATATATATATATAAGCGGTAAACGCACCGGATGTAAAATCTAGGCTCATCGAACATAGTTCGACAACAGTTCATATATATATATATATATATATATATATATATATATATATATATATAAGCAAATAAACGCTCCGGACGTGAGTCCAGGCTCAATCGAGGCATAACTCGATAATGTTAGTCCATATATAAATATATATATATATATATATATATATATATATATATAATATACAAACGAAATAAAAGCCACGGACTGAAGTCCGGGAAAACACACGTAACACGACTCTTAACGTGAAGAACGGTGTGTGTAAAGATGAAGAAAAAGATTTTAAAGTGTGTAAGAAAGCATACAGTGGAATGCCAAAGAAGAATTTAATAACTTGAAAGGGATGAACACTCGGCTCCCGCCGGTAAAAACGTAGCTATATATGAGCTTACAAGTGTTTAAAATGAGAAAGCACTCAGTTTATAGTGTGTACAGAGCAAATTGGATAGGGCTTCCTCGCATTTTCTCTTGCAAATATGGCCATCCCAAGCCCTCTATTTATAGAGGGGGGAGCCGTAGGTGTACCTGCGGTAGCAGCAGGTGTACCTGTGGCTGCCCGGGGTGCCCCGGATAGTGTGGGTTCCGCCGTCTCAAAGTACGTGCACTCGGACAACGCGATGTTCGCTCGAACCTTCATAACTTTCAATCCGGGAGTCCGATGGAAGCGTGCCATACCATTCCGAAAAGCTCTTTCCGAAAAGCTCTTTCCGAGAGCTATGCAATGACATTGGATTTGCCCTTTTTTGATTTTGGGAAGATGGGTCCATGACCGAAATAGCATTTTCGGGTCTCCGTCAAGCAGTCCGTTGAACCGTTTTGAGTAGTTTGCACTCGAAAGTTAAAATATGGTTCTTGTGGGACTTCTATTGAAGCAATTTGATTTAAAATGAGTGTATTTTATGTGAGTTGAAGTTAAGTTAGCAAAATGACCATTTTGCCCCTCCCGGGGTTATCTCCGGTTTTCGCGCAGTTATAGTAGTCTTTTCTTAGGGTTATCTCTGAGGTTGGCTAGACCTCCTGGGGTTATCTCCAGGCTTTGAACTTGATCCCTCGGGGTTATCTCCGAGGTTGAAACTGATTTCCTAGGGTTATCTCCGGAGTTGGAAACTAGATCTTCCGGGGCTATCTCCGGGGTTGGAATTGATGTTGTCATTCTCCAGGATTATCTCTGGAGTGTGAAAAAGACGCTTTTGTCCTCCTGCATAGCTAGTAATAGGAAAACAAAATTTTAAGTGTCTACAACAACGTGATTCGAACGAGGATCGCCAAGATGAGGATAAGGTCATAAGAAGACACCACAACAATCTCCGATCTACGAACTACCCAAGACGAGCAAGCTGACTACCCTCGGATACCGGAAGACACTGTACAGCTTATTGCTTCATCTTCCAGGACCCAGAATTGGTCAGACCCGACTCTATTACACCGCACTTGGCAAAAGCCTTCCGGGATGGTTAGGTACAACCCCCAACTTTCCCCAGATTAGAAGACACAGACGAAGGAAGGAATGAACTTTGAGGTTACGGGACCCACAAGGCCCATCCACAAGTGCAACAATGGCCAGCCGCAACGGCTAGCTCCGGGTCCTATATCATAGCATCAGCAGCTCATTTTGTAAGGGAGATAGCTCATTTTTAAAGAGAGAAAGTCTGATTCTAGTGAGAGAAAGGCTTGGTTTTGGCATAAATCACTAGATTTGAGTTAAATTCATCATTAATATAGTAGATCTTATATATCTAGAGTAGTATAGCATATATTTAAGTCCCAGGAAGCTTGTATCTTCATTCCCCAAGGTGAAAAATCGAATATTCACTCATTTCATTGGAAATCTATAAATATTGGTGGTTTATCTATAGATCTATCAATTTTACAAATTATTTTGCTGGTATATAGTTAAAGATCCAATTTTTCCACTAGATCTAGTCAGATCTAGCCCTTAACCGGTTAAAAGCTTTAAAGCTTAAACCTTCATAATTGATTGACTCGAATCTAGGTTAGATCTAGTTATTTTCAATGTTTTCGATCACTTTCGGTCACTCCGCAAAACTCTAGATCTATATCTAGTGGGGAGGGGGTCTTAACTATTCACGTTAGGGATTCCAATCAATAAATCACATGATAGCGGGTTTATGATACATTTTTTATATATACTTTCAAGTTTAAATGTTGATTCTGTCATTGTATGGATCTTGGGATACCCTAGATCTATGGATTCATGGTATAAGTTCGGGAATCCTTTGATAGATCTCGTCAATGCACAAAGTCCCTCGAATGACGGCTTCGATATTGTGATCTAAAAGTTAAGGTTTCGGGAACCCCTTTTAGATCTCTTCAAGTTATGCTCAAGTATATTGATGTGAGCCTAGGAATCCCAGGCTCGAGATCCACTAATCAGATCTTGACTAGATTCCCATAATGCACTTTTTGTTTAAATGTAATATTAAACTGTGTAAATCATTGTACATATAACTTCAGGCCTTAAAACAACTTCGAGGGCCTCGTCTCGAGAGACCAGATTTAAGGCCCCGTAATAGTGAAATTTGTGATTGTGGGTGCTCGGGTCTACCGAGACAGATTTCATGCTCGGGGATGGCCCGACCCTTTAAAATGCTTTATTTCATGTATTATAATAAAAAAAGGATTTTCAAATCAAAATAGCAAAGATCTTGTAAAATATAAATCGCTCGGGGATAGACAAACATAACGCTAAACCCAAGCGATAACAAAGGGCAAGAACGTCGAGTTCTTCAAATCTTCCCAGAAGCACTTTCATGAAAATAAAATTAAAATCAAACAATGCCGCCCATATGCTAAAATCAGGCTTAGAACAACTTATAAAATCAAGGCACTTAACACGATTTCAATTCAAAAATATCAAAGGCTTTCTCAAAACCATACACACACACACACACACTTTATGCTTAGGAAATCAACAAGATGCGGTAATCGTATTTTCACAGAAGTCGGGGGTTGCCTAACACCTTCCCCTCGCTTCAGCAAGCCCCCAAACTCTATTAATCTCGGATTCTAGATCAATTTTATGGAGTCACGTATTGGGCCATATTGCAAAACCTTCAAAATCCGAATGAGTTGGTACATCTATTTGAACTTATACTAACTGACGACTCTGTCTAATTCGGCACAATCATCAAAATCAATCTTTTCAAATTCGTCAATATTTATGTCGGTCTTTTCCTAAAATATCACCCTTTAAAATAAATTAATCAACCTAGCGAAATAACAAACGGTAGCAACAACAAAACACCAAAAATCTTTAGGAAAACGCGAATCTCCTCGACGTCGACACCTTGTAAGTATCACCTGGAATGATAAAAGTATATAGGTATTAATATAAGGTTTCACTATTGTTTATTATTGATCAATAATCAATTATATGTTTGTATTGAAATAGTGAAAAATAAGTTTCACTATTGTCTATCAGTGTTACTAATAGTATTTAAACTAATAATGAATCAAAAAGTATCACTAGAAAGGATAAAGATTTATGCATGCATATATTAAAACTTAACATTCTTCTCAGTCTGAACTTTATGCATGACATATCCTATTAGTTTGTGATCCTATAGGTCACAACTACCTAAATAATATACAATTTCTATAAACAATAATCTCACACTTAATAACTAGTCCCCATCTTTTCCAAACCAATCTAAGACTGCTTAAACCATTCTATAAACACATACTGTTTGTTTGTTTATATATATATATATATATAAACAAACCAATCTATAAACAAGAATCTCACACTTAATAACTAGTCCAACTCTATCTCTTTTTATTCTTTTTATTCATTTTTACTCAGTTAATTCACTTATTTTTTTTCACATATAGCTTTTATACATCTTTAAGCTCTCAATTTGGTAATATTTATCTCTCTCCTATTTCGTCAATTTTTTTTCTCTTCAGAAGAAATTATAAATATGGAAATATTTATTTATTATAATATGGTGCATATTGAAAGGAGGGAATCGATTAACAAAATTTAGAAGGGCAGTCGAGATACAGTCTTGCCATTATCGCAAAGAGGCTAATTCCAAGGCACAAAATCGATTAATTTAATAATTAAAACACAATTACATTTTACATAAAAACCAAGTATATATGACACGCACGCACGCACACACACACACACACACACACACACACATATATATATATATATATATATATATAGCAAGGATCAAGAGCATACCCCTTATCTAACTCACCCGAACTCACCCGAGCTCACCCCCTTTTAGCGACGGACCAGGCGACGGTTCGGTCATACAACCGTCGTCTATACTTTTAGCGACGCTATATGTTGTCCGTCGCTAAAAGTATAGACGACGGTTGTATGACTGAACCGTCGTCGGGTCCGTCGCTAAAGGGGGGTGAGCTCGGGTGAGTTGGATAAGGGGTATGCTCTTGATCCGGACCGCATATATATATATATATATATATATATATATATATATATGGCAAAACTATTGAAATACCTACTATAGTTGGCACGTTTTACTGATTACGCCATTGAACTTTTAATTTTTCAAATTAACCCACTACACTAATTATTATTTTGAAATTGGGTCATTCCGTTAAAAAAAATAAACAAACGTTAATTTTTTATTGACAAAACCAATGAATTATCCACTGTAGTTGACACGTTTTACTGATTACACCATTGAACTTTTAATTTTTTAAATTACCCCACTAAACTAATTATTATTTTGAAATTGGTTCATTCTGTAAAAAAAATTAAGCAGACATTAATTTTTTATCTATGTGGCTCTAGAAAAGAAATTCAAAAATAAAAATATTTTAGGTACTCTAATCTCAAATATTTATCGATAGAACAAATTTCCTCGTGAATGAAACGCAATGCATCAGCAGTAGAAATGAAAACACGATAATTGACAATAGCAACATTTTGCATCTACCTCTGAATTATCTTCGCATTCATTCGTAAAAACTCAGTCTCCTATCAAATTATAAATATAATCTCAACAAAATCAATTTAACCCAATATTACTACCACATGTGTGTGTGTGTGTATATATATATATATATATATATATATATATAGACACACACACACACACACACATAGATATATAGAGAGATTGGGGAAATGAGTGGACCATGTAGAGGCGATCGAGAGTGAATGAGAGGAGTTCGGAGACAGAAGGTTGTTGATAATCGGAGGTGAGAGAGAAGAAACCTACTGCAACACCATTTACTTCATATGTTGTTGTTGTTGGGGATTTAGACTCAATTGTTCTATTTAATGCTAAACTTTGAAGCTCAATTCAATGTTTTGGGTATTCGGATCTTGGAATTTTCATAGATTTTAGAGAGAGAAAATACGCATATCTATTTGATCTAGAAGAAGGGGGAGAAGAGAATAAGAGGAAGGAAGAGAGAGAATAAATCAAATTTATTTATTTTTCTTTTTCATGTGCACGTAGGATAAAAACTGAAATGATTTAACACCCGTGAGACAGATAACAGAATGACCCAATTTTAAAACATTAATTAGTTTAATGGGGTAATTTAAAAAATTAAAAGTTCAATGGAATCAGTAAAATATGTCAACTACAATGGATAATTAATTAGTTTTGTCGATAAAAAATTAACGTCCGTTTATTTTTTTAATGGAATGACCCAATTTTAAAATAATAATTAGTTTAGTGGGGTAATTTGAAAAATTAAAAGTTCAATGGTATAATCAGTAAAAAGTGACAACTACAGTGTGTATTTCATTAGTTTTGTCATATATATATATATATATATATATATATATATATATAACTGTACATATATAGAGAGATAAAGAGAATGAGAGAGTGGTTTACCAAGAAGATAGTGGAGGAAGGACGGGACTGCAGACGACAACGACGTCCACCCAAAACCACTGGCGTCGAAGAGGCAGGTGTCACTCTTTCTTTTCCCTCTTCCTATTTTTTTCTTTTTCTTTCTTTCTTCTTCTTTTGCTCGACAATTTGTCTGCTGATGAATATAAAAAGGATTAGCGACTGCTTTCTGCGATCGCATGTTGTTCGTTGTTTTTAATTGACGTGGATATTAGTGATTGTTTGCGGTTACTGTTAGTACTCGGTCGCAATAAGTCTCCCCCACCAACATCATCGCCAAATTTATGGTGGCAAAATTTGAATAGCGACCGATCAGTTATCAGAGGGCGGTCGCTACTGGAACTAGCGACTAGTTTGAAGTGCAGTTGCTAATAGTGGTGGCTATTACTATAATTAATGACCGAATAATGCGATCGCAGATACTATTGGTCGTTGATGGGTCATTTTCTTGTAGTGTGCAAGAGTGTTGTAGTTTGTGGAAAAGATGAAATATTAATAAAGGTGGACTAACACGTATTCGCTAAAATGACAAAGATGGAGATTAAATGTGACAAATCGAATTTTCAAGAATTATTAAAATAAAATTTTAATTAAATAAAATTCTTATTCTTTGATATTTGATTCTATAAGTAAAACTATATTGTGCAAATTGATGATTTGTATAATAATAAATATTCTATTATTTATTATTATAAATGGGTGAATATAATTTATAGGAAAGGAAAAGGAATTTAGCAAATATAATATTATATATTTTGATTAAAGATAAATTGTGAAAAATAATTTATTTAAAAGAAAGAGGAATGAGTGCACATTAAAATAATTTATATAATTATTTTTATATGGTCAGCTTAGTATATTAAATTTAAGTATACAATATTTTGCATGCAATAAATAAGATATATTGAAGTAATTTATGATATAATAAAATTTATTTATTAAATAAATTGTTTTTATTTAATAAATAACTTCCATTTTTTTGGAAAATATTTATGGATTTTTGGTAGAGATATTTAAAGAATATTATGTGTATTTATTATACATAATATTTGATGTGATAGGTTCGGAAGGTGTAAATAAGCATAAATATATAATGTATGAAATATTATACAGTCAAGTAAGTGAAATTTATTACTTTAACATGAGTTAGGAAATGGAAAACATATATGAGTCACTAAGATAGAAGCATGAGCTATTAGAAGGAGAACTAAAGCATGAGTTTTCAGCAGGAGCTGTGAAGTTAGGAGAATAATAGGCTCACACCAAGATATGCTATACATATTAATATGAAAGAGAGCTAAGATAATTTTCAGTTCACTTCTCCTTCAATCCTTTAACTCGTTCCATTTCATTCTCAAAGAAAACTACCAACCTATACAAGAACTAGATCTCTGTTACTTCAAGTAATTGATTGAAGTTGGAAGAAAATTGTAGCAACAAGCTGAGTTAAGGAAGAATTGAAACTAAGAATTGAAGTAATTCGAATTAGAAAGGTAATATTCATAGTGAAGAGTTAGATTGGTATAATTGGATTGTTGTTTGTGTTGGTTTGTAAAAGATTTCTATAAGAAATCTAGGGCAGCTATATACCATTGAATTATAGAATCCTAGTTCTAATTAATGCTCTTATATTGTTTGTTAATTTGCTTAAGAGAAGAAACTATTCTAAAAGCCATCAGAATTTTGGAAATATTGAGATGTAATTTTGTGTTTCTAAACTAGAAACATAGCCATGTTTAACTAAGAACATATCTGAGCATGTTATTGTGTAAGATAGGATAGGTAAGAATTATTTGGGCATTGAATTTCCAATTCTGCAAAAATAGAATTAACGCACGAACTCTGCAGTTACGGCGTAGCTGTGCCATTATCAAGTCTAAAATGGGCGTTGTTGCGCCAATGTTTCATGAAAAACAAAGAAGCGGGCACGGCGTAGCTGCGCCGCTTCGCAGGCCAGTTATAGCGCAGCTGCGCTGATGCTGCTAAGTTACAAAAAAATAGATTATTTAGTTAAGGGACTTGGATGTATATGTATAATACCTTTCAAGACTTGATGAAGAGAACATAAGGAAGCTAATCAGAGCTTGTATAAATTGATGAAATTCAAATGTAAAATTCTAAATACCAAATCAAATGAAATATTTAAAAGAATGGGAATTAGATACCAAACCAAGTAAAGTTATAAAAGATGTAATACTTAGGTTGTATAATACAACTTGAAGTGTTTAAAGATGTTATAAATAACATAGTTAATGATTGACCACATCGCTTTGAAGGTTGAATTGGAAATAAATCATTAAGTTACATAGTAATTGAATATAGCATGCTCAATCATGGAATGAATATATCGGGTAACGACTGAGCAAGGAAGTTATAAATAAAACTAATAAGCCATATAGATGTTGGATCTGTGTGTTTTAGTTGTTGTTTAGTCAATTCTGTTTGAATAATCCCTATTGTTTAGAGTAGTTTAGGTTTGAATATTTCCTTAGCTATCTCCATGTTTTTAATTAATGTTATACGTGGTTGTTATCTACATTTTTTCATTCCCTTGTAAGGCTTATAAAGCCACCAATCAGCTCTTAAACTTAATAAGAGAAAGCATTCTCCAGAATATATTGTGTGCACAAAGTTGTGAATTAACAATTTTGGTATCAGAGCTTCTCACAAGGGCCTGAATTTTTTTTTAGCTTCCAAGTTAAGCAGGAGTAAAATAGAGAGGTAGAGTGTGAGAGAAACACTCAGGATTACTGAGAGAGCCAACCAATGGCGGCAGAGAATAACAATTTTTCTCATAACCTACTATACCTAGATTTGATGGTCACTATGACTATTGGTCTATGTTGATGGAAAATCTCTTACGATCAAAGCAGTATACGGGTTTAGTTGAGGAAGGAATTCCCGCTCTAGTTGATGGAACTCAACTTACAGAAGCATAGCGCAAGGGTATCGAAGAGGCAAGGCTAAAAGATCTCAAAGTGAAAAACTACCTCTTCCAAGCTATTGATAGAAGCATTATGAAGACGATTCTCAATCGAGATATAGCCAAAGACATATGGGACTCGATGAGACAAAAGTATCAAGGGTCCACAAAGGTGAAAAGAGCTCAGCTACAAGCTCTTTGGAGAGAGTTTGAAGTACTTGGGATGAAAGAGGGAGAGACAGTAGATACTTACTTCTCTCGGACCTTGGCCATTGCCAACAAAATGAAGGCACATGGAGAACGAATGGAGCAGCTGGTGATTGTGGAGAAAATACTAAGGTCCATGACAAGAAATTTTGATTATGTTATGGCTGCAATTCAGGAATCCAATAACCTCAACACTATAACAATTGATGAACTTCAGAGCAGCCTTCTTGTTCATGAGCAGAGAATGCGAAATCACATAGGAGGAGAAGAGCAAGTATTGAAGGTAACATTCAATGAGAAAGCTTCTGAAAGAAATGATAAAAGATATGGTGCAAGAGGCCGAGGTCGAGGAGGTTTCAGAGGCAGAGAAAGGGGTAAAGGAAGAGGATCGTTCAATAAAGCACTGGTGGAATGCTATAAGTGTCATAAATCTGGGCACTTCCAAAATAAGTGCCCTGATTGGGAAAAGAATGCAAACTACGCGGAACTAGACGAGACCGAAGAACTATTGTTGATGGCACATGTTGAGATGAACGATGCTAAAAGATAGTAGGTTTGGTTCTTGGATTCCGGATGTAGTAACCATATGAGCGAAGACAAGCAGTGGTTCAGTGATCTAGATGAGGAGTATAGGCAGTACGTGAAGCTCGACAACAACTCCAAGATGGCTGTGATGGGGAAAGTTAACATCAAGCTACAAATAAATGGAGTTACACATGTGATCAACGATGTGTATTTCATTCCAGAGTTGAAGAATAACCTACTCAGCATTGGATAATTACAAGATAGAGGAGTGGCAATATTAATTCAGAATGGAACATGCCGAGTCTATCATCCTCAAAAAGGTTTGATCATACAAACAACTATGAGTGCTAATAGAATGTGTGTGCTCATTGAAAATGTGTTGCCTAGAGCTCTTACATGTTCTAAGACTGCCACTGAAGATACTACTCAGCTATGGCATTGTCGATATGGACATCTTGGCTTTAAGGAATTGAGAACATTGCAATTTGGGAAGATGGTAAAAGGGTTGTCAGAAATCAAGACACCAAGCAAATTGTGTCGAGACTATGTAACCGAAAAACAACGCAGAGAATCCATACCTAAGAGAAGCATGCGGCGGGCATCTCATCAGCTCTAACTCATTCATTCAGACAAATGTGGTCCTATTACACTAGAGTCAAGCAGCATGAAAAGGTATATCATTAGTTTCATATATGATTTTAGTCGAAAGTGTTGGGTTTATTTCTTAACCGAGAAGTCACAAGCCTTTGCTACATTCAAGAGTTGTAAAAAATTAGTTAAAAAAGAGACTGGTTCATATATCCAATGCTTACGAACTGATAGGGGTGGTGAGTATAATTCTCAAGAATTTAAAGATTTTTGTAGTACTAATGGCATTCGGAGGAAATTGACGGCAGCATACACCCCACAACAAAATGGGGTGGCAGAAAGAAAGAACCAGACCATCATAAACATGGTTCAGAGTATGTTAACAAGAAAAGAGGTTCCTAAGGTTTTCTGGCCAGAAGTAGTCAACTGGGCAGTCCACATCCTCAATCGAAGTCCAACATTGGTCGTAAAAGATGTTACCCCCGAAGAGGCATGAAATGGAGTAAAACTGGTAGTGCACCATTTAAGGGTTTTTGGTTGTGTTACACACGTACATATCCCTGAAGTAAAGAGAAAGAAACTTGATGATAAAAGTCTCAAGTGCGTGCTGTTTGGAGTGAGTGAAGAATCTAAGGCATACCGGATGTATGATCCAGTGGGAAAGCATATCATTATTAGCAAGGATATGATCTTTGAAGAGGACGAAAGCTGGAATTGGGGCAGAGATGCAGATGCCATAAAATTAGATGTGTTGAAGTGGAATGAGGATGAAGAAGTAAATGAAAAAGATCAAGGTGTCAAAGAAGAAGAAAGCAGTAACGAAGATAATAGTGGAAGTGACTCTTCCTCAAGTGAACCAACAGAAGAAGAAATCTGAGAGGTAAGAAGAACTAGAAGAGCTCCACCTTACTTGAGAGATTATGTAAGTGGAGAGGGTTTATCAGAGGAAGAAGAGGAAGAGCTACAAAACATGGTGATGTTTACAGCAGATCCAGCAGATTCGACAAATTTTGAAGAAGCTTGCAGAGAAGCCAAGTGCAGAGCAACAATGGATTAAGAAATTCAGTCAATTAAGAAGAATGGCACTTGGGAGTTGTGTGATCTACCAGATAGAGCCAAAATAATTGGAGTCAAATGGATTTTTAAGACGAAATTAAATGAGAATGGTGACATAGACAAGTGTAAGGCCCATCTCATTGCTAACGGGTATGCTCAAGAGTACGGAATACATTACACTGAAGTCTTTGCTCCAATGGCAAGATGGGACACCATTCGAATGGTGCTTTCTCTTGCTGTACAAAAGGAATGTAAAGTGTATCAGCTTGACGTAAAGAGTGTATTTTTGCATGGGGAACTTGAAGAGTTAGTTTATGTGGATCAACCCCAAGGGTATGTGAAGAAAGGTGGTGAAAAGAAGGTATACAAGCTAGAAAAAGCCTTGTACGGCCTCAAGCAGGCTGATAAATAGGTTTTATTCCTACTTATCTGGTATCTATTACTTGAGTTAGTTGCTTAATCTCATGTTTCTTAGTTACTTTTCATGCATTTTGTGTTCGTTTTGTAGATTATATGCTTGGGAGCTGAAATCGCAAGGAATTGGTATGAAACCGCAAAGAAAAGCCATCCGGACATCGTTTGGGCTTTCATGTTTATTTCACGTTCTTGGCTTGGAAATTTGATTATATTGTAGAGCATATTCTTAGCTTTTTGGAACAACTTGAATCATTCTAATCGGAGTTCAGATGCATGCGTTATGACCTTTGTACCAATGGACGTTGAACTTCACTGTTTTGGGTGACCATTTACATAATAGCCACTTTAGAGCTAATTTCAACATTGCTCCAGTCCTTATTTCGAAAAATGCAAAGCATGAAAGTTGGATCTACATCTCCTCTTTGCGGAACATCTTGAATCATCGAAATCGGAGTTCAGATGAAGAAGTTATGGCCATTTTCCCAAAGGACGTCAGAGCAGAAAAAGGACCCCCGCTGGGGCGGGCTTTCTCTTCACAAAACCCCCGTCGGGGCGGGGGTACTAGCTGTAAAATAGAACCCAAGCCCGTTGGGGCGGGCCCTTTACAAAGTTAAACCCCCGCTGGGGTTGGGGTACACGTAGAAAAGGCGAATTTTGTCCAAATTTGAGTCCAAGAAGGATTGGTTCGATTCGATTAACTCAAGAACTTTCAAGAGGACTTAAAGACATATGAAGAGGCATATAAATAGAGGAGAATCACAAGGATTAGGGAAAAAGAGAGGATTCCATTAGATTAGATTATAGTATATTAGGACCAAAACTCTTGTTCTTATGAGATTTGGAGATTGAAGTAACTTGGAGACCATTGAAGATTCAAAATAGAAGCAAGGAAAGAGCATCAAATCTACAGACAATAGATTCTATCTTCTCATCTTCTTCTATCTTTGTCTTTTATTATTTATTCTATTGTGGAATCTTAGTTTTAATTCAATAATCATGAACTAATTCTTTGTTTGAGATTACAATGGATCTTATTGTGTAGTTTATTTTAATGTGTTTCGCTATCAATTATTATGTTCTATTATGAGGATTGTCTAGTGTGATTTGGACTTAATTGCTTAATTGATTGGCCATCAATTACCGTGGTAATCTATATGAACTCAAGAGATGAAGTATAGATTTAGATTTGATCATGATAGCATGTGTTTGTGATTTCTGCATAGATGGAATTCATTATTCGTGTTTAGGATAGAGATATGCCTTTACGCCATACGTAATCTTATAGAGAACTTGTGCTTTAAATCCTTTTTAATTGTAATTCACATAGAGATATAGTGGATTAGTTAATTAGGGTGTCTTGCTTAATTCTATCATATGTGGATTTAAGTTAGTATGGGTATTATGCATCGAGAGGTGGTTTTATCTGCTTTAGTGTTCTTGATTAACAATTTAGGATAGAAAATAATTGATGAGAAGTGTGTTAACTTAAATGAAGCAATAAGTGAAGTTGTGATCTTAAATCTCCGTAATCTAATTTTTAATTAGTGGTAATTAGAATTAGTGTAATTAAATAATTTAATTTATATAATTTGAAATTCATTCGTTTAAATAAGATTGAGTTGGTTACGGGTTAGTACTTGGTGATTTTTATTAAACAATTCCTCGTGGGAACGATACTTTACTTTCACTTTATTACTTGTTGACCACGTATACTTGCTTGTTGTGCGTAATTAGATTTTACCCAACACAGGCTCCCCGTGCATGGTCCAATTGCATTGATGCCTACTTCATCAAAGCAGGGTTTGAGAGATGCCCATATGAGCACACTCTGTTTGTGAAGACTGGTGAAAAAGGTAATGCACTTATCGTAAGTTTGTATGTTGATGATTTAATTTTTACTAGGAGTGGCAAGAGTATGTTCGAAGATTTTAAAAGATCTATGAAGCTTGAATTTGATATGACTGATTTGGGAAAGATGCGTTACTTTCTTGGAGTTGAAGTGATTCAAGACATGGATGGGATATTTATGTGTCAAAGGAAGTATGCAAAGGAGATTTTGGAGAGGTTCAAGATGGAAAAGTATAACTCAGTTAGAAATCCCATTGTTCTCAAGTTGGTCAAAGATAATCTAGGTGAGAAAGCAGATACATGCCTATACAAACAAATCGTGGGATGCTTAATGTATTTGGCAACTACTCCACCCGATCTTATGTATGTGATTATTTTGGTTAGTAGGTATATGATTAGCCCTTCGGAGCAGCATATGCAGGTGGTAAAAAGGGTGTTTCGTTACATCAAAGGGACTATGAACTTTTGAGTCAAGTACAAGAGGAATGGGAGTGAGAAGCTTGAAGCATACTCCGATAGTGATTATGTAGGAGACTTGGATGATCGTAGAAGCACGTCCGGATATGCCTTCATGCTTAGCAATGGTGCAGTTTTGTGGTCTTCCAAAAAGTAGCCAGAGTCGCCTTATCAACCACAGAGACTGAGTTTATTTCTGCAGCAGCTTGTGCTTGTCAAGCTATATGAATGCGTAGGATTCTAGAGAAACTCGATCATGTTTAGAGAGAGGGTACAATTATACATTGTGGCAATAGCTTGGCCATAAAGCTATTAAGGAATTCGATGTTGCATAGGAGGAGCAAACATATAGATGTACGGTTTCATTTCCTGCGATATTGATGAGTGAGATTTACACCCATAATTGAGGGTGTTTGAGGTTAATCTTTTGGATATTTTTAAGTTTTTGTGTATATTCATGCATGTTTTATATTATTTTGTAGGAATTGGGACAAAAGTTACTTGAATCGACGTTTGGGGATGCTAGATTCGCATTTTTCGGCTTGCTATTTACATAGCACCCACTTCAGAGCCAATTTCAGCATTGTTCCAGCCCTTATTTTGAAAAATGCAAAGAACAAAAGTTGTAGATCTACGTCTCCTCTTTCCAAAACATCCTGAATCATCGAAATCGGAGTTCGAACAAAGACGTTATGGCCATTTTCCCAAAGGACGTTAAAGTAGAAAATTCCAAAAAAATAGCCCCAGCGCGGGGGCACCCATTTCTTGTCTATTTCTAGCGCCGGGGCATTAGGGGGCAGAATCCCAGTGCCGTGACAGCGCTGGGGCACTAGTGTAGGGTTTGATCAAGCTTTGACGTGTTTTGGGGCGAATTTTGATACTTTTTTTACTCCAAATTGGATTTGGTTTGCTCCTAAGCTAAAAATTGAACTTGTAGCCTATAAATACATGTTGTGAGGCATAAAATAAAGGGGGATTAGAGAGATTAGATTAGATAAAAATACTCTATTAGATTAGAATATAAACCCTAGTTTATATTGGATTGTTGGATATTAAAGCAACTTGGAAATCATTGAAGATCAAGAGCAGGAGCAAGAGGGGAGCATCAAATTTGTAGACAACAGATTTCATTCTTTCCTCTACTTCTATTCTTGTCTTTTAATATTTATTCAATTGTGGATTCTAGACTTTAATTCAATAACAATGGACTAAATTCTTATTTAAGATCGCAACGGATCGTATTGCATAGCTTATTTTAGTATGCTTCTCTGTTAATTACTGTGATCTATTCTATGGATTGTCTATTATGATTGCGTTTAATTATTTAATTGTCTAGCTAGCAATTACCATGATAATCTTTACGGATTCGGGAGATGAAATATAGATTTAGATCTGATCATAATAGCATGTGATTGTGTTTTCTGTATAGTGTTGAAATTCATGATTTGTGTTTAGGATAGGGATATGCCTTTACGCCGCATGTAATCTGAAAGGGAACATGTGCTTTAAATCCTTTTTAATTGTAATTCACATAGGAATATAGTGAATTAGTTTATTAGAGTGTTTGATTCAATTCTATCAACTGTGGATTTGGATTAATATGTTTGTGATGCATTGGAATGTGGTTATAAATACTAATAAGTTCATGATTAATAATCCAGAATAGTGAGCATAATTAATAAGAAGTGTTTTAATATAAGTGAAGTAATAAGTGAAGTTGTTATCTTAAATCTTCATAACCTGATTTTCTACTAGTGGTGGTAGTAGTAGTAGTTTAATTATATATTTTAATTCACAACATTAAATTGTTTGCTTAAATAAAATTAGTTTGGTTAAGAACTAGTACTTAGTGATTTTTATTAAATAATTACTCGTGAAAACGATACTTTACTTTCACTTTATTACTTTTTGATCGTGTATACTTGCACAAATGTTTTGATTGCGAAATCGATCAACAGAGATCTCACAAGAGAAGGAACTGTCAATCTAGTTCATTGTAGTTCTCAAGCTCAAGTTGCTGATATAATGACAAAGCCTAGAGACCTTTGAGAAACTTCGTGAGAAATTGGGAATGTGTGATGCCAAAATTAAACTGAAATGCAAGGAGCATTCAATTTAGGGGAGGTTGTGTTAGATCTGTTTGTTTTAGTTGTTGCTTAGTCAATTCTGTTTGAATAATCGCTATTATTTAGGGTAGTTTAGGTTTGAATATTTCCTTAGCTATCTCCACGTTTTTTGTAAGACCTCAACTTTTTTATAAATAAAATCGAATTTTCTATAATTATTATTTTGAATAATAAGGTGCTAATTTGATATAATATTTTGGTTATTGGTGAAATGTGCAAATTTTGCAAAATAAGCAAGTGGTTATAAAATATTCATTGTTGTCGGGGAATATTCATTTGGTCGTGGAATATTCTTATTGTCGGGGAATATTCATACGATGGCGCAGACATTGATGGGACCCACTTTTGGTTGGTGTGGAATTAGCTGATTTTGGTGGGCCCCACTTAAGGTGTGCTGAAATCTGATCAATTGTGGCGTGCTTGAACATTTTTGATAAATTATTATTTTATTAAATTAGTCTGCTTTGGCGTTCTAGCATTTTTCTATAAATAGGGTGCTTAGTTAAAATTGAAAATCACACCAGAAACATAAGTTTTCTCTCTATATATTATTGAGCGTATTTTGTGAGTATTTAAATACTTTGAGAGTTGCTATTCAGTGCAAGTTTCTTTCAGCAACATATCCGATATTTCAGTCAAAAGTACTGTTCTTTTGAGTTAAGGGATGTTATTTTCTTCGTTAATGATATTATTTCTTTCAATATCATTATACCAAAATATTGGTATGAATTTTATTGTGGAATTTCTACATATTTCATGTCGGGGTTACTATTTACGTATACGGCACTATTCATGAATACGGCACTATTCACAAAAAAATAAATTTTTCTTTCTTTGTCCAACTTGTCTATTGTGGTTACTATCTTTGATTGTATCCATGTTTTGATCTTTGTTTTTGAATTTTGCTCCACAATTGATTATTATGGAGTATTTTTGAACTTGGATAAACTGTAGTACAAATCCCTAATATTTGTCCTTTTGTCTCACTGGATTCATTTTTTTAAAGATATTTTTCATCATCCTCAGTCCTAAATGATGATATTACTGAATATCTTTGGCTTGTAGTGCAAAGATGAATGATTAACTGATGAATATCTTTGGCCCGTAGTGCAAAGATGAACAGGTGTTGAGATGAACATGACCAACTGGTGATACAAATGAATATCTTTGGCCTGTAGTACAAAGATGAATATTTGATTCAAAATGAATATTGATTAATGTTACAGGGATAAAATATTGATGATGAACTTTTAAATCTTAGAAGATAGTAGAATTCATTTTCTACTTGACTCTTCTAATGGATTGTTATTTTCGCTGCAATTGTTAATCTAAAACTTGTTGTCTATTATATTCTATCAGATTTTTTTCCCTGTTGGAGAGTAATGATAATTTGTTGTATATTATCTTAGTCATAATATTCTTTATTGGTCTAGTTGAGCTCACCCTTTTCCTTTTTGTTCCATTTTTCTTCTCAGGAGGTGAGAATATAGCGGGAACTAGTCGGGGTGTGGAGTGATGTTTCCAGTCAGTTGTTTTAGCAGTCCTCACTATTTTGAAAAATAGTGTTTCAATAATTATAATGAGGACTTATTTGAGTGTGGATATTGTCTAGAAGATAATATTTGTATTTAAACTCACAGTATATATATGTTGTCGCATTTTGCACGACAATTGTAGTAATGATGTTATAGTTGTTTCTATACCATGTATTTGGCGACTCAGAATGGGTGATGTATACCTATTTTGGGGGCGTCACAGTTGGTATCAGAGCTTAGAGATATGGTCTCTAGCGGAGATCGGGGAATAGAACTAGGAGGGGAGAGACGAGTAAATCCTTCGCTAGTGTGTCCTACCTAAGCTTATTTGTTGGTCAGTCATAATATAGGGGTATTATGTGGTATGTCAATTTCTTTAATTAACCCTTATTTTATGGCAGTATTTCAGAATGGCAGCTGAGAATGTTAACAATAGAGTGAATGAGACCGTGGAGACACCTTTAATCACCAACCAGGGAAACGTGCAACAGGAAGGCAATATTCCTCCTGTAAACAACACTACCGAACAAACGATGAATGATGGAATGTTTAGAAGCTTTTTGCAGTTCATGCAAAATCAAACGAGGGAGACTCGTGTACAAAATACGGGTGAAAATGATAGCAACGTGCGGATTGTCATAGCCAAGCAGTTCAAAGAGCTGGGACCACCAGAATTTGTGGGAAAGCCGGATCCGATCAAGGCGAAAACGTGGGTTAAACAAATTACCAATATATTTGATGTCTTAGGTTGCACGGAGGAACAGAAGGTTCCATTCGCCACCTTTATGTTCCGTGGTGAGGCAGACTACTGGTGGGAGTCTGTGAAGCGTACCCAGCCAGCCGCACTCAATATGTCTTGGGAAACGTTTCAGAAACTGTTCAATAACAAGTATTTTTCTAAAAGTATTTGTCATATGAAGGAGGTAGAGTTTATTAGACTGGAACAGAACAACATGACTGTGTCCCAGTACGAGGCTAAGTTCGCAGAGTTATCCAGGTTTGCACCTCATTTGGTAGAGAATGAGGAACGTATGACATGGATGTTTCTGAGAGGTCTGAAACCCGAAATTCGGCAATATCTCATCTCTCATAAATTTTCTCTATATTCAGATGTTGTAAACAGGACTCAATTATTAGAGCGAGATAATGAGTATGTTCAACCAAGGGACCACAACCAGGGTCATACCGGTGGCAGCTGTCATCGGAGCAATGACAACCAGTGGGGAGGAAAATATTCGGACAAAAGCGGTAACCACTCTGGTGGTAATCGTGGCCATGATAAAAGAAGAAGCGAGTCGGGGGGAAGATTTCAAAAAGAGAAATGATAAGTGAATTTTATATACACGAATCGATTTCCATTTCAAGTTTAAATTCGTAATTATCTTCATGTTTTGTGTTCGTTTTTACTCGTTATATGTTATTTTATGTGTAGGGTGGTCATGGATGCAAGTATTGAGGAAAGGCGGTCTTTGTGGAGCAAAAGTGGAAAAATATTGAAGACGGCAAAAGTTGAAGTCAGTAGCCTAGCCCGTCGGGGCAGGCTTTATTATACTTGTACCCCCCGCCGGGGCGGGGGTCCCGATTTCTGGGGTGTCCTGTTCAGTTTTGACTTCTGCTGGTGCTCGGTTTGTGGGACTTTAATGATGCGCATGGACTCTACAAAAGGGGATTTTTCGGCCAGGAAAGAGGGAGCTAGATTTTACTTTGATATAAAACAATCTTACAACACACAGAGCATAATTCAAGAGGATTTCTAGGATTCAAGCGCAACTTTGGAGGAGTAATTTTCAAAGATTGTCACGACGATTGCAAATCGAGTCTACGTGAAGGGGTTTTCAATATTCTTCTTCTCTTTAGTCTTATTTGTAATTGGAAGGATGTTTTTAGTAATTATTCAGCTTTTAATTCATTCGTTATGAACTAATTCACTTATTAGACTTGTGATGGATCTTTGGGTGAAACGATGATTCTATAGCTTTGATTTCCAATTCAATAATATATCTTCAGTTTATCTATATTAATTTGAGCGTGAATTTATGAATTGCCTGATCAACAGTTCTTTGTGGATTTGAAAGGAATCGAAAGAGGAGATTCGAATCTAGACCTAGTTAATATAGCATGTGTCATGAATTTTGTCAATAGCAGATTTGTGATTATTGTTGAGGTAGAGATACGCTTGACATCACATGTAATTGTGTAGAGAGCTTAAACTTAAACCTTCTTTAATTGCAGTTCACATAGAGATATAGTGAGTTGGTTAATATAGGTGTTTAACGGATTTCTATCTTAATTGTGGATTGATGTTAATATGGTATTAGTGCATCGAGAAGTGGCTATTACTACGATCGTGTTCTTGATTAATAAACTGGGATATTAAATTGAGTTAGAATAAAGGTTTGAAAATCAGAGTGAAGCTCAGTGTGAAATCATAAGTCTAATTCTCCATTAATTGTTTGAAATTTCGGATTTTGATATTGGTGACTGTTTTGTGATAGTTTACTTATTTATTAATTTAGTTTTTTTTATATATAGTTTTAAAACCATTGAATTGAATAGTTTAATAGAATTAGGATTAATAGAAAATTGATAATTGTGAAGTTAAAATTTTTGATAATTTGTCCTCGTGGGAACGATACTCTATTTATTACTATATTACTTGTTGACCACGTACACTTGCGTGTTTTTGCACGTATCGATTTTACCCAACAAGTTTTTGGTGCCGTTGCCGGGGACAATTTAGCCGAGATTTTAATATTTTTTTACGATATCAGTTTAATTAGTCCAGTTTTACTTAAACATTTTTTGTTCTTGTTTCTCCTATTTCAGGTTTTTCATATTGGTTTATGCAAACGCGTTCCAAACATCCAGACTTGCTTCCTTTTGAGGACGACATTGAAAGAAGATTTTAGAGGTTGAGTAAGTGGATCGAGAAAACGAGGAACGAATTCGAAAATTCTGTTAAGGAAGAAACGATGGCTGCCGAAGACCAGAAAGCGTTGAGGGATTTTGCAACACCTAAGGTGACTGATCTGGAGTCGAGCATCACTAGGCCTGTAATAGCTGTAAATACTTTTGAAATCAAACCTGGGACCATTTAGATGATGCAGAACTCATGTCAGTTTGGGGGAATGGCAAACGACGATCCAAATGAGCATTTAATCAGTTTTCTGGAAATGTGCGACACGTTCAAGTACAATGGGGTGTCGAATGAGGCAGTGAGACTTCGCTTGTTTCCATTCACTTTAAGGGACAAGGCGAAGAGTTGGTTACATTCTCTGCCACCGGGGTCGATTACTACGTGGGATGACTTGGCTCAAAAAATTCCTTGCCAAATTTTTTCCACCAGCGAAGACTGCGAAAATGAGGAATGACATCACAATGTTTGAGCAGCAAAATGGGGAGTCACTATATGAGGCATGGGAGCGATACAAGGAATTACTCAGAAAGTGCCCACATCATGGATTTCCCAAGTGGTTACAAATGAACACCTTTTATAACGGGCTACATGGAAATGTCAGAACCAGCATTGATGTGGCATCGGACGGTGCATTCATGGCTAAGAGTTACGAGGACACATACAATTTGATCGAAACAATGGTGGCAAATAACTACCAGTGGCCCACAGCAAGAATGACACAAGCAAAGGTGATTGGGATCTTGGAATTAGATGGAGTAACAGCTATACAAGCACAGCTTTCTGCACTATCCATGAAGTTTGATACTATGAATGATAGGGTTAATACGATGACAGGGGCTCAAGTTCAGCAGGTTATAGTAGTATGTGAATTGTGTGCGGGTGATCATCCGACAGATCAGTGCGCAATAAATCCAGCATCCGTTCAGTTCATAGGCAACTACAATAGAATTCCGCAAAATACATACCAAAACACCTACAACCAGGGGAATAGGAACCACCCAAACCTCTCGTGGAGCAATAGCCAGCAAAATCAAGCTCCATAACCATCATATCCCCTTGGTTTTCAGTGTCATCAACAACCGGTTCAACATCAAGAAAGGAAATCCAATTTCTAGGAAATGGTGTCAAAGTTCATAACCAGCACTGATGCATTAATAAAAAATCAAGCAATGGTGATGAAAAGTCAAGAGATGTCAATCAAGAATTTGGAAAATCAGATTGGACAGATGGCGTTAGCAATGAATAATAGACCACAAGGAACATTACCTAGCGACACTGAGAGAAATTCGAAGGGTAATCATGAGCAATGTCAAGCAGTTATGTTGAGAAGTGGAAAACATCTCGGGGGTAATAGTGCAGAAAATTCAGCAACACTGGAGGAAAAAGTTGATGACAGTAACGTGGTGGAGGGTAACAAAAATAAAGAAAACAATGAGCCGATTGTTTATCCTCCACCGCCGTTTCAGCAGAGGGTCCAAAAATAGAAATCAGATAAGCAGTTCACAAAGTTTTTAGACGTGTTCAAGAAACTCCAGATTAACATCCCATTCGCAGAGGCCCTAGAGCAAATGCCGAGTTATGCAAAGTTTATGAAAGGAATTCTGTCAAGGAAGAAGAAATGGGAAGATTTTGAAACAGTGGCACTAACAGAGGAGTGCAGTGTGGTGTTACAGAAAAAGCTACCACCAAAACTCAAAGACCCGGGGAGCTTTACTATCCCGTGCACGATCGGGAAAATGTCGTTTAACAAATGTTTATGTGATTTGGGGGCGAGTATAAACCTGATGTCATTGTCAGTATACTCAGAATTGGGTTTGCCCGCGCCAAAGCCTACAAATATTTCACTACAGTTGGCGGATAGGTCAGTCACATATCTGAGAGGCATTGTAGAGGACATTCTGGTTAAAGTGGATAAGTTTATATTCCCTGCGGACTTTATCATTCTAGATTTCGATGAAGATAAGAACATCCCGATCATCCTAGGGAAACCTTTCTTGGTCACGGGAAGGACACTCATAGACGTGTAAAAAGGAGAACTTACTATGAGAGTCCAAGATCAAGAAATAAAATTCAATGTGTTCAAGGCCATGAAATACCCTACGGACGAGGAAGAGTGTTTTCGAATGGATTTAATTGAGCAAATTACCAGCGAAGATATGAGCAAGAGTTTGATCAATGATCCGTTAGAAACAACTTTATTGGGGGATGAAGAAAAAGACGACCGAGAATTTGTGGACTTATTACAGATGCTAGACTCGTTGCCACGAGTTAGCAGATTCAGAGCACCGTTTGAACCTCTGCACACTGAGGGGACAGTTGTAGAAAAATTGAAACCATCATTGGAGGAACCACCGACATTGGAACTTAAGCCACTCCCTAAACACCTCAGGTATGCGTATTTATGCAATTCAAATTCTTTACCTGTAATTATTTCTGCTGCACTTAACGAATTGCAGGAAGAAAAGTTGCTGAGGGTGCTTAGGGATCATAAATCAGCGATTGGATGGACGATTACGGATATAAAAGGCATTAGCCCATCATTTTGCATGCACAAGATTTTGATTGAGGATGATGCAAGACCATCGGTGGAGCATCAACGTCGACTTAACCCAATCATGAAGGAAGTGGTCAAGAAGGAAATTCTGAAATTATTGAATGCCGATATCATATATCTAATTTTCGATAGTAAATGGGTAAGTCCGGTTCATTGTGTGCCAAAGAAAGGGGGAATGACGGTGATACAGAATGAGGAGAATGAGTTAGTTCCAACAAGGACAATGACAGGTTGGATGGTGTGCATCGATTATAGGAGGTTGAAAAAGGCAACCCGAAAGGTTCATTTCCCGCTACCTTTTATCGATCAAATGTTAGACAGGTTAGCAGGATACGAGTTTTACTGTTTATTGGATGGATACTCGGGCTATAATCAGATTGTCATCGCTCCTGAGGATCAAGAAAAGACAACATTTGTGACGCCCCCAAAATAGGTATACAACACCCATTCTGAGTCGCCAAATACATGGTACAGAAAGCAAACTACAACTTCAATAATACAATTGTCGTGTAAAATACGACAACACATACTGTAAGTTTAAATACAAATATTGTCTTCTAGACAATATCCACACTCAAATAAATTCTCATTACAATTATTCAAACACTATTTTACAGAAATAGTGAGGACTGCTAAAACATCTTTCTAGAACCATCACTCCATACCCCGACTAGATCCTGCTTTGTTCTCGCCTCCTGAGAAGAAAAATGGAACAAAAAGGAAAAGGGTGAGCTCAACTAGCCCAGTAAAGAATATTATGACTAAGATAATATACAAACAAATTATCGTTAGTCTTCAACAGGGAAAAATCTGATAGAATATAATCGACAACAAGTTTTAGATCAACAACTGCAGCGGAAACAGCAAACCATTAGAAGAGTCAAGTAGAGAAAGAATTCTACTATCTTCTAAGATTTAAAAGTCCATCATCAATATTTTATCCCTGTAACATCAATTAATAATCATCTTTATCCAAATATTCATCTTTGCACTACAGGCCAAAGATATTCATTTGTATCACCTGTCAGTCATGTTAATCTCAACACCTGTTCATCTTTGCACTACAGGCCAAAGATATTCATCAAGTAATTATACATCTTTGCACTACAGGCCAAAGATATTCAGTAATATCATCATTTAGGACTGAGGATGATGAAAAATATCTTAAAGAGAACGAATCCAGTGAGACAGAAGGACAAATATTAGGGATTCGTATAACAGTTTATCCAAGATCAATAATACTTCATAATAATCAATTGTGAAGCAGAATTCAAAAATAAAGATCAAAACATGGATACAATCAAAGATAGTAATCATAATAGACATCTTGGACAAAAAAGGAAAATTTTATTTTTCGGTGAATAGTGCCGTATTCGTGAATAGTGTTGTATACGTGAATAGTGCCGTATACGTGAATAGTAACCCCGACACAAAAAGTTCCAAATTTGATAAAAACTCATATCAATATTTCAGCATAATGATATTGAAGAAAATAATATTATTTAAGAAGAAAATAATATCTCTTACCTCAAGATATCAGTATTTCTGGTCGGAATACCGGTATAAGGCTGAAAGAAACTTGCTCTGATGAATAGAAACTCTCAAAGTATCTAAATACTCACAAAATACACTCAATAATCTAGAGAGAGAAAGAGAGAAAACTTGTTTCTGGTGTGATTTTCAATTCTAACTTAGCCCTCTATTTATAGGAAAATTTTAGTAGGTTTGACCTGCAACCTGATGGCTTTACCTGCTACTATTCCCACCCACCACATTTGAAATATAATTCAGCACATTTCTTCACCAACCACAAGTGGGGCCCACCAATTCTAGAATTTTCCATCAAAATGATAAACTCCGAAAATTCAACAATTTCTGAACCAGTCATCTCGTAAAATTCATAATAAATCATACGTTCATTTTTAACGGTTCAAAATTTGTGGACATATACTCAACTTATATATGTATAACATATCCAAAAATTACCACGATCCAACGGTCGGATTAAAAATTATAACCCCCGCAAAATATCTCAAAAACCCTGATTTTTAATACCTCCATTCCTACAAAAATACTGATAAAAACCTCAACATTAACTCCTTCATTTTTAACCACAAAAATATATCCCTCATTTATATCCACATAAAATAAATATTTCCTTATCATATGAATCAATAATTAATTATTCACAAATAATATTACAGAATCACATTTATGACAACCAGGCCGTTCCCAGGAAAGAGAGGGCTTTCCAATAAGGATTTCTCCTTACTGGCGCGCAATTAGATGACCAAACCTCTCCTTAGACAGAACTTTCTAGTCATTACCAATAATGTTATCTAATAATATTATTCAAATAATATGAATTATTGATCTGATAATGAAAAATACTGTGCAGCAACAATTATTGAAACAACAATAATATAAAATATCAATGCAACAATTATTGAATCAATAAAATAAAATATTGAACAATAACTACTGTAACAATTATTGAGTAGTGCCTTCTTACGTAAGAATCAATAATTGGTGCAATACCGTGTGCTACTGTATTTTAATCACCGGGTATTCCAACAGTATTAACGGTAACAACTACGCCGTTATTTATAAATAACTTATACTTGTCATTTTCTTCATCCAGTCGCTTTCCGTTATGGGGCCCACACAAGGCTGCGCCGTCGTACGAATATTCCCCGACAGCAAGAATATTCCACGACCAAACGAATATTCCCCGACAAAATGAATATTTTATAACCACTTGCTTATTTTGCAAAATTTGCACATTTCACCCATAACCAAAGTATTATATCAAATTAGCCCCTTATTATTCACAATAATATTTAGAGAAAATTTGATTTTATTCATTAATAAGTTGGGGTCTTACAACCTCCCCTCCTTATGAAATTTCGTCCTCGAAATTGACGTACGTACCTGATATTTCAAAAAGGTGAGGATACCTCGCTTTCATTTCTGATTCCAACTCCCAGGTCATTTCTTCAATAGCATGGTTTCTCCACAAAACCTTAACTTGTGGTATAACCTTCGTGCGTAGGACATGCTCTTTCCTATCCAAGATCTTAACAGGTACCTCCTCGTACGTTAAATCTTCAGCTATCTCGTCTGGTTCTAACTCAATAATGTGGTTCGGGTCTTTAACATATTTACGAAGCATAGATATGTGAAAAACATTATGAACACGAGACATGCTTGGAGGTAATGCGAGTCTATATGCCACATTTCCTATTCGCTCAAGAATCTCAAATGGACCAACAAATCTTGGATTGAGCTTTCCTCTCTTCCCAAATCTTGTAACTCCCTTCCATGGTGCAACACGTAATAATACATGATCCCCAATATTAAATTCAACGTCCTTCCGATGAAGATCCGCATAACTCTTTTGTCGATCATGTGTCGTTTGTATACGTTGTCGAATCATTTGGATCTTCTCTGTAGCAATGCGTACCAACTCTGGTCCCAACAATGTTGCTTCACCCACCTCGTCCCAGCATACTGGAGAACGACATTTTCTTCCATACAACGCCTCGAATGGAGCCAAACCTATGCTCGCCTGATAACTGTTGTTGTAGGAGAATTCCACCAATGGTAGGTACTTATCCCAACTCCCTTTGAGATCTAGGACACAAAGTCTTAATAGATCTTCAAGAGTTTGAATATTCCTCTCTGATTGTCCGTCCGTTTGAGGATGGTATGCCGAACTGAATCGTAAATCCGTGCCCATAGCTTTCTGCAAGCTAACCCAAAATCGTGAAGTGAATCTTGGGTCACGATCCGAAACTATGGATACTGGCATGCCATGCAATCTCACAATCTCGTTCACGTACATACTAGCAAGACGTTCAAGGGAATAAGTCTCACGTATCGGCAAGAAATGAGCGGACTTGGTTAATCTATCAACAATAACCCAAATCGCATCTATGCCTTGAGAAATCTTGGGAAGACCCGTAACAAAATCCATAGTAATGTGTTCCCACTTCCATTTCGGGATCTCAAGTGGTTGCAATGGACCCTTTGGCACTTGATGCTCCGCCTTTACACGTTGACAAGTTAAACACCTCGAGATAAACTCCACGATCTCTCTTTTCATATTGCTCCACCAAAATGTATGTCGAAGATCGTGATACATTTTGGTACTCCCAGGATGGATTGCAAACGGTGTGTTGTGTGCCTCCATCATTATTCTATTCTTCAAGTTAAAATCGTTAGGAATACAAAGTCTGGAGTTGACTCGAAGTATTTCTTCTTCATCGATTCTTGCTTCTGGAATAGCACCTTCTTGCACTTTCTTCTTCATACGCATCAGCTCCATGTCCGTAGCTTGAGCAGTTTTAACTTTATCGATTAAAGTCGGTTCTACTCGTATATTTGATATCATCATGTGGGTACTTGGAGCCTTCATCTCTATCTCCATCCTTTGTAAGTCATACAAAATGGGCCTTTGTGTTAACAATATTGCACTCATACCCGCATATGATCTTCTACTCAATGCGTCAGCTACTACGTTTGCTTTTCCAGGATGATATTGGATGGTATGATCGAAATCTTTCAACAGCTCGAGCCAACGTCGCTGCCACATGTTGAGTTCCTTTTGGGTGAAGAAATATTTGAGGCTTTTATGATCTGTATAGATCTCCACTTTCTCCCCATACAGGTAGTGTCTCCAGATCTTCAACGCAAAAACAACTGCTGCCAACTCCAAATCATGAGTAGGATAATTCCTCTCATATTCTTTGAGTTGTCGTGAGGCATAGGCTATGACTTTCTCATGTTACATGAGAACACATCCTAACCCTTTGCCTGAAGCATCGCTGTAGATAACAAATCCATCCGAACCAGATGGTATTGTCAGAACAGGTGCCGAAATGAGTCTCCTCTTGAGTTCTTGGAAACTCTTCTCACATTCCTCACTCCATACGAATTTTGTATCTTTCCGAGTCAGCTGAGTTAACGGAGTAGCGATTCGAGAAAATCCTTCCACAAATCTCCGATAATAACCAGCTAAGCCTAGAAAGCTACGTACTTCGGTTACCGACTTAGGTTGCTCTCAACTGTGATTCATATCCCAATCTTGGATAGCACGTCACAATGACACCTATCAGTTTACTATCGCACGAATATGGCGTCCCCTACGGAGAGCCTGGCTTCAGTGCATTCCACAAAGGAAGTCACCAGATAAAGGCTCGGGTACAAACTTCTACAGTTAGGTTTTTAACTCCTGAAGTTCAATAGGAGCCATTCGATATGAGATTTTAGAAGTGAGTTTTGTACCAGATTCAAAGATGATACACAATTCAATATCACGCGTAGGCCAAGAAATTCTTCAGGAAATACGTCAGGGATTTACTAACAATAGAAATATCATTCAAATCTGACGTATTTTTGTTCAAGTCCATAACATAGGCTAAGAAAACTTGACATTCGTTTTTCAATAAACAATTGGTTTTATGACTTGATATGAAAGTGTTTGAATTCAAATGGTTTGGTTGCTTGAATTCGAATAACAAGTTGCTTAGGAATATGAAAACTAACAACCTTACGAAAGCAATCAATTTGGCATGATGAGTAGTTAACCAATCGATCCCTAAAATCACATCAAAAGCAAGTATCTTTAAAGAGATAAGGTCAACAGGTAATGTGATGGTGCCAACTTGGATCAAACAAGATTTATAAACAGTGGATGTAACGAAAGTTTCTCCTAACGGAGTCTCCACAGATAGGTCAAAGTCTAATTTCTTCGAAGTCAAGTTTAAACGTTGAGCACAAGTAGGAGAGATAAAAGAATGGGTAGAACCGGTATCTAGTAAAGTATAAACTTCGCAAGAATTCAAGATTAGCTTACCCGTGATCACCTCATTCGGGTTTCTCACATTTTGGCCAGTAACGACAAACGCCCTTCCAGGAACCGTTGATTTCGACTTATCCGGGACAGCTATTGGAGTCACCATCCCCGCTGAACTTGGTTTTGCTATAGAACACTCTCGAGCTATATGACCCTCCTTTCCACAGTTATAACATACCTTGGATTGTTGTGGGCAGTTTGGGCTGATATGTCCCTCTTTCCCACATTTGTAACATACGACCGGTGGTCGTTCTCCTCCCCTAGAAACAGTTGATGTTTGTGCTGACGTCTTCACGTTATCATTGTTGTACCTTTTTCTTCTTGAAATCTCCTCCCGACTCGCTCCTTCTATTATCACGACCACGATTACCACCAGAGTGGTTACCGCTTTTGTCCGAATGTTTTCCTCCCTACTGGTTTTCATTACTTCGATGACTGCCGCCACCGGTATGACCCTGGTTGTGGTCCCTCGGTTGCACATACTCATTATCTCGCTCTAATAATTGAGCCCTATTTACAACATCTGAATATAAAGAAAATTTATGAGAGATAAGATATTGTCGAATCTCGGGTTTTAGACCTCTCAGAAACATCCTTGTCATTCGTTCCTCATTTTCGACCAAATGAGGTGCAAACCTGGATAACTCTGCAAACTTCGCCTCGTACTGGGACACCGTCGTGTTGTTTTGTTCCAGTCTGATAAACTCTACCTCCTTCATATGACGAATACTTTCAGGAAAGTACTTGTCATTGAACAGTTTTTGAAATGTTTCCCAGGAAATGTTGAGTGCGTCAGGCTGGGTACGCTTTACAGACTCCCACCAGTAGTCTGCCTCACCGCGGAACATAAAGGTGGCGAATGGAACCTTCTGTTCCTCCGTGCATCCCAAGACATCGAATATCTTGGTAATTTGCTTGACCCACGTTTCCGCCATGATCGGATCCGGCTTTCCCTTAAATTCTGGTGGTCCCAATTCTTTGAACTGCTTAGCTGTGACAAACCGCGCGTTATCATTTCCACCCATATTCTGCACACGAGTCTCCCTCGTCTGATTTTGCATGAACTGCAAAAAGGTCCTAAACATTCCATCATTCATCGTTTGCTCGGTAACGTTGTTTACAGGAGGAATATTGCCTTCCTGTTGCACGTTCCCCTGGGTGGTGATCAAAGGTGTCTCCACGGTCTGATTTACTCCATTATTAACGTTCTCAGCTGCCATTCTTAAATACTGCCATAAAACAAGGGTTAATAGTCATGTCATATATTATCCCTATACTCTGACCGACCAAATAAACACCAAATAAACTTAGTCAGGTCATACTAGCGAAGGAATTCCCCGTCTCTCCCCTCCTAGTTCTTGTCTCACATCTCAGCCATGGATCATATCCCTAAGCTCTGATACCAACTGTGACGCCCCCAAAATAGGTATACAACACCCATTCTGAGTCGCCAAATACATGGTACAGAAAGCAAACTACAACTTCAATAATACAATTGTCGTGCAAAATACGACAACACATACTGTGAGTTTAAATACAAATATTGTCTTCTAGACAATATCCACACTCAAATAAATCCTCATTACAATTATTCAAACACTATTTTACAGAAATAGTGAGGACTGCTAAAACATCTTTCTAGAACCATCACTCCATACCCCGACTAGATCCTGCTTTGTTCTCGCCTCCTGAGAAGAAAAATGGAACAAAAAGGAAAAGGGTGAGCTCAACTAGCCCAGTAAAGAATATTATGACTAAGATAATATACAAACAAATTATCGTTAGTCTTCAACAGGGAAAAATCTGATAGAATATAATCGACAACAAGTTTTAGATCAACAACTGCAGCGGAAACAGCAAACCATTAGAAGAGTCAAGTAGAGAAAGAATTCTACTATCTTCTAAGATTTAAAAGTCCATCATCAATATTTTATCCCTGTAACATCAATTAATAATCATCTTTATCCAAATATTCATCTTTGCACTACAGGCCAAAGATATTCATTTGTATCACCTGTCAGTCATGTTAATCTCAACACCTGTTCATCTTTGCACTACAGGCCAAAGATATTCATCAAGTAATTATACATCTTTGCACTACAGGCCAAAGATATTCAGTAATATCATCATTTAGGACTGAGGATGATGAAAAATATCTTAAAGAGAACGAATCTAGTGAGACAGAAGGACAAATATTAGGGATTCGTATAACAGTTTATCCAAGATAAATAATACTTCATAATAATCAATTGTGAAGCAGAATTTAAAAATAAAGATCAAAACATGGATACAATCAAAGATAGTAATCATAATAGACATCTTGGATAAAAAAGGAAAATTTTATTTTTCGGTGAATAGTGCCGTATTCGTGAATAGTGCTGTATACGTGAATAGTGCCGTATACGTGAATAGTAACCCCGACACAAAAAGTTCCAAATTTGATAAAAACTCATATCAATATTTCAGCATAATGATATTGAAGAAAATAATATTATTTAAGAAGAAAATAATATCCCTTACCTCAAGATATCAGTATTTCTGATCGGAATACCGGTATAAGGCTGAAAGAAACTTGTTCTGATGAATAGAAACTCTCAAAGTATCTAAATACTCACAAAATACACTCAATAATCTAGAGAGAGAAAGAGAGAAAACTTGTTTCTGGTGTGATTTTCAATTCTAACTTAGCCCTCTATTTATAGGAAAAGTTTAGTAGGTTTGACCTGCAACCTGATGGCTTTACCTGCTACTATTCCCACCCACCACATTTGAAATATAATTCAGCACATTTCTTCACCAACCACAAGTGGGGCCCACCAATTCTAGAATTTTCCATCAAAATGATAAACTCCGAAAATTCAACAATTTCTGAACCAGTCATCTCGTAAAATTCATAATAAATCATACGTTCATTTTTAACGGTTCAAAATTTGTGGACATATACTCAACTTATATATGTATAACATATCCAAAAATTACCACGATCCAACGGTCGGATTAAAAATTATAACCCCCGCAAAATATCTCAAAAACCCTGATTTTTAATACCTCCATTCCTACAAAAATACGGATAAAAACCTCAACATTAACTCCTTCATTTTTAACCACAAAAATATATCCCTCATTTATATCCACATAAAATAAATATTTCCTTATCATATGAATCAATAATTAATTATTCACAAATAATATTACAGAATCACATTTATGACAACCAGGCCGTTCCCAGGAAAGAGAGGGCTTTCCAATAAGGATTTCTCCTTACTGGCGCGCAATTAGATGACCAAACCTCTCCTTAGACAGAACTTTCTAGTCATTGCCAATAATGTTATCTAATAATATTATTCAAATAATATGAATTATTGATCTGATAATGAAAAATACTGTGCAGCAACAATTATTGAAACAACAATAATATAAAATATCAATGCAACAATTATTGAATCAATAAAATAAAATATTGAACAATAACTACTGTAACAATTATTGAGTAGTGCCTTCTTACGTAAGAATCAATAATTGGTGCAATATCGTGTGCTACTGTATTTTAATCACCGGGTATTCCAACAGTATTAACGGTAACAACTATGCCGTTATTTATAAATAACTTATACTTGTCATTTTCTTCATCCAATCGCTTTCCGTTATGGGGCCCACACAAGGCTGCGTCGTCGTACGAATATTCCCCGACAGCAAGAATATTCCACGACCAAATGAATATTCCCCGACAAAATGAATATTTTATAACCACTTGCTTATTTTACAAAATTTGCACATTTCACCCATAACCAAAGTATTATATCAAATTAGCCCCTTATTATTCACAATAATATTTAGAGAAAATTTGATTTTATTCATTAATAAGTTGGGGTCTTACAACATTTACATGCCCTTACGGCACATTTGCGTTCAGGAGGATGTCATTCGGGCTATGCAACGCACCAGCAACTTTCCAACGGTGTATGATGGCTATTTTTTCAGATATGGTGGAGAAGAATGTTGAAGTCTTCATGGACGATTTCTCAGTTTATGGAGACAATTTTGATACTTGCCTAGAGAATCTGGTCATGGTTTTGCAGCGATGTAAGGAGACAAACCTCATACTCAATTGGGAAAAATGTCACTTCATGGTTGAAGAGGGCATAATTTTGGGCCATAAGGTGTCAGCTCAAGGATTGGAGGTGGACAAAGCAAAGCTGGATACGATCGAGAAACTGCCTCCATCGAACTCAGTTAAGGGTATTAGAAGTTTTCTGGGGCATGCTGGGTTTTACAGGAGGTTCATAAAAGACTTCTCTAAGATTGCAAAACCTCTATGCAGTCTTTTAGAGAAGGATGTTACTTTCAGCTTTTCTGCGGAATGCAAGTCAGCATTTAACCTATTGAAAAAGAAATTAACTACGGCCCCCGTGATAGTCGCACCGAACTAGAAAATGCCATTTGAGCTTATGTGTGATGCAAGCGATTATGTGGTTGGGGCTGTTTTGGGACAAAGAAGAGACAAGGTGTTTCACGCCATATATTATGCAAGCAAAACACTCACGGAGACTCAAATGAATTACACTACCACGGAAAAGGAATTGCTTGAAGTAGTGTACGCATTTGACAAATTTCGGGCATACTTGATCGGAACTAAGGTATTAGTCTACACGGACCATTCGGCGATTCGATACCTAATAGCGAAAAAAGATGCTAAGCCACGCCTTATCCGATGGATTCTCCTACTTCAAGAGTTTGATTTAGAAATTAAAGATAGAAAGGGGACGGAGAATCAAGTTGCCGACCATTTATCAAGGCTGGAAAATCCGGAGAAAAAGGATGAAGATAAATGTGCAATCAACGAGTCATTCCCGGATGAGCAACTATTTGGGTTAAATGCAGAATTTCCGTGGTATACAGACTTTGCGAATTATGTGGTGAGCAAAATGCTTCCCCCTGATCTTACACGACAACAGAAAAAGAAGTTTCTTCATGACGTCAAGTGGTACATATGGGATGAGTCGTATCTATTCAAGCAGTGTGCCGATAAGATGATTCGACGATGTATCCCCTACAGTGAAGTCCACAACATACTGCAAGAATGCCACTCATCAGCATATGGTGGACATTATGGGAGTGAACGTACCGCAGCAAAAGTGCTTCAAGCCGGGTTTTATTGGCCGACATTGTTCAAAGACGCCCACCAATTCGTGAAAACATGTGATAGATGCCAAAGGGTGGGAAACATATCTAAGCGGAATGAGATGCCCCTACAAACAATTCTTGAAGTGGAAATCTTTGATGTATGGGGGATCGATTTCATGGGACCCTTCCCTTCGTCCTTAAGCAATCAGTATATTCTACTCGCCGTGGATTACGCCTCGAAGTGGGTTGAAGCTGCAGCACTACCATTCAACGATGCCAAGGTTGTCCTCAAATTCCTACAGAAAAACATTTTCACGAGGTTTGGCACGCCAAGAGCAATAATCAGTGACGAAGGTAGTCACTTCTGCAATAAGTCTTTTATAGCTCTCTTGGCTAAGTATGGGGTTAACCACAAGGTGGCTATAGCGTATCATCCTCAAACAAATGGACAGGCTGAGGTATCAAACAGAGAAGTTAAGAAGATATTGGAAAAAGTCGTAAATCCAAGTCGGAAAGATTGGTCACTTCAGTTGGATGACGCATTATGGGCGTACCGAACTGCATACAAAACACCAATCGGGATGTCACCATATCAACTCTTGTACGGAAAAGCATGTCACTTACCGGTGGAGCTACAGCACAAGGCCTACTAGGCCATACAGAAATTGAATTTTGATCAAGCCGCTGTAGGAGAAAAGAGGCTACTCCAACTAAATGAGTTCGACGAATTCTGACTCCAAGCCTACGAGAATGCCAAGCTACACAAAGAAAAGGTTAAAAGATGGCACGACCAGAAAATTGTGCAACGAACATTCGAGCCGGGTCAATCAGTCCTCTTGTTCAACTCACGGCTGCGATTGTTCCTAGGAAAGCTTAAGTCGAGATGGTCGGGACCATTCACTATAAAACGAGTATTTCCTCATGGCGCCGTTGAACTCTACAGTCGTAATCCATTAGAGACGTTCAAGGTCAATGGTCAACGGATAAAGCATTATTAGGGTGGCGAGTCGAACTGGGACGCTGACGATATTACCCTCGCCGATACACAATAAAATAGGGAGTAGTCAGGCTGAACGACTTAAAATCAAGCGCTAATTGGGAGGAGGGGTCCAAAGTGAGTAAAAGCAACAACGGGCAAGAAAACAAGCAAAATCGGAGAATTGTGATCTGCACTTTCGGAAACAAAAAATTCAATTACAGTGCGCATGCCCGCCGGGGCGGGCATTTTTTGGCCTAGCACCCCCGCCGGGGCGGGGGTCCTGAATCCTAAGCAGACACGCTTATTTGAAACGCACGCCCCAGCCATATCTCCCTCACATACAAACCTGGTGCCATCTTTGTTTTCTCTCCTAAACACAACCCACGTTTGATATCTCCTGTTAACTTCTTCAACCCATTACCTACATCAAACCCTCATCCCCACTACTACCACTACCTAAATCCATTACACCCACCTTCTACCCCACGAATTCCATCACGTAGCCTCCATCACATCCACCACTTCCTCTCCCCCACATCACTCATATATAAACCCTACCTCATACTTCCCATATTCAATACCATTAAACTCGACTTCATCCAGAAATTGGGAAACACATAGCCCACTTGAGAGTAAGTTACATTCCCTTTGAGTTTTCATCTGCTCTCCACTGAATTCCATAGAAACAACCTAAGTTTGGGGGAATAACGGGTTGTGCACACCAAGTGTTTGATAAATTGACTGAACCAAGTGTAAGGGAAGGAAGTGTGTGCTAGCAAGTTTCAAACATCCGGAAATCAATGGCTTTACAACCAACATCAAAATGCCAAAGGGGAGAGGGTTTAAGTTCCGCTCCACCGACACGAACATATGACCGTCGAAAATTCAGAAGTGCCGCCGCCGCCGACCAGTACGACTATATGGTTACCAAGGCTCATACACCGGAGCAGGGGTTGGCTCCAGATGCCAATGATGGTGAGATGATGCAATAAATTTATCAGCAAGGGTGGGTAAAATTCACGGAGGATCCCGAGCCCGCTGTTGTGAATGTCATCAAGGAGTTCTATGCGAATGCCAAGGACAAGGCACCGTTCAATGCCTTTGTGCAGGGTCGCATGGTACCGTTCAGTGCTTATGCAATCAATACATATTATCAGCTGAGGGTGCCGCACCAGTGCCAGTATGCCTATATGTGGGATTTCGACCCTGACTTTGAGGAGGTTATCCAAAACATGACTAAGCCGGGTACAACATGGATAAAGGGTAAGAAGGGAGGCACAGTGTTTCACAGCAAAGACCTCAGTCGGTACGGGAAAATCTGGTATGCCTTCCTTTGTGCTAAATTGCTACCATCCACGCACACCTCGGATGTGACCAAGGAGAAAGCACTCCTCCTGTATGCCATCGTGCAAGACTTCATCATAGACATCGGGGCAATTATCAGTTTTTCTATTTGACGATGTCTCCGGGGCAACTTTTCTGGCGGCTTACCATACCCATCTCTCATATGTGGGTTGTGTCGTTAAGCCGGAGTGCGTTGGTCCGATGATGAACCCAGTCTGATGCCGCTGCAGCTCTTAGATACTAGAATGATAGCACGGTATTCAGTGTGGCCTGGCGACGAATCGCATCCTAGAGGTTTAGGATTTGTTTTTCCATCAGCTTCGGAGGACGAGGCTGAAGCTGAAGATACCTCGGAGGATGAGGATGAAGCTATGGGAGATCAAGGAACCGAGCAGGTACCGCAGACTGAGGCAATATCTAGTCCTCAGTTCCTTGAGTTCCAAAATCAGATGAATGCACACAATAGGGCAGCACGCCAGGAAATGCGGCGATTGGCGATGCGCCAAGATTCGCCTCACTCAACACATCACTCTAAAGTTTTAACCCGGTGGCTAAATTTCCATATCAACAGCCCGGACCATTACCTCAATTTCCTTCGAGTGATTCCGATGAAGAAGAGCTCCAACCACCTCCCCAGACTTAGACGATTCCAAGGAAGTCCTCATGCACTTAATTTTTATCCAATGAGGGCATTGTCTTATTTAAGGGGGGGTTTATTTATTTGTTTAGTTGCATGCATGCATTTTGTTAATTTTGTTTTCATATCTAGTTTTGCATTATAGATTAGGTATTTGCATAGTAGTTAGGATTTTGCATAGTTTTTATAAAACTAAAAAAAAAAAAAAATTAGTCAAATAGTGTGTTTGCATATGTCCAACGGTGTCGCATTTTTCATGTTATTTGTGGGCCAATGATGAGATTGTGAACAAGTTAACCAATATAGTATGGATTATTAGAACTGTGATATAATTTCTGTTATGAATCGATTCTTGGACTTGTTTGAAACTGTTATAAAAAGGGTAGCACTAATAACATCTTTGTTGACCGGTCAGTTCAAATTGATACATAAAAAGTTTCTAAAGGATAATGCTAGGGTGAACAGAAAATGACAAGGATAGGCAGTGAAGGCTTAAATTAGGCAAAAACCTAAGTTTGGGGAAATACATGTGGGGTATATAAGCTTTGAAAAAAAAATACAAAAAAAACATGTTGAGTCTTGTGGTGGGTTGAGGAGAAACACTCCCCATAAACACAAGTGTGAGATGGAGCGTAAAACGCACTCACCAACCATCTATCAAAAGAAAAAGAAAAGGGAAATTATCACGGGAAAAGAGCAAAAAGCCCCCGTGTGAAAAAAAAAGAGAAAAAGAAGAAAGCATAAGTATCCAGCATGTACCCTTGAATTTGGTTCTGTTTAATTTTAGTTGAGTTGTGCCTCTCTTTGAGATTTTTAAGTTTGCACTGTATGATTCCTTCTAAGAAGTTGTTTATGTATTGAATTTGGGTCCGAATCAGTTATCTTAGATGTTGATCACACACGCACGCTATACCAGTGATAATTGTTCAAGATTTGAGAATTAATACGAAATTGTGGATTAGTTTTGGTGATTCGTATTGTAAAGTTGCTTGTTATCTCTGAGGCCGATGGGATAAGTTAGTTTATGCGACGTTGTTGGATTTTTAGGCATTTAGATTGTTAGTGCATTTTATTGCATTGCATAGCATGTAGTTTGTTTTGTGCTCGGGGACTAGCACGGTTTAAGTTTGGGAGATTTGATAAGTGAATTTTATATACACGAATCGATTTCCATTTCAAGTTTAAATTCGTAATTATCTTCATGTTTTGTGTTCATTTTTACTCGTTATATGTTATTTTATGTGTAGGGTGGTCATGGATGCAAATGGTGAGGAAAGGCGGTCTTTGTGGAGCAAAAGTGGAAAAATGTTGAAGACGGCAAAAGTTGAAGTCAGTAGCCTAGCCCGTCGGGGTGGGCTTTATTACACTTGTACCCCCCGCCGGGGCGGGGGTCCCAATTTCTAGGGTGTCCTGTTCAGTTTCGACTTCTGCTGGTGCTCGGTTTGTGGGACTTTAATGATGCGCATGGACTCTACAAAAGGGAATTTTTCGGCCAGGAAAGTGGGAGCTGGATATTACTTTGATATACAACAATCTTACAACACACAGAGCATAATTCAAGAGGATTTCTAGGATTCAAGCGCAACTTTGGAGGAGTAATTTTCAGAGATTGTCACGACGATTGCAAATCGAGTCTACGTGAAGGGGTTTTCAATATTCTTCTTCTCTTTAGTCTTATTTGTAATTGGAAGGATGTATTCAGTAAATTATTCAGTTTTTAATTCATTCGTTATGAACTAATTCACTTATTAGACTTGTGATGGATCTTTGGGTGAAACGATGATTCTATAGCTTTGATTTCCAATTCAATAATATATCTTCAGTTTATCTATGTTAATTTGAGCGTGAATTTATGAATTGCATGATCAACAGTTCTTTGTGGATTTGAAAGGAATCGAGAGAGGAGATTCAAATCTAGACCTAGTTAATATAGCATATGTCATGAATTTTGTCAATAGCAGATTTATGATTATTGTTGAGGTAGAGATACGATTGACATCACATGTAATTGTATAGAGAGCTTAAACTTAAACCTTCTTTAATTGCAGTTCACATAGAGATATAGTGAGTTGGTTAATTTAGGTGTTTAACGGATTTCTATCTTAATTGTGGATTGATGTTAATATGGTATTAGTGCATCTAGAGGTGGCTATTACTACGATCGTGTTCTTGATTAATAAACTGGGATATTAAATTGAGTTGGAATAAAGGTTTGAAAATCAGAGTGAAGCTCAGGGTGAAATCATAAGCCTAATTCTCCAGTAATTGTTTAAAATTTCGGATTGTGATATTGGTGACTGTTTTGTGATAGTTTACTTATTTATTATTTTAGTTTTTTTTATATATATAGTTTTAAAACCATTGAATTGAATAGTTTAATAGAATTAGGATTAATAGAAAATTGATAATTGTGAAGTTAAATTTTTTGATAATTTGTCCTCGTGGGAACGATACTCTATTTACTACTATATTACTTGTTGACCACGTACACTTGCATGTTTTTGCGCGTATCGATTTTACCCAACAAGAAGGTAAAACAATGATAACGTGAAGACGTCAGTACCAGCATCAACTGTTTCTAGGGGAGGAGAACGATCACCGGTCGTTTGTTACAAATGCAAGAAAGAGGGACATATCAGCCCAAACTGCCCGCAACAATCCAAGGTGTGTTATAACTGTGGAAAGGAAGGTCATATATCTAGAGATTGTCTTGTAGCGAAACCAAGTCCAACGGGAATGGTGACTCCAAAGGCTGTCCCGAACAAGTCAAAGACGGTGGTTCCTAGAAGGGCGTTTGTCGTGACTGCCCAAAACGCGAGGAAACCGAATGAGGTGATCACGGGTAAGCTAATCATAAACTCTTGTGAAGTTTATACCTTATTAGATATCGGTTCTACCCATTCTTTTATCTCTCCTGCTTATGCTCTGTAAGACCCCAATTTTTATAAATAAAGATGAATTTTCTATAAATATCATTTTTGAATATTATGGAGTTAATTTGATATAATGTTATAGTTGTGGGTAATATTTATAAATTTTGCAAAGTAAGCAAGTTGTTACAAAATATTCGTTTGGTCGGAGAATATTCTTTTTATCGAGGAATATTCGTACGACGGCACAATCATTGGTGGACCCCACAACGGAATTATTGTCGGATTGAGAAAACGACAGAATTATCTTTCTATAAAAATAACGGCTGAGGTGTTACCGTTAAAACCGTTAAAACTGTTGAACTACTCGGTAGTAAAAGTATAGTAATACGCGTGGTTGTATAGTAGCACACGGTATTGATTATTGATGCTTACGTGAGAAGTCACTCAGCTATACTCAATTATTGCTACAGTAATTGCTGCATCATATCTCTTAAATTATTGTCATAGTATCATCTGTATAATATGTTATATTATTAAATCAATAATTGAGACGTTGTGGTAAGTTTGGTTATTTTATGGGGGGCCATATGTCATCATCTAAGAGTCTCTTCGTCAATAGTAATTACCGTCGTCAATAGTAATTACCGTCGTCAATAGTATTTACCTTGGTCAATAGTAATTACCTTCGTCAATAGTATTTACCTTGGTCAATAGTAATTACCTTCGTCAATAGTATTTACCTTGGTCAATAGTAATTACTTTCGTCAATAGTAGTTGTCCCTTCAATATTACCAAGAGTCATTTGACCCTTCGTTAAGACCAAGAGTCATTTGACCCTTCGTTAAGACCAAGAGCCACCCTCGGTTTTTCTATAAATAGAGGCCTAGGGCTTCATTATTTTTCACGAATTCATTCAAGCTATAGAGAGAGAAAGTATAGAGAGAATAAGAGAGAGAGAATAAAAGTATTCTGCTACATCACTTTTCCAATATCCAGTTCTTTTAAGGTAGGGAATATTATTTCTTTTATATTCATGAAGAGAACTTCTGTTATTCCATTCGTTATTATTCTGTTGGAATAACCAGTATACGCGGTCTACCCTATACTTGGTGACATTCTTCTATTATTCTGTTGGAACATCCTGTCTGTGTGTTTTACACCGGACCTGGTTCCGTTTATTATTCTGTTGGAACATCCTGTCTGTGTGTTTTACACCGAACCTGGTTCCGTTTTTATTATTATTCTGTTGGAACATCCTGTCTGTGTGTTTTACACCGGACCTGGTTCCATTATTTATTATTCTGTCGGAATATCCTGTCTGTGCTTTTACGCCGGACCTGGTTCCATTATTTATTATTCTGTTGGAATAACCTGTCTGTGCGGTCTATCGCATGCATGGTGATTTCTTTTGTTATTCCATTCTTTATTATACTCAGTTGGTTAAGTTTTGACTTCTATACTCCATGAAATTTGTGGAATATCCTTGATAGTTGCGTTTCATCCAGTATCTTTTCAAGAAAATATTCTTCTAAGCATTCTTGAATTTTACTCCACAATGCAGTATCATGTTGACAATTTGGACGTTGTTAATTCCTGGATAAATTAATTCTTGAACTTGTTTTATTGAATTCTTATATCATTGTCATCATCCTCATGTTTATAAAATGTTGAAAGTCATCTGTGGCCTGTAGTGCATAGATGGACTTGGTATGATTATGACCAGGGATTATTCGGTATAATCATGACCGTAATGTTACAAATAATGTGGTAAAAGTCCTCATTGGCCCGTAGTGCATTGATGGACAGTTGTTGGCATGATCATGACCATTAATGAATATACGAATATCCTTGGCCGTAGTGCAGGGGTGATTCGATGATGTGGATTATTTTATTAAGCTGAGTCCCAGCGATCACAGTGTTGAAAAACTTTTTAAATCATAAAAGATAGTAGAGTTTATTTTCTACTTGACTCTTTTAATGGATTGCTTGTTCCGTTACAGTTAAACTTGATGTCTATTATATTTTATCAGTTTAACATTGTTGAAGGCTAATGATAATTTATTCTGCATTATCTTAGTCATAATATTTCTTACTGGGCTAGTTGAGCTCACCCTTTCTTTCACTGTTCTCTTCAGGAAATGAGAACGTAGCTGGGGCAAGTCGGGGAACGGAGTGATGGTCCGAAGAATAGTATTAGTTAGTAGTCCTCACTATTCTATGTAATGGTGTGTTAATAAATGTAATGAGGACTCCTTTTGAGTATGAATACTCTCTAGAAGATAATATTTGTATTCAAACTCACAGTTTATGTTTTGTCGTATTGTACACGACAGTTGTATTATTAAGTTGTATTTGTATTCTGTACTATGTATCTGACGACCCAAGATGGGTGATGTATACCTAATTTTGGGGGCGTCACAGTTGGTATCAGAGCTTAGGGATATGATCCCTGGCTAAGATGTGAGAATAGAACTAGGAGGGGAGAGACGGGGAATTCCTTCGCTAGTATGACATACCTAAGTTTATTTGCATGGTATTTAATTGGTCGGTCATAATATAAGGATAATATATGACATATCAATTAATTTTTATTTTGTGGCAGTATCTGAAAATGGCATCTGAGAACGTTGAGAATAGCAATGGAGCACAGACGACTGTTGATTCACCACATATCAATAATCAGGATAATGTGCATCAGGAAGGTGTCAATCCTCATGCAAACAACAACACTGACCAAATGATGAATGATCAAATGTTCAGAGGCTTTATGCAATTCATGCAACAACAGGTGAAAGCGGCTCCTGTCCACAACGTAGGTGGAAATACTGGAAACTCTCTGGCGGTCACCGCTAAACAGTTTAAGGAGCTGGGACCACCGGAGTTTAAGGGAGAACCCAAACCACTTGTAGCTGAAACATGGATAAAGCAGATCACCAAGATATTTGATGTCTTGGGTTGCTCCGATGAGCAAAAGGTTCCCTTTGCCGCCTTTATGTTGCGAGAAGAGGCAGATTACTGGTGGGAATCGATAAAGCGTACTCAACCTGCCGCACTGAAGATGTCTTGGGAGAAGTTCCAAGAGCTGTTTAACGACAAATACTTTCCCGAGAGTATTCGTCACATGAAGGAGGTGGAGTTCATCAAATTGGAGCAGAATAATATGACCGTGTCGCAGTACGAGGCAAAATTTGCGGAGTTATCCCGGTTTGCGTCCCACCTGGTGGATAATGAAGAAAGAATGACGCGGATGTTTTTAAGAGGTTTGAAGCCGGAGATACGTCAACATCTTGTTTCTCATAAACTGTGTTTGTATTCAGATGTTGTAAATAGGGCTCAGTTGGTGGAGCGCGATAACGAGACAACGCAACCAAAGGAGAGCAGCCGACAAAATGATAATACCAGTGAGAGCAGTCATCGAAGCGGTGACAACAAGCGTGGAGGGAATCAACAGGCCAGAAATGGTAACCACTTCGGTGGTAATCAGGGCCAAAACAATAAGAATGGACATTTCAAGAAGAGAAGATTCAACAATGATGGAAAGACGTCAGCACCAGCACCTGTCATTAAGGAAGGAGAACGACCACCTATCATATGTTTCAAATGCGGAGGGGAGGGGCACATCAGTCCAAACTGCGCGATGCCGTCCAAAGCATGTTATAATTGTGGAAGAGAAGGTCATTTAGCCCGATTTTGTCGTTTACCGAAGACAAATTCAGCTAGGATGGAGGCACCAAAAGCCGTCCCAGAAAAGTCAAAACCGGTTGTGTAAGGGAGAGCGTTTGTTGTGAACTCCCAGAGAGCAAGGAACCCAAATGAGGTCATCACGGGTAAGCTTATCATAAACTCTAACGAAGTCTATACTTTATTTGATACCGGTTCAACCCATTCTTTTATTTCTTCTACTTGCGCTCATCGATTAAATTTGATTCCGGAGAAATTAGACTTTGACTTATCTGTGGAAACTCCGTTGGGAGAAACCTTCATTACCTCCACTGTTTATAAGTCTTGTTTGGTTCAAGTTGGTACCCACACATTACCTATCGATCTGATTTCATTAAAAATACTTGCATTTGACGTGATTCTAGGGATTGATTGGTTAACTACTCATTATGCAAAAATTGATTGTTTTCGTAAGGTTGTTAGCTTTCATATTCCTAATCGACCTATTATGCGAATTCAAGCAACCAAACCATTAAAATCAATCGCTGTCATCTCAAGTCATAAAGCTATTCGTTTATTGAAAAACGGATGTCAAGCTTTCTTAGCTCATGTCACAGATCTAAACAAAAATACGTCAGTTTTGAATGATATTTCTATTGTTAATAAATTCCCTGACGTATTCCCTGAAGAACTTCCTGGCCTACCCCCAGAGCGTGAAATTGAATTTTGTATCGATCTTGAACCCGGTACAAAACCCATTTCCAAAGCCCCATATCGAATGGCTCCTATTGAACTTCAGGAGTTAAAGATCCAACTGCAGGAATTGTTAGACATTGGCTTTATTCGTCCTAGTACTTCTCCTTGGGGTGCTCCTGTTCTATTCGTGAAGAAGAAAGATGGAAGTATGCGACTTTGTATTGATTATCGGGAGTTGAATCATGTCACCATCAAAAACAGGTACCCATTGCCACGTATTGATGACCTGTTTGACCAGTTGCAAGGAGCACAATTCTTTTCAAAGATCGATCTTCGTTCTGGATATCATCAGCTGAAGGTTAGAACTGAGGATATTCCAAAGACGGCTTTTAGAACTCGGTACGGGCATTATGAATTCCTAGTCATGTCCTTTGGATTGACTAATGCTCCTGCTGCCTTCATGGATATGATGAACCGGGTATTCAAGGAATATTTGGATCACTTTGTGGTCGTCTTTATTGATGACATCCTTATTTATTCCAAAAGCCGTGAAGATCATGAGCAACACTTGAGGCTGGTACTCCAAAAGCTTCGTGAATACAAGCTTTATGCCAAGTTGAAGAAATGCGAGTTCTGGCTGGAGGAGGTAGCATTCCTTGGGCACGTAGTATCAAGTCGTGGAATATCGGTTGACCCGGCAAAGATTGAAGCTATTCAAAGCTGGGAGCAACCTAAATCAGTGACCGAGGTACGTAGCTTTCTTGGTTTAGCTGGTTATTATCGGAGATTCGTGGAAGGATTTTCTCGAATCGCTACTCCATTAACTCAGCTGACTCGGAAAGATACAAAGTTTGGTTGGAGCGAAGAATGTGAGCAGAGTTTTCAAGAACTCAAGAGGAGACTCATTTCAGCACCTGTTCTAACAATACCATCTGGCTCGGAGGGATTTGTCATCTACAGTGATGCTTCGAGCAAAGGGTTGGGATGCGTTCTCATGCAACATGGAAAAGTCATAGCCTATGCATCAAGACAACTCAAGGAATATGAGAGGAATTATCCTACTCATGATCTAGAGTTGGCAGCTGTTGTCTTTGCACTTAAAATTTGGAGGCATTACTTGTATGGGGAGAAAGTGGAGATCTTTACGGATCATAAAAGCCTCAAATATTTCTTCACTCAAAAGGAACTCAACATGCGACAACGACGTTGGCTTGAACTGTTGAAAGATTATGATCATACCATTCAATACCATCCTGGAAAAGCGAACGTGGTAGCTGACGCATTGAGTAGAAGATCATATGCGAGTACAAGTGCAATATTAACAACGCAAAGGCCCATTTTGTGTGACTTGCAAAGGATGGAGATAGAGTTGAAGACTCCAGGGACCCATGTGATGATGGCGAATATACGAGTAGAACCGACTTTAATCGATAAAGTTAAAGCTGCTAAAGCTACAGACCTGGAGCTGATGCGTATGAGGAAGAAAGTGCAAGAAGGTGTTATGCCGGAAACAAGAATCGATGAGGAAGGAATACTTCGAGTCAACTCCAGACTTTGTGTTCCTAACAACCCTGATTTAAAGTATGAAATCATGATGGAGGCGCACAACACACCGTTTGCAATCCATCCTGGAAGTACCAAAATGTATCATGATCTTCGTCATACATTTTGGTGGAGCAATATGAAGAGAGAGATAGCGTTGTTTATCTCAAGGTGTCTAACTTGTCAACGAGTCAAAGCGGAGCATCAAGTACCAAAAGGTCCATTGCAACCACTTGAAATTCCAGAATGAAAGTGGGAGCACATTACCATGGATTTCGTTACCGGTCTTCCCAGGGTTTCTCAAGGTATTGATGCGATTTGGGTCATTGTTGATAGATTGACCAAGTCTGCTCATTTCTTACCGATACGAGAAACTTATACACTTGAACGTCTTGCTCGTATGTACATAAACGAGATTGTAAGACTGCATGGTATGCCAGTATCCATAGTTTCTGACCGAGACCCAAGATTCACTTCACGATTTTGGGTTAGTTTACAAAAAGCTATGGGCACGGAGTTACGATTTAGTTCAGCATATCATCCTCAGACGGACGGACAATCAGAGAGGACTATTCAAACTCTTGAAGATCTATTAAGACTCTGTGTCTTTGACTTCAAGGGAAGTTGGGACAAGTTCTTACCATTGGTGGAGTTTTTCTACAACAACAGTTATCAAGCAAGTATTGGCATGGCTCCATTCGAAGCATTGTATGGAAGAAAATGTCGTTCTCCAGTATGTTGGGATGAGGTGGGCGAAGCAACGTTGTTGGGACCGGAGTTGGTACGTATGACTACAGAAAAGATTCAAACGATCCGACAACGTATAAAAACCTCACAAGATCGACAAAAGAGTTATGCTGATCTTCATCGAAAGGACGTGGAATTTGATGTAGGAGATCATGTGTTCTTACATGTTGCTCCATGGAAAGGAGTTACAAGATTTGGAAAGAGAGGAAAGCCAAATCCTCGATTCATCGGTCCATTTTTAATCCTCGATCGAGTAGGAACTGTGGCTTATAGACTCGCTTTACCGCCAAGTATGTCTCGTGTTCATAACGTTTTTCACATATCCATGTTACGCAAATATGTGGAAGACCCGAACCACATTATTGAGTTAGAACCGGACGAAATAGCGGAGGATTTGACGTATGAAGAAGTTCCTGTTCAAATCTTGGATAAGAAGGAACATATTCTACGCTCCAAGGTTATACCTCAAGTCAAAGTTTTGTGGAGAAACCACGATGTTGAGGAAATGACTTGGGAGTTAGAATCAGAAATGAAATCAAGGTATCCTTACCTCTTCGACATACCAGGTACGTACCCTAATTTCGAGGGCGAAATTTCATAAGAAGGGGAGGTTGTAAGACCCCAATTTTTATAAATAAAGATGAATTTTCTATAAATATCATTTTTGAATATTATGGAGTTAATTTGATATAATGTTATAGTTGTGGGTAATATTTATAAATTTTGCAAAGTAAGCAAGTTGTTATAAAATATTCGTTTGGTCGGAGAATATTCTTTTTGTCGAGGAATATTCGTACGACGGCACAATCATTGGTGGACCCCACAACGGAATTATTGTCGGATTGAGAAAACGACAGAATTATCTTTCTATAAAAATAACGGCTGAGGTGTTACCGTTAAAACCGTTAAAACTGTTGAACTACTCGGTAGTAAAAGTACAGTAATACGCGTGGTTGCATAGTAGCACACGGTATTGATTATTAATGCTTACGTGAGAAGTCACTCAGCTATACTCAATTATTGCTACAGTAATTGCTGCATCATATCTCTTAAATTATTGTCATAGTATCATCTGTATAATATGTTATATTATTAAATCAATAATTGAGACGTTGTGGTAAGTTTGGTTATTTTATGGGGGGCCATATGTCATCATCTAAGAGTCTCTTCGTCAATAGTAATTACCGTCGTCAATAGTAATTACCGTCGTCAATAGTATTTACCTTGGTCAATAGTAATTACCTTCGTCAATAGTATTTACCTTGGTCAATAGTAATTACCTTCGTCAATAGTATTTACCTTGGTCAATAGTAATTACTTTCGTCAATAGTAGTTGTCCCTTCAATATTACCAAGAGTCATTTGACCCTTCGTTAAGACCAAGAGTCATTTGACCCTTCGTTAAGACCAAGAGCCACCCTCGGTTTTTCTATAAATAGAGGCCTAGGGCTTCATTATTTTTCACGAATTCATTCAAGCTATAGAGAGAGAAAGTATAGAGAGAATAAGAGAGAGAGAATAAAAGTATTCTGCTACATCACTTTTCCAATATCCAGTTCTTTTAAGGTAGGGAATATTATTTCTTTTATATTCATGAAGAGAACTTCTGTTATTCCATTCGTTATTATTCTGTTGGAATAACCAGTATACGCGGTCTACCCTATACTTGGTGACATTCTTCTATTATTCTGTTGGAACATCCTGTCTGTGTGTTTTACACCGGACCTGGTTCCGTTTATTATTCTGTTGGAACATCCTGTCTGTGTGTTTTACACCGGACATGGTTCCGTTTTTATTATTATTCTGTTGGAACATCCTGTCTGTGTGTTTTACACCGGACCTGGTTCCATTATTTATTATTCTGTCGGAATATCCTGTCTGTGCGTTTACGCCGGACCTGGTTCCATTATTTATTATTCTGTTGGAATAACCTGTCTGTGCGGTCTATCGCATGCATGGTGATTTCTTTTGTTATTCCATTCTTTATTATACTCAGTTGGTTAAGTTTTGACTTCTATACTCCATGAAATTTGTGGAATATCCTTGATAGTTGCGTTTCATCCAGTATCTTTTCAAGAAAATATTCTTCTAAGCATTCTTGAATTTTACTCCACAATGCAGTATCATGTTGACAATTTGGACGTTGTTAATTCCTGGATAAATTAATTCTTGAACTTGTTTTATTGGATTCTTATATCATTGTCATCATCCTCATGTTTATAAAATGTTGAAAGTCATCTGTGGCCTGTAGTGCATAGATGGACTTGGTATGATTATGACCAGGGATTATTCAGTATAATCATGACCGTAATGTTACAAATAATGTGGTAAAAGTCCTCATTGGCCCGTAGTGCATTGATAGACAGTTGTTGGCATGATCATGACCATTAATGAATATACGAATATCCTTGGCCGTAGTGCAGGGGTGATTCGATGATGTGGATTATTTTATTAAGCTGAGTCCCAGCGATCACAGTGTTGAAAAACTTTTTAAATCATAAAAGATAGTAGAGTTTATTTTCTACTTGACTCTTTTAATGGATTGCTTGTTCCGTTACAGTTAAACTTGATGTCTATTATATTTTATCAGTTTAACATTGTTGAAGGCTAATGATAATTTATTCTGCATTATCTTAGTCATAATATTTCTTACTGGGCTAGTTGAGCTCACCCTTTCTTTCACTGTTCTCTTCAGGAAATGAGAACGTAGCTGGGGCAAGTCGGGGAACGGAGTGATGGTCCGAAGAATAGTATTAGTTAGTAGTCCTCACTATTCTATGTAATGGTGTGTTAATAAATGTAATGAGGACTCCTTTTGAGTATGAATACTCTCTAGAAGATAATATTTGTATTCAAACTCACAGTTTATGTTTTGTCGTATTGTACACGACAGTTGTATTATTAAGTTGTATTTGTATTCTGTACTATGTATCTGACGACCCAAGATGGGTGATGTATACCTAATTTTGGGGGCGTCACATGCTCAACGTTTGAACTTGACTCCGGAGAAATTAGACTTTGACTTATCTGTTGATACTCCGTTAGGAGAAAATTCATTACATCTACTGTTTATAAATCTTGCTTGATCCAAGTTGGTACCATCACATTACCTGTCGATCTTATTTCTTTGAAAATACTTGCATTTTATGTGATTTTAGGGATTGATTGGTTAACTATTCATCATGCCAAAATTGATTTTTTTCGTAAGGTTGTTAGTTTTCATATTCCTAACCAACCTGTTATGCGAATTCAAGTAACCAAACCACTAAAGTCAATCACTGTCATATCTAGCCATAAATCTATCCGTTTATTAAAAAATGGATGTCAAGCTTTCTTAGCCCATGTCACAGACTTGAAAAAAAATACGTCAGATTTGAATAATATTTCTGTTGTTAGTGAATTTCCTAACGCATTTCCTGAAGAATTTCCCAGTCTACCCCCAGAATGTGAAGTTGAATTCTTTATTGACCTTGAATCTGGTACAAAGCCAATTTCTAAAACCCCATATCGAATGACTCCTATTAAACTTCAGGAGTTAAATGTCCAACTACAGGAGTTGTTAGACATCGGTTTCATTCGTCCTAGTACATCTCCTTGGGGTGCTCCTATTTTATTCGTAAAGAAGAAAGATGGGAGTATGCGACTTTGTATTGACTACCGGGAATTGAACCATGTCACCATCAAGAATAGGTATCCGCTACCTCGCATTGATGTCATGTTCGACCAGTTGCAAGGAGCACAATTCTTTTCAAAGATCGATCTTCGTTCTGGATATCATCAGCTGAAGATTAAAACTGAGGATATTCCGATGACTGCCTTCAGAACTCGGTACGGGCATTATGAATTCTTAGTCATGTCTTTTGGATTGACTAATGCTTCTGCTGTTTTCATGGATATGATGAACCGTATGTTCAAGGAATATTTGGATCAGTTCGTTGTTGTCTTTATTGATGACATTCTCATCTATTCTAAAAGCCGTGAAGATCATGAGCACCATTTGAAGCTAGTACTTCAAAGGCTTCGCAATAACAAGCTATATGCCAAGCTAAAGAAATGCGAGTTCTGGCTTGAGGAAGTAGCATTTCTTGGGCACGTGGTGTCAAAACATGGAGTATCTATTGACCCGGCGAAGATTGAAGCCATACAAAGTTGGGAGCAACCGAAGTAGGTAACCGGAGTATGTAGTTTTCTGGGTTTAGCTGGTTATTATCGGAGATTCGTGGAAGAATTTTCTCGAATCGTTACTCTGTTAACTCAGCTGACTCGAAAAGATACAAAATTCGTATGGAGCGAGGAATGCGAGAAGAGTTTCCAAGAGCTCAAGAGAAGACTCATTTCGGCACCTGTTCTGATAATACCATCTGGTTCGGATGAATTTGTTATCTATAACGATGCTTCAGGCAAAGGGTTAGGGTGTGTTCTCGTGCAACATGGGAAAGTCATAGCTTATGCCTTGCGACAACTCAAAGAATATGAGAGGAATTATCCTACTCATGATCTGGAGTTGGCAGAAGTCGTTTTCGTGTTGAAGATCTGGAGACACTACCTGTATGGGGAGAAAGTGGAGATTTATACGGGTCATAAGAGCCTTAAATATTTCTTCACCCAAAAGGAACTCAACATGCGGCAACAACATTGGCTTGAGCTGTTGAAAGATTACGATCATACCGTCCAATATACCATCATAGAAAAGCGAACGTAGTAGCTGACGCATTGAGTAGAAGATCATATGTGGGTACGAGTGCGATATTATCAACACAAAGGCCCATTTTATATGACTTGCAAAGGATGGAGATAGAGTTAAAGACTCCAGGGACCTACGTGATGATATCAAAAATACGAGTAGAACCGACTTTAATCGATAAAGTTAAAGCTGCTCAAACTACGGACATGGAGCTGATGCATGTGAAGAAGAAAGTGCAAGAAGGTGCTGTTCCAGAAGCAAGAATAGATGAAGAAGTAATACTTCGAGTCAACTCCAGACTTTGTGTTCCTAACGATTCTGACTTGAAGCATAGAATCATGATGGAGGCACACAACACACCGTTTGTAATCCATCTTGGGAGTACCAAAATGTATCATGATCTTCGACATACATTTTACTGGAGCAATATGAAGAGAGAGATCGCGGAGTTTATCTCGAGGTGTTTAACTTGTCAACGTGTAAAGGCAGAGCATCAACTGCCAAAGGGTCCATTGCAACCACTTAAGATTTCAAAATGGAAGTGGGAACACATTACTATGGATTTCGTTACGGGTCTTCCCAAGGTTTCTCAAGGCATAGATGTGATTTGGGTTATTGTTGATAGATTAACCAAGTCTGCTCATTTCTTGCCTATACGGGAGACTTATTCCCTTGAACGTCTTGCTCGTATATACGTGAATGAGATTGTGAGATTGCATGGCATACCAGTATCCATAGTTTCAGATCGTGACCCAAGATTCAATTCACGATTTTGGGTTAACTTGCAGAAAGCTATGGGCACGGATTTACGATTCAGTTCGGCATACCATCCTCAAACGGACAGACAATCAGAAAGGACTATTCAAACTCTTGAAGATCTATTAAGACTCTGTGTCCTAAATTTCAAAGGGAGTTAGGATAAGTACTTTCCATTGGTGGAATTCTCCTACAACAACAATTATCAAGCAAGTATAGACATGGCTCCATTCGAGGCGTTGTATGGGAGAAAATGTCGTTCTCCAGTATGCTGGGACGAGGTGGGTGAAGCAACGTTGTTGGGAACAGAATTGGTACGCATAACTACAGAAAAGATCCAAACGATTCGACAACGTATACAAACGGCACAGGATCGACAAAAGAGTTATGCAGATCTTCATCGAAAGGACGTGAAATTTAATATTGGGGATCATGTATTGTTACGTATTGCTCCATGGAAGGGAGTTACAAGATTTGGGAAGAGAGGAAAGCTCAATCCAAGATTTGTTGGTCCATTTGAGATTCTTGACCAAATAAGAAATGTGGCTTATAGACGCGCATTACCTCCAAGCATGTCTCATGTTCGTAATGTTTTTCACATACCAATGCTTCGTAAATATTTGAAAGACCCGAACCACATTATTGAGTTAGAACCAGACGAGATAACCGAAGATTTAACGTACGAGGATGTACCTGCTAAGATCTTGGATAGGAAAGAGCATGTCCTATGCACCAAGGTTATACCACAAGTTAAAGTTTTGTGGAGGAACCATGCTATTGAGGAAATGACCTGGGAGTTAGAATCGGAAATGAAAACGAGGTGTCCTCACCTTTTCGAAACACCGGGTACGTACGTCAATTTCGAGGACGAAATTTTATACGGAGGGGAGGTTGTAAGACCCCAACTTTTTTATAAATAAAATCAAATTTCCTCTAATTATTATTTTGAATAATAAGGTGTTAAATTGATAAAATGCTTTGGTTATGGGTGAAATGTGCAAATTTTGCAAAATAAGCAAGTGGTTATAAAATATTCATTGTTGTCGGGGAATATTCGTTTGGTAGTGGAATATTCTTACGGTTGGGGAATATTCGTGCGATGACACAGACATTGGTGGGCCCCACTTTTGGTTGGTGTGGAATTGGCTAATTTTGGTGGGCCCCACTTAAGGTGTGCTAAAATCTGATCAATTGTGGTGTGCTTGAACATTTTTGATAAATTATTATTTTATTAAATTAGTCTGCTTTGGCATTCTAGTATTTTCCTATAAATAGGGTGCTTAGTTAGAATTGAAAATCACACCAGAAACATAAGTTTTCTCTCTATATATTATTGAGCGTATCCGATATTTCAGTCAGAAGTACTGTTCTTTTGAGATAAGGGATGTTATTTTCTTTGTAAATGATATTATTTCCTTCAATATCATTATACCGAAATATTGGTATGAATTTTATTGTGGAATTTCTATATTTTTCATGTCGGGGTTACTATTCACGTATACGGCACTATTCACGAATACGACACTATTCACAGAAAAATAAAAATTTCTTTTTTTGTTCAAGTTGTCTATTGTGGTTACTATCTTTGATTGTATCCATATTTTGATCTTTAATTTTGAATTCTGCTCCACAATTGATTATTATGGAGTATTTTTGAACTTGGATAAACTGTAGTACGAATCCCTAATATTTGTCCTTTTGTCTCACTGGATTCATTTTTTTAAAGATATTTTTCATCATCCTCAGTCCTAAATGATGATATTACTAAATATCTTTGGCCTGTAGTGCAAAGATGAATGATTAACTGATGAATATCTTTGACCTGTAGTGCAAAGATGAACATATATTGAGATGAACATGACCAACTGGTGATACAAATGAATATATTTGGCATGTAGTGCAAAGATGAATATTTGATTCAAGATGTATATTGATTGATGTTACATGGATAAAATATTGATGATGAACTTTTAAATCTTAGAAGATAATAAAATTCATTCTCTACTTGACTCTTCTAATGGATTGCTGTTTTCGCTGCAGTTGTTGATCTAAAACTTGTTGTCTATTATATTCTATCAGATTTTTTCCTTATTAAAGACTAATAATAATTTGTTGTATATTATCTTAGTCATAATATTCTTTATTGGGCTTGTTGAGCTCACTCTTTTTCTTTTTGTTCCATTTTTCTTCTCAGGAGGCGAGAATATAACGGGAACTAGTCGGGGTGTGAAGTAATGTTTCTAGTCAGTTGTTATAGTAGTCCTCACTAGTTTGAAAAATAGTATTTCAATAATTGTAATGAGAACTTATTTGAGTGTGGATATTGTCTAGAAGACAATATTTATATTTAAACTCATAATATATGTGTTGTCGTATTTTGCACGACAATTGTAGTAATGATGTTGTAGTTGTTTCTGTACCATGTATTTAGCGACTCAGAATAGGTGATGTATACCTATTTTGGGGGCATCACATTTTTAGTTAATGTTATACGTGGTTGTTATCTACATTTTCCATTCCCTTGTAAGGCTTATAAAGCCACCAATCAGTTTTTGAACTTAATAAGAAAAAACATTCTCCAGAATATATTGTGTGCACAGAGTTCTGAATTAACAATAGAAGCAAGACAAGCTAAGCTAGTATTCTAAGCTAATTTGCATGGGTTGTATAACTGATGTATATATGTTTGATTATATGATCATGTAAAATTATATAGGTAGAACATCAATATATATAAAGATGATAAGCATTGGTACTTGAACTTTTATAGTTCAGTTACTTTGCTAATACAGAGGATCATAAAAGATTGCGATTCGGGAAACACATGAAAGAAGAAAGAAAATTTTAGTTATTCATACTTTCAGTCAATATTGCATCTAATTTTGATGTAATGTTGAACTTAAATAGTATTAAACGAACAAGGTCGAGATTAATATTAATCATAATATTGGGTTAAGTTGGTCCCGATTTTGGGATCGTCACATTAAAATTCCATTATTTGTGAGTTTTTTTAGAAGATAAAAAATAGAGAAAGAAAGAAATTTAAAACAAATTTCCTTCTAAATTTGTCTTCTCACACAAGATTTAGAAGGAAATTTACTAAAGGCTATTAAATTACCAAAAATATCCTTATAAAGGTTCTCAAATATAATTTTATAACGGTAAAATAATAATATAAACTTTTAAGTTAAAACTTCCTTCTAAAAAATACAAAAAAAAAAAAATTTTCTCTCACAAATTTTAAAAAAATTAGTTCATTGTCCGAAATCACAAACATAAAAAGCAAGTAATAGTTTTTTACTTTGCAGGTATTGGCGTGCGACTTTCTTTAACCTATAAATGGACTTATAAGTACTTTTAGAGAAGTAATAATTTTTTATTTCTCAAAATGACTTACAAGCCATTTTAATTAAGTAATTTTGACCAAATATAAACACTCTTTTGCGCTCATTTTAGTACTCTTTACAACAAATTTTAATTTAAAAGTCATTTTAGTCAAACAGTTTTATAACTTATTTTTACTTAATCTGTAACCTGTAAATCAAAATAGTATCAACAACTCAGTTAACTTATAAGTAATTTTAAAATAACTCATTGCCAAACATGCCAGATCGAACAACTATACAATTATAACTCGTTGCATTTGTATTTCAGGGACTGAAGTGCAAACTCAATACATATGTAGAAAGAGAAAAATGTAATTTGAAGTATCAGCTTCATCTTCTTTCCAAAGGGGACGAGACGACACATTTTCACAGTAAGCAGTCAAGTGTTTGTACCCACAAAGAAAATGGCGGCCATAGGTCGGCTCCAACTCCTCCAAACATCTTCGATAATGAAATCCTCGGTTATTTTAGCAAAGTTCCCTCATCAACATACACGAGCCTTCTGTAACCCTAATATGTATTGCAGTGGCACTCGCCTACGTAAAATCTCCACCTTCATTTCGCTTCGCTGCTCCAACTCAAACCAAATTCATGAGGTCCAATTCATTTTCACTACCTGTCCAAATTATTAGATCAGACTTCTGAAAGTCAATTCATTATCGAACTCAAAATTGTATTTTTAATTTTAGTCAATACGATGAATACTGTAAACTATCTATCTAAAAACTTAAGTACTACGCATGAATTTTGAGTCTGAAAATGTTTTGAATTGACTTTAAAAAAGACTAATAATCTTACTATTCGGAATGGAACTAGTATAATATTTCCATTTCACCAATTTACTGAAATTTGTGAATTTTAATTTTAATTTCTATTTAGACTGCTTCGAGTCCGTCTATAGTAGGAGGGCTTCTGGATTATCTGAATGAATCTTGGACTCAATTTCATGCTACAGGTATGCAATATACGTATCGACTGTATTATGCTTCCTCATTCTGAAATAAAGGTTCATACTTGAGAGGTCATAGTTTTTTTTGGGAAAATTTGACTTTTAGCATAACCACCCGCATTGATCATGACAATGAGAAGTAATGAAATTTGATGTCTCATCAATTATAATAATTGCACTTTAATTTTCCTGTTTTGAAGAGTTGGACAAACAACATTCGAAGTATAATATAAGATGGTGTCAGTTCAATTCGTATATACATATATATGAAGTTCACTTAGCAAGTATCTTAATTTAGACTCAAACCATGGTGATTTCTGTGGCAAATGCAATAGAGCTCCATTTACAGAATTTGTAAATATTAAGGATGTGTTTTTTGTTCCATGTTTAACCTTGAAAATACTAAGTTGTTAGTTTCGCATGATAACGAAATTATGATGGAAAGTTAAGAATATTGTCTCATTTTATACTACTTGCAATAAAAAAAGGATCTTTTGTGGAACAAAAAGAATTTGCACATGAGACTTTTTGTGAAACAGAGGGAGTTTTAGGCTAGTATGCATTGTTTGTTTCATGATGCTCTTACATGCTGCATGAGGCTATCTGAATTCTGAAGTTCTGGTAAAATATTGAGATGAAAATAGATATTAGTTTTTCAGTTAATGTTATGGTAGTAAGTTGTTTTCTTCTCATTTATCCTCTCTCCTCATTTAAAGCTGAAGCAAAACAACAATTAATTGATGCTGGATTTCATTTGCTAAGTGAGAATGAAGAATGGGACCTGAAGCCTGGCGGCCGCTATTTTTTTACAAGGAACATGTCTTGTTTGGTTGCTTTTGCTATTGGGGAAAAGTGAGTGAACCATTTTGAAATTTGCCTGTTTACTGTTGGAAAAGATCAAGATATACACTTGTTTCTTTACTTATGCTTATAGATTTGAACGTAGAGGGGTCAATACAACCTAAATATTGAACCTCCAGGTAGTTACTCTGATAATGCATTCCACAGGGCTGGCATTCCCTGTTCTTTGTCTACTTACCTATCAGCCCGTTATTTTTCTTGTAAAACATTCACGATTTCTTCATTTGTTGTCCATTACTTGTATGTGTTTTAGTTTCATCGTTCCTGCAGTTTTCCGCTTACTGTAGGGGGGACATCATGCTTTCTTGTCTACTATTATTTCTTCTTTCAAGTAATTAGCAATACTGGACTTTGTAATTGAGCATGCTAATTTTGTTGGCTTTTTTGTTGTCTTCTTTAACGAAATTTGTCTATTTATTTTGCAGGTATTCTATTGGTAATGGTTTTCATGTAATTGCTGCACACACAGATAGCCCATGTCTGAAACTAAAGCCAAAGTCTGCATCATATAAATCTGGCTATCTTATGGTCAATGTGCAAACATATGGTGGAGGTTTGTGGCACACTTGGTTTGATAGGGATTTAAGTGTAGCTGGAAGGGTCATAGTGAGAAGTGAGGATGGTTCGTTTTTGCACAAGCTTGTCAAGGTAGAGAGGCCTCTGCTAAGAGTGCCTACACTGGCTATTCATCTTGACCGGTTTGTTGTCTCTCCTTGAATATCAATTATCATTACATTCTTTATAAAGTTCCGTTATAATTTATTTTGCTTTGTGTTTTGTTTTCAAGGACTTCAGGCCCTCACCTTTTACTTCATCTTCTTTATGATAATATCTTTTTAATATAAGTAGGAGTTACTGATTCGTTGTTAGTTATGGCACCTAACTCCTTTTCATGCCTTGAAGCACTGGCAACTAGGAAGCAGGGGTGTGGCTGCAAGGCAATGCACTGTGGGGTGCGACAATTGTCGTATCCCCCAATTTTTGTAAATTTAATCAAGAAAGAAGCCAAGAAGAGAAAGAAAAGAAGTGAAAGAAAAGGTAAAAAAATAAAAACAACTAACCTCTAGGTTGCAGTGTCGTTGAAGGTCGCCGACAATGATTGCCAGCTGTCGTGGTGTCTCCCTTTTCTTCTTGTCAACTTCTGTGGTCGACCGCGAGGAAAATGATCACGACCCGTGAGGACGAAGATAACGTAATCTGATTTAAGGGGCTTTGGCCGTGGAGATCAATATAGTAGGTCTTATGTGTGGCATGTTGGGCTAAGAACCTTAGTATTTATATACATGTTAAAATGAGCCAAACCTTGGGCTTAGTAATAAGTTAAATTCTGAAAAACTGGGCTTACTAAACACCTATACTTATATACTTGTACTGTATGTAATAAATTCTGAAAAAAATTAATAAAAATAAAACTTAAGCGTTTCGCGTGGTGTTCATTAATTATCTAAAATATGTAACAAATAATATTAATTAGCCTCGTGTATTGCTCGATAAATTTGACTAGTTATATTTAAAGTTTATATGAATATTTTTGATATAACATGATAAGTAAGAGATTATAGATAGATTTTCTGTTGTTGATCATTCATCATGCCTTGTTCTTAATATTCCACTATCTTTTTAGATCTTAAAAAAGTATTATGAAGTATATTTGAGTGAAGTTATTGAAGTTTGATATTAATTTGGATATAAGTTTCAACTGAATGTTAAATATTTAAAGAGATATCTCTGGATTGTGGTTTAGTTTTTGTTAGCGTATATTTTGATAACCTTTCCACTATTCTGCTTTGTGAATTATGTTGTTTCATCTTCTTGTTGCCTATCTCTGTAATTTTGGTTGTCTAGCACAGTGAACAAGGATGGGTTAAGCCGAAATAAAATAAGATTAAAGCGTTTCGCGTGGTGTTCATTAATTATCTAAAATATGTAACAAATAATATTAATTAGCCTCGTGTATTGCACGAGAAATTTGACTAGTTATATTTAAAGTCTATATGAATATTTTTGATATAACATGATAAGTAAGAGATTATAGATAGATTTTCTGTTGTTGATCATTCATCACGCCTTGTTCTTAATATTTCGCCATCTTTTTAGATCTTAAAAAAGTATTATGAAGTATATTTGCGTAATGTTATTGAAGTTTGATATTACTTTGGATAAGTTTCAACTGAATGTTAAATCTTTAAAGAGATATCTCTGGATTGTGGTTTAGTTTTTGTTAGCATATATTTTGATAACCTTTCCACTCTTCTGCTTTGTGAATTATGTTGTTTCATCTTCTTGTTGCCTATCTCTGTAATTTTGGTTGTCTAGCACAGTGACAAGGATGGGTTAAGCCGAAATAAAATAATATTAAAGCGTTTTGCGTGGTGTTCATTAATTATCTAAAATATGTATCAAATAATATTAATTAGCCTCGTGTATTGCACCAGAAATTTGACTAGTTATATTTAAAGTCTATATGAATATTTTTGATATAACATGATAAGTAAGGGATTATAGATAGATTTTCTGTTGTTGATCATTCATCACTCCTTGTTCTTAATATTCCACTATCTTTTTAGATCTTAAACAAGTATTATGAAGTATATTTCGTAACGTTTTTGAAGTTTGATATTACTTTGGATAAGTTTCAACTGAATGTTAAATATTTAAAGAGATTTCTCTGGATTGTGGTTTAGTTTCTTTTAGCATATATTTTGATAACCTTTCCACTCTTCTGCTTAGTGAATTATGTTGTTTCATCTTCTTGTTGCCTATCTCTGTAATTTTGGTTGTCTAGCACAGTGAACAAGGATGGGTTAAGCCGAAATAAAATAAGATTAAAGCATTTCGCGTGGTGTTAGTTAATTATCTAAAATATGTAACAAATAATATTAATTAGCCTCGTGTTTGGACGAGAAATTTGACTAGTTATATTTAAAGTCTATATGAATATTTTTGATATAACATGATAAGTAGGAGATTATAAATAGATTTTCTGTTGATCATTCATCACACCTTGTTCTTAATATTTCACTGTCTTTTTAGATCTTAAAAAAGTATCATGCAGTATATTTGCGTAAAGTTATTGACGTTTGATATTACTTTGGATAAGTTTCAACTGAATGTTAAATATTTAAAGAGATATCTCTGGATTGTGGTTCAGTTTCTGTTAGCATATATTTTGATAACCTTTCCACTCTTCTGCTTTGTGAATTATGTTGTTTCATCTTCTTGTTGCCTATCTCCGTAATTTTGGTTGTCTAGCACAGTGAACAAGGATGGGTTTAAGCCGAATCTAGAGACTCACCTTATTCCTCTTCTGGCAACAAAACACGAGGATTCATCTGCTGAGCACAAAGGGAAAAATAATGAGTTGTCTTTAAAAGATGCTCATCATCCACTACTTATGCAGGTAACTTATTTAGTTTCAGATAGCATAAAATTTTAGGTATCATTTGAGGGGTCTGGGGAGACACTTGTAATGGTTCTTTGGCGAATACAGGGTTGTTAGACAATCCTTCTAGAAGCCCTTGTAATGTAACTTTTACAAGGATAAAAGCTGATCTGAATAACATTATGATATACAAAATAGTTGTCATGGCGTCGCTTAGACGTCCTGACATTGGAGAAGGGAAAGACAATGCATTGGACGATGAGCCTATAACGAATGTGATTTTTTTGTAATATTTAAAAATATTTATCGAAATATATAAATATTTTAGTTGAATTATTTATTGAATAAAATAAATAATTGATGGAAGTTGTTGTGGAGAAATTTAATTAAGAATGATGTATTAATTAAATTGATGTTAAATAATTTTATAGTTTGATGTTTTAATTTAATTAGATAATTAAATTAGAAGATAAATGGATGTTAAATAATTTTATAATTGATGTGTATTTTATTACGCTGGTGTGATGGTAATATTTTAATTTAATTAAAATAGTTAAGTTAAAAGATAAATGAGTTGTTAAATAATTGCATTTGAGTGTAATGATAATGTTCTAATTTAATTTAATAGTTAAATTAGAGAATTAATAATGATTAACTGGAAATTTTAATTATGACAAAGAATTAATTTGATTTAAGAATTAAATTAGTTTGTTAAGAGTGTGACAAATGAACCATATTATAAAAGAAATATTAAAATAAATTAGAGGAAAACTAGTTAGTGTGCCGAAAAAGGTCTTATGACTTTTGGCATATTTTAATTGATAAAAACTTTTTATTTTATAATTGATGAAGCTATTATACGCATTATGTTTCATCAGTTTGTTTTTACGTATTATCATTTGGTCAAGTCTGAAAGAGAACAGAGAAAACAGAGAAATTGAGAGTTCTGTGAATTGAGAAGCCAAATTGGAGAATCAAGAAGGAGGTGGAAGGTTAACAAAGCAATTCTCTATCATCTAACAAAGTCTAAACAAGAATTAAAGGTAAATAATCTAGTTTTTATTCTTAGTTTGTGTTTTTGAGTTTCTTTTGAAAAACGGAAATTTTGTTGGATGATTGCTCGAATAGCTGTTGTATGTGTTGGTGATGGTTTATAATCTGACAATTGTCATCTAGAAACGATTTTCCGAAATCAAATCCATGAAAGGTATGTTTCAAAATGAAGAAATTGAGTTTTGTTATAATATGTATGTTTTGGCTTATTTTGGAGTCAAAATTGATGGTTAAATCTTGTTAGAATCTGTAAATTGGTGATTGTTTATGTGAATACATTTAGAAACGAAAAGAATGCATGTTTAATGAACTGATTTGGTTGAGAAACGAATCTGTGGTGAGCAATTTTGCTAAATATGTTGATTTTTGGAAAACTAGCAAAACTTGGTTTTAAATCCGTTGAATTTGGTTGTTTTTTTTGTTAGAATCAGTATGTGTATGCTTGGTGTTAATTCTACGAAGTTTACATCATCTGGATGTGTTTAATTTGTTGTTTGAGTAAGAAAGTTCGTGAGTTTTGGCTTATGAACAGTGCAGTCGTGAACTGCAGAATCCAATTCTGGGCAACCCCGCCCCGGTGGGAGTTCCCAGTTCAAGTATTGTCGCCCCGGCGGGCCTTTATCCGTCAAAAACCCTGCCCCGGCGGGGGTGGGCAAAATGGTCTGGAATTTAGTTTTGATTGTACAGTTCTGGAATGTGATTCTAATCTATTGTAGCGATTATAGTGGAACTTAAATCATGTAATAAGTTGAAATAACAAGTTACAATTCCATAGATGGTGTTTATAAGTCGAGAATTAATAAGCTTTGGAAGTTTTGATTGTGTTATTCGTAAGAACTTGGAATGCTAAGCCTTAAGTTTTGTGCTAGTATAGATTTCTGATGTAGGCTATGTGATTAGAATAATCAGACATTGATAAGAGATATTTGAACTTAACTAAGATAGTGTTTAAGTCAATGGGGTTAAAACTTTGATGTAACATTGATGTGATGATCCTAACAATACATGTAGGATATCTATCGAGCGTGAGTTATAATTGTGTAGTAGGCATACAAGGCAAGTTCTTTATCTCTATCTTGTTTTTAGTTACACAAGTTCTTTATCCTTGTCCTATTTATAATTACGCAAGTTTGCTAACTTTAGTTCTTTATTGAACAAACTTATAACCTTAGTTTATTATTGTTCAAACAAGGTTTCTTATAGTGTTCAATGCCTATGTTTCAATAATGCTTTCTAATTCATTTCTAAAGCATGACTTCAGTGTATGATGTTAATTCATTTATGATTCATGACTATTCTACCATTGTTAAAGTACTCCTTACCATGTCATGTTGTTATCAAACTCTTGAATGATATCAAACCTTTATAGATTCAACTAATCCATAGTTGATGAATGACAAAACTAATGAAATACCCACTGTAGTTGGCATGTTTTACTGATTACACCATTGAACTTTTAATTTTTCAAATTACCCCACTAAACTAATTATTATTTTGAAATTGGGTCATTCCGTTAAAAAAATAAGCGGACGTTAATTTTTTAATGACAAAACTAATGAATTATTCATTGTAGTTGACATGTTTTACTGATTACACCATTGAATTTTTAATTTTTTAAATTACCTCATTAAACTAATTAATATTTTAAAATTGGGTCATTCTGTTATCTTTGTCTCACGAGTGTTAAATCGTTTCAGTTTTTATCCTACGTGCACGTGAAAGAGAAAAATAAACAAAAATGATTTATTCTCTTCTCCCCCTTCTTCTAGATCAAATAGATATGCGTATTTTCTCTCTAAAATCTACGAAAATTCCTAGATCCGAATACCCAAAACATTGAATTGAACTTCAAAGTTTAGCATTAGATATAACAATGGAGTCTGAATCTCCAACAACAACAGATGAAGTAAATGGTGTTGCAGTATGTTTCCTCCCTCTCACCTCCGACTATCAACAGTCTTCTGTCTCCGAACTCCTCTCATTCACTCTCGATCGCCTCCACAAGGTCCACTCATTTCCCCAATCTGTCTATATATCTATTTGTGTGTGTGTGTGTATATATATATATATACATGTGGTAGTAATATTTGGTTAAATTGATTTTGTTGGGATTGTATTTATGATTTGATAGGAGCCTGCGTTTTTACAGATGAATGCGGAGATAATTCAGAGGCATATGCAAAATGATGTTACCAATTACCGCGTTTTCATTTCTACTGCTGATGCATTGCGTTTCATTCGCGAGAAAATTTGTTCTATCGATAAACATCTGAGATTAGAGTACCTAAAATATTTTTATTTTTGAATTTCTTTTCCAGAGGCACATAGATAAAAAATTAATGACTGCTTAATTTTTTTAACAGATTGACCCAATTTCAAAATAATAATTAGTTTAGAGAGGTAATTTAAAAAATTAAAAGTTCAATGGCGTAATCAGTAAAACGTGTCAACTACAGTGGGTAATTTATTAGTTTTGTCAATAAAAAATTAACGTCCATTTTTTTTAACAGAATGACCCAATTTCAAAATAATAATTAGTTTAGTGGGGTAATTTGAAAAATTAAAAGTTTAATGGCGTAATCAGTAAAATTTGCCAACTACAACGGGTATTTCATTAGTTTTGCCGTTGATGAATATTCTAAGATCCAAATTACTCCTTGAGTTAATCCAAATTAAACTTCCTTTGGTGCGGACTTTAATGTCAAAGCTGAGATGAACAACCCTATTATAAGGGATTATACTACGTGAAAGTGTTAAAATAGTTGTGTATAATACATTGTACGAAGGACTGATTTTCCTAAGTACGGGAAGAAAGGTCTATATAGTCTTATAACTGTTAAAGGTTTAAGTAACGATATCTGATAACCTAAGACATAGTTCATGTTCTTGTGACCCTCAAATGTTCTTTTGATCCTGATTTCTATTATTGATTCAAAAGCCGAGTTTTCATTGAGATTTCAGTCCTTGAACATCGTTGATAGACATTGTTCTAAAAATTCCCGCCTATGTCCACCTAGGCCCCGCCTAGGTGCTAGGCCCCCCCTTGATGCCCCGCCTAGGCGCCTGGCCCCCCCTTGGCGCCTCTAGGCCCGCTAGGCGCCTCACCTAGGCCCAAGGCGACAAAAAAATCCCTCTAAGAAATTAGGCGAATTCTAGGCAGAGATTTTTTTATTTTAATAACTACCCAAACCAAATAATGATATATTTATTTTTCTAATGATTTACCATATTCATAATACAGGTTGTAACATATCAAATCATAACAAGAAGTGAACAATATAAAGTCAAAATGGATAATTTTATTATAGTTATAATTTTTTGAATTTGTACCAACTTCAAATTATATAAATGATGATACATTTGTAATATTTAGTTTAATTCAATTTTATAATTCTTAAATTTATGTTTAGTTTCTTAAGTTTTAATATTAAATTAAATTCTTGAAATTTTAAATTTTATTATTTAATAGCAATTTTGTTTATAAATAAAACTAATACGTTAAAAATATGTTTAAACTTTGACCAATTGCATGTTTGTGTTTGAACTTTAACATTAACAATATGGATATGTGTTTGAACTTTAAGAAAATGTCTTTATTATCTTTATTATAGATTGTTTTGCTTTATATTATTATTTTGTTTGGATAAATATAAGATAAAATATTAAATTTGGCTTAAAATAAAAAATTCCGCCTAGGCCCTGTCCAGGCCCCCTAGGCGCTAGGCTCCCCTCGGCCGCCTGCCTCCCGCCTAGCGCCTTTTAGAACATTGTTGATAGAAAAGATTACAGTATTCAATTGATCTTTATTCATTGATTATTCATATGTTGTCATTGTTACTATTATAATTGTGGACAATTATTTGCTCACCCTTGCATAAAACATTGCAGTTAAAATTGAGAAATCTGATGAGCCGTCCACTAACAAAGGCAAAGGCAAGATAAAAAAAAGATGAAGAATAGTTTAATTTTATTTGATAATGGTTATGTAATGAGACTTAATAATTATTATTATGTTTTAATTTTTCACAAATGATGTAATAAAGGTTAGATAACCGTGGATTTATTTTGAGATTATGTAACCCTTTAATAGGAGGATTATTATTTAAGTTGAGTTTTATTCATATCCTTTATTTATGGGTAGATAGATGTGTTTGATTGGACAGTGAACACCAAATCTATGAGATTGAAGTACTCAGATTTGGGGGTGTCACAGAGCCGCCAATGCTCACACATTGGTAGCGGGTCCAAATTAAGTGATTAAGTCATATTTTACCATAATTCATTATGGATTTTTTCAATTACTCAACTAACTTAACCCATGACCCTAACCTAACCCATGACCCTACTCCTTTGAATGAATAATGCTCGTGAGGGAGACGAAAATGATTTCATAGTTGATGTCTTTGCTTAAGCTATGACTAGAGACATTAAAGTGTGGAGACTTTTTCATAGTGTTAGTTATTATAATTTGGGTTTTAGTGTATATAAAATTTTATTGTGCAATATACTTTCGAAGTAAAATAAATAATGTATAAAGTGTACATTGTTAACGACTTGTTGTCATACGGACGCCATGACAGGCGTCTTATTACCTAGGCATTCTGGCGGTCAACTACTGTCGCGTCCCACTTTGGCGTCGTGACAACTATGATATTACAGATATAGGAGAAGTAACTTGTCCCAAAAAAAAAAGATGACCCATGAAAAAGTAAAAACATATATAGCCTGAACAACCGAGTGAAAGTTATATCCAAAATCCTAGGTCAAATTTTCATAAGATTCAGATATTAGTGATGTAGGACGGGGTGGAAAGAAGGAATAAGAGGTACCTATCCCTGTAGAGAATTGGTAAAGAAACACTCACAAAATCATACAACTTTAATCTCATATCAATATATTCAAATAATCTATCTAATAATGAAGTATTACAATGCTTAAATAGAAAACCCAATACTTGGGACCTAAGTAAAAACCCTAATTCAAAAAGAAAATAATCTCCTAATTAAAATCTACTACTACAATTAAAATTTACTACCATAATTAAAATTCTCCTAGAATATCCTAATAAAATAATTACATTAATAACTTAATATTTATCTCCACATAAAAAAGGCTCACATAATGCTCACATACACACACATACATATTTGTAGGCCCCACATGTCAGCGGGGCCACAATATGCATGTGTGTTTATGTGAGCATTATGTGAACTTTTTATATGTGATAGTAACATTGTTGTATCTCTAAATAACAATATAAAATTAATAATAAACTTCTTAAATTTCTTCTTCAGTATCGCATCATTCACCTTGCCTATGAAAAAAAACTCGTTCTCGAGTTTTAAAATATCGTAGAATAATAAATCCTTCTAACAAGACATGCGCATCCGATGTCTCTTGAGCACAATTTTTGGGAATAACATTGACACAAGCAAGAAACTAAATGGCAATTTGGACTTGAATACAGGATTTAACATAAGAAAGTCAATATGTTCTATCTCAATTGTGTCTTTCTTTTTGTGTTCAACTTCTTGGTCAACATGGTTCACCTCTTGCACTGCACTTCCTTTAATGCAAACCACTTTTGAATCTTCAACTGATACAACATCCTTAACTTCAACCACTTTAAGATCCTCACAAATCGCAACATGTTGAAGTTCTTGTTCTTGAAGAGTCTCACTGACTCCTTGTATTTTATTTGTAGGATCTGGCATCATAGCTTACATTTGTGTTGATTCCTTGACCATGTGCTGACTCCTTGAATTCTTCTATTCTTCTAAGGTGGTCCTCCCAATTATAAGTCACCATAATTGGGGGAAAAATACAGATTTTTGTTTTTGACTCTAGGGCTTAGGTGCAGAAAGTATAAAGAAACAGGGGCTGAATTGAAAGTAATTAAACTTCTGGGTTGAATTAAAAATTTCAGAAACTTTGAGGGCTAAATTGAAATCATAAGAAACTTTGGGGGTTGTATTGAAAATTTCATAAACTTTGGAGGCTAAATTGAAAATTTTAGAAACCTTGTGGTAACAAAATATAATTTGACAGCTGATGATGAACAATGGCACACACTCTGTAGCGAGGACAGTAACGTTTTTTTCCCTTCTTGGGATAGATGGAGAGTACGGCGACGATGATTCCTGCTGCAGATGTTTTCGTCTCGAAAAATTGTTTTCAATTTTCTAGCGAACTTCGACAATTGGTGGAGGCCAGAAAATTAGGGTAGGAAGGAATTGAGTGAAATAAAAAAGTAACAGGAATTTTTGGCCCTTAATACCATTATGATGTAAGACAAAGTGGGAAGAAGGAATAAGAATACCTATCCTCGCAGAGACTTGGTAAAGAAACACATAGAAAAGACACACAACTTTAATCTCAAATCAATTCATTCAATACTCTATTTAATAATGAAGTATTACAATGTTTAAATGGAAAACTCGATATTTGGGGTCCAAGTAAAAACTCTAATTAAAAAAGAATTTCCTAATTAAAATCTATTACTATAATTAAAACTTCTAATTAAAATTTTCCTAGAATATCCTACTAAATTAATTACATTAATAATCCAATATTTATCTCTAAATAACAATACAAAATAATAATAAACTTGTTGAATTTCTTCTTCCGTACCGCATCAATTAGGACAGCGGTAATGACTTATAGTTAATATTGCTGGTTTAATATACATGTACCTTCGGCCTGAACTAGTAACATTCTAGTATTCATGTTTCTCTTATACAAGTACCTTTGTCCTGCATCAACTATCATAGAAAATGGTTGGATTTTGGAGCTTTGATTAATATACATGCTTCTCTTAGTGCTGTATATTTTATAAATCAGCAAGAATGAAATGTTTATTTATGTCTTGGGTCTTTTTGGAATTATGGAAACTATAGCGGTTTTGTTTTTTCAGATAAAAGTGAATTTCGGACATGTACAGTATGGTGATTTTTGTATGGTGCCTATTTTTGGGTTCTACTTTTACATGAGTTCTTTAACTGTGATTTTCAGATCCTATCAGATCAGCTGTGCTGTGGGGTTGATGACATAGCGAGTATTGAATTGAATATTTGTGATACCCAACCTAGCTGCCTTGGAGGTGGCAATAATGAGTTTATATTTTCTGGAAGATTAGATAATCTCGCTTCAAGTTATTGCGCGTTGAGAGCTCTTATTGATTCATGTGAATCACCTGGAAAACTATCAAGCGAGCATGCAATTCGAATGGTTGCTCTTTTCGATAATGAAGAGGTAAAACATTTTGCAACTTTTGTTATTTTTTTTTCTAGGTTGAGAATGGGTATTATTGCTTAATTTCTCCTTCGTCTGACTGTCATAACAGTCATTGATACACCGAATGCTCTAGGATTTTATTGATTTATTTAACTAGCAAAATTTATAAACATTTGTAAAATCTGTATTGTAAAAGTTTTCTTACTCTGATAAACAAAAATTCCAACATGATTTCCCTGGGTGTAAAGTATAAAGTTCATGGCATAACATTTCATGTCCAGTAATGTAATGATGTGTCTAAAGGGTCTCTAGTTTTTATGGATACTTTCTAGCTTGTATTGTTATATATTGAGTTGCCTTTCAGTTTCTATTTCATGCTCTGATGTTTCATTTCTTTTCAGTGTTCTAAAAATTCCTGCCTAGGTGTTAGGCCCCAGAGCCGGTCCTGGGTTTTCTAAGGCCCAGGATAAAAAATTTTAAGTGTGCCCCTTTATAAAAAATAAATAAATAAATAAATTATCAACTAATTATTTTTATTAAAATTATAAGAATTTACAAAAGATAAGGAATAACACTTTAAAATGTCATCGAAGCAAAGAATCATCACATGTACCTACAAAATAAAAATATCAATGAAATCGGTAAAACTAATGATCAAATACCTACAGTAGTTGACAAGTTTTACTGATTACACCATTGAACTTTTAATTTTTCAAATTACCCCATTAAACTAATTAAAAATGATTATTTTAAATAATTTTAAAAATTATTATTATTTTCAGTAAAAAAATATTAGAAGCTTTAATTTTTTTTTTCATAAAATGAGTAAAGTTTCATAAAATATATGTTTTAAAAAAATTAAAGTTTTATGAAACCTTACTGATTTTAAAAAAAAAATCTTTTTTTTTTCCCTTATAAAAATAAAGTTTATTTTCTTGAATCTATGTTTTATAAAATTTTACTTATTTTTTTAAAATATGAAGAATTTTCCAATTTTTTTCTTGAAAATAATATTTATTTATAAAAATTATTAATTTCTTTTTTAAAAAAATTGATCAGTTTTTTTATTTATCTTTTACTATTTTTTAATTTTAATTTCTATTAGTTTTTTTTAAAAAAAATTATAATATTAAGAATGAGTCATTCTGTTAAAAAATTAAGTAAACATTAATTTAATTTAAAATCACTTTAATTTTTTTGAATTTATATCTTATGAAACTCTAATCATTTTATGAAGAAAAAAAAGTTTCTTATATTTTATACTTAAAATAATAATTATTTTTAAAAATATTTAAAATAATTTTTTTTAATTAGTTTGATGGGGTAATTTGAAAAATTAAAAGTTCAATGGTGTAATCAGTAAAATGTGCCAATTACAGTGGGTAATTCATTAGTTTTTTAGATAAAAAATTAACGTTCATTTTTTTTAACAGAATGTCCCAATTTCAAAATAATAATTAGTTTAGTGGTGTAATTTGAAAAATTAAAAGTTCAATGGTGTAATCAGTTAAACCTACCAATTACAGTGGGTATTTCTTTAGTTTTGTCCAATTAAATCTAAACTAAAAAACATCATTTAAAATATCTTCTTGTTGCACTTTTAAATGCAAAATCATCAATCATACTATCATATTTAATATTTTCTAAAATATCATTTTTAATGCATAATATCGCTAATATTTTTATTATTTTATTTTTTTTATACACATAAATACATAAGTTTATAAAAAAATTTGGGCCCCTCTCAAATATGGGCCCTGGGCGGTTGCCCTGGTGGCCCTTGCCCAGGGCCTGCTTTGCTAGGCCCCCTTTGGTGCCTCGCCTAGGCGTCAGACCTCCCTGGTACCCATATTTATAATACAGGTTGTAGCATATCAACAATAAAGTCAAAATAGATAATATTATTATAGTTGTAATTTTTGAACTTGTACCAACTTCAAATTATATAAATGATGGTATATTTGTAATATTTAGTTTAATTCAATATAATTTTTAAATTTATGTTTAGTTTCTTAAGTTTAATATTGAATTAAATTCTTGAAATTTTAAATTTTATTATTTAATAGCAATCTTGTTTATGAATAAAACTAATACGTTAAAAATATGTTTGAACTTTGAACAATTGTATGTTTGTGTGTGAACTTTGACAATTGTATGTTTGTGTTTGAACTTTGATATTAGCAATATGAATGTGTTTGAACTTTAAGCAAAGACCCTTTATTATCTTTATTATAGATTGTTTTGCTTTATATTATTGTTTTGTTTGGATAAATGTAAGATAAAATATTAAAATTGACTTAAAATAAAAAATCTCGCCCAGGCCCCGCCTAGGCCCCCTAGGCGCTAGGCTCCCCTTGGCCGCCGGCCTTCCGCTTAGCGCCTTTTAGAACATTGCTTCTTTTTCCTCTTCCACCCCGTGCTTTCGTTTGGAAGTTCAAGTGTTTAATACAGATAAAAAGAAAAAAGAATACTTTATTAAATTAAGGGCACCAAAAAGATTTGGAGGACAACTGGACAAGAGGTGCTCTCTAAATATACAACCAGAATGAAGGAAAATACGAATTATCAATGAAGGGAAGCCCTCCAAACCTTATAAATTACTGAAATTAAACTCCCAAAAATGCACCCATCCAAGAACCATAAAGACGTATGAAAGAAGATATGACCTGTATAAAAAGAAACAAAAGAAATAAACACAATCACTGATAACCCGCTCGTTTTTTCTCTATCCATAAGTCCCAGATAATAGCAAAACAACCCCGTATGCTAAAAAATCTTTCCATCCTTGCTTCTGCCGAAAAACATGTAATCTGCTTGACAGCTTTCTGCAGATCAGATTTAAGGGTTTCGGCAACGAGAGAGATGGTTAAATTTTATCTCAGTGTGCAATGTTCACTATTCTTTGGGGTATTTGGACCGAGAAAAGTGAACTTGATACAAAGTGTCTCATAACCCACTTGATTAGTGTGGCAAGTGAACTTGATACTGTCTCCACTTTTTTATTTTACTTATTTTTTTGTATTAAATGTTGAACATGCTTCTTTTACCGTTGCTTTTAGATTATAATGGACAATACCTCTTCACAGGTTGGTTCAGATTCAGTTCAAGGAGCTGGCGCACCAACCATGTTTCAGGCCATGAGAAGGATTGTTGATTGTTTAATAACTCGTGACTATGTTGGAGAGGGTGCTTTTGAGCGTTCAATTCGCCAGTCCTTTCTTGGTATGCTTATGCGTAGATATCTCAATCATTGTCTTCCCATGATGATGACCACATTTCTTTTTACTTGTATTTTGCATTTCTGAAATGAAGTTCCGACTCTTCAAAGTGCTTCCAGTACATTTGTGGGACACTCTTTATTTTTTTGAAGCACGTGTTGAACACTCGAATTGAATAATAGTATTGAATATCTCAATTTTGTGATGTAATGGAAGATATTGAAGTATCTGGAGATGTGGATTAAGTTGCACGTAGTATTGTAATTGCAACACTTCTGTTTTTTTTATTTGCCGTACTTTTATGAAAAACTTAGTAAAATATATCAGCTGTCTGGAACAAGTATAATAACAGATTGATCAAGCAGTCTAAGTATAACAATGTATCAATAGACTGATACAAGAAATAAATTTTTGTCCTTGGGAATTATGCCACGTTATTGTTTATATACACAAGAAAGTTTCCATACATATTATCAGTTTTGTTAAATGACAATATTGCAATTTTTATTTGTTTCTATACAACAAAAATTATGTTACTCTTAGACGTGTTCATTTCGTAACATTTATATATTATTACAGAATCTGTAGAAAGTTGTTACATATTCTCATCATAGCTGCTCATTTTTAACTACTTTTTTCTTGAACACCAGTTTCACTTTCTTGACAATTTTAAATTTTTTATAAATTGCTGGCACATTTAACTTCTGCCTATGTAAGGATAGTAAATATAAGTAGATGTCTGTTGGTGGATACATGAATTGGTGCGAGAATAACTCCCTTAAATTGAAATGAGATGACTTTTGTCAGTTTGTGAGACTATAAGGTCAGATTTACATATATGGCATCTGATATGTACAATTAGGGTGCATATAACTTTTGATTTTACAAGTCTAAGGAGATTTATAATCAGTTTGTTCATCATCCATTTCCTCTTTTCTACCATCATCTGATGCAACTGAAATCTGAGCTTAATTTTGTATTTTTCATGCAGTATCTGCCGACATGGCACATGGGGTTCACCCAAATTTTATGGATAAGCATGAAGAACATCATCGACCAGAATTGCAAAAGGGGCTTGTGATAAAGCACAATGCGAATCAGCGTTATGCTACAAGTGGTGTTACAGCTTTTCTTTTCAACGAAGTTGCAAAAATTTATAACCTTCCAACGCAGGTGAGCGCATCTTAAAATGATACTCCCTAAATATTCACCATATACAATAGAATAATAAAACAGGACAATAATTTTTTTAAATATCATTAGTCATATGATAACATGTTACAATTCGAAATAAGTATGGGTCACATTGAAAATCAGCAAACCATATGGACCTTAAGTATCTGTTTTCTGGAAGTCTTATATTTTGTTTATGTGAACCCTTCAAACTTCACACTAAAAAGATCAGGAGGAGGTTTACTCAACTTACTCATGTACCTGGTGTTATAGGTAGGATTTGTTTCCAAATACTATTTGATGTATGGCCATATGGTCCATTACCTACAGATTACTAAGTACAAACTATTAGCTAAAATTGACACAAACTAATACCTACTTTTATTCATTAGATACCACATTGCAAGTGCATGCATCTGTGCTTAGTATTCCAGAGCACAGTAAATTGCCAATGGAGTGATAAATTATTCATTGTGAAGCATGTGGAAAACAAATTCCATTAGGCACCCACACTGACAAATATGGGGGATCCTTGAAGTATATTCCCCTGGTCTTGGAAGATATCCTTGTTCTGTTAGATTATGAACTTTGCTGCAACAATGTGCAAAACTGTACACGGAGTTTCCTTGTTGAACTAGAAAAATATAATATATGCCTGGCCCTTTTTGTGCAGGAGTTTGTGGTGAGAAACGATATGGGATGTGGTTCCACTATAGGTCCTATACTTGCTTCAGGTGTTGGGATGCGCACTGTTGACTGTGGGATTCCTCAGCTATCAATGCACAGGTATCAAGTTTATTTTTTTTTTGCTTCATTGGATTTCCTTGTTGGTAGTTTTAGAATTCATTGACAATCCGGAAATAAGATGGTAAAGGAAAACACTAGTTATTTGTACTTCATTATAAGCACCTAATGAAACCTTAGTGTAAGCTAGGAAGCACGGGCACTTCCTCGAGGTCCACGAATTCATGTCGGACACGAATTAGCTCTGACATGTCTTGGACACGCACCCGACATGTGACCGCGACTCCTCTTTTTTTTTTTTTCCCAAAGTTTGGACACACGTCGGACATGTCGGGATACGCTAGAAGACATGCTTGGGGTCAAATTTTTTTTTAAAAAAATTGCAGTACTTGGATTGCAATATAAAAGTAATGGGTTATTTTATGTCTTCTAAGTTTGGACATTATTATGTGACTTTAAGATATTTTATTATGCAATGTGTTTGTATTTCTTATTATTTTGTTCAAGTTTTTATCATGCTCTATTAATATTAAATTTATTTATTGTAAAAAATACGTGTATATTATTAGAAGTATATATATAAAATTGAACGTGTCCCCAATGTATCATATCCTGTTTTTTTGGGAAATGTCGTATTCAAGAGTGTAAGCGTCTGTCAACTAGTCTAGCATGCTTACCCGAGTCAGGATGGGAGTAGCTCCGTTTTCTATATTTACTCCTGGTGTATAATTTATTCATAAAAGCTCTTGATAACTTTTGGAGTTCTCCTATGTCAATCGAACTTTTAGCTAAGCTTCCTCACTTACTTGTCGCATGTCAAAAGTCGACGAAATTGGAAATTCAGTGCTGCCTCGTCAACATTATGGGTTCAGTTCTGGCTGAAATTTCTCCAGAAACTTAAATGTTCGAGAGGAGTCGGTGAATTTTTAAATGGGCTATTAAGAGGTGGAAAAAATTTGCACCATATGCCGGCATCCCCGATATAATATATATCTATCTATATATATATATATATATATATGTATGTATGTATGTATGTATGTATTGTTCAACTTTTGCACTCATACATGGAAAGAACAATTTTATTTGAGGCTTGCAGCTTACTTGAATATCTGATCATGATTCCGCATGGGGCAACTGTACTCAAAACATATTCTATTGCTTACACCAGTTTAGAACTTTAGAGATGTGGACATAGCTATTGCTTATATTACCTTTAGAGGTGGAACTTGATACTAAAAAAATTGTCAGCTTAGTGACTCAAACAGTATTTTAAACACCATGTTTATCTTGTTTCCTACTCTCTTGTTGCAAATTAAGAATAATTCTTTTCTGGATGTTCTAAATTTTAGATTATTTGTAGAAAATTAATTTGTCAAACTATAATTATTGTTTCCGTTTGGGTTGTATTAAATTAATTTCATAGGAAAAGTTGCATTGTTAATTACTTCACACTGAAAAGTATTTTCGGTGGCATTTTCTAGTTGTTGGAAATGTCTTACAGAAATTTAAGTGAGCTGGCAAAAAAAGAGCATCATGTAAAATCTACTAACTAATATGATGGACTATGATTTTTTGGCTTATATAAATTCCATGCAAATAATTTGGAAAATATCTAACAATATATAGTATTCTGAAATATCCATTAATGATATTTTTAAGCTTGTTTTCTTTGAATTAATTCTGTCATTTTTACAGACTACCCTGTTTGCGAATTGCAAGAGGCCAAAATGAAAACTAAAATTGCCATCATCATGCCTCATCAATATTACAATTTACAAGCAAATGATGTCAAGCTTCAAGAATTTTCACTAGCAAACAGGAACATATACAAATTCAACTTCTGCTTTCACCTTAGTTAGAATAATCTCTTAATATGTTTTTTTTTTCCTTTCAATGTTTATTGAAAAAGAAATTTGATTGAAGAAAATGCAGAATACTGGTAGAGGGGGAATAGGAGTCCATCCACCCTATACAAGCAGGGAAAAAACATTTAAAAAATAATAATAATCAAGAAAGAGTATCACCCAATATCTAGAAGAAGTTCTAAGAGAAACCCCAGGGTTGGCCATCTTGGCCCCAAGATACTTAAATGGCGTCTTCTGCATCCTCTTATATGGCATCTCACTAATTAGCAAGGTCTGTTGTACTAGGTTTTGCCTGCAAGGTGTTGGGTTGGTGGTGGAGGTTGGGGCAGCAGAGAGAGGGTTGCACTTGTGATGGTTCAACTCTATTGATAGATTGATTGAAAATTGAAAGTGTTTGCCCAATTCCCTTTGTGACTTTGCCAATGATGAGTTATGTCCTTCACGAACTTCAGTCAATTTCCATATTATTGACATAACATTTTTTCCTTTTAAAATGTTTTCCTCAAGTTTGAGTCTACAAAACACTGGAAATGTGGAATATATGTTTCAAGGATATGCCAGTCACTATTCACTAACATGATATGTAGACTTGGTAGCTCATAATAATTGTAAATTATCATTTGTAATTGTATATCTATAGTTTCTACTTAAAGCTTTTGGATATAAATAAGGATTCCTTTTGAAATGGAACGGACAAATACATGTGCAATAATGCAAATTGTTCTACATATTAGAATTGTATAAGGGCCAGAAAGATGTACTTTTTGTTAGTTACCCTATAATTGAAGTTCATTTACAGCCCTTTGGTTGTTTGTTGTCTAATAATTATATTAGCTCTTCATTTTTTCATTCCTTTCAATTGCAGTGTGCGGGAGATATGCGGGAAGGAAGATGTTGACATTGCCTATAAGCATTTCAAAGCATTCTTCCAAACATTCTCCAGCATAGACAGGAAGCTATACGTAGATTAGTAACTACTTTAAGAAACAAAGTATATATGTTGACAAGTCTCAATGGTATAGCCTCAATCTGGATAAAAATTACATTCATTTATTTCTCATGGACATCTTTGATTTGTAACATTATTTTGCAATCCAATAAGAAAGATTATGGATAAATGAGCATGTGAACTGTAGCAAATACTGTGCTTGATGAAGATGACAGAAATGGCAGTGCCCAAGTTTTCTGCATGAAACAGGTAAGGATCTGTTGAAGGTCTAGTTGTAACCATGAGATTGACGTTTACTCGAATTCTTTGGATTTGAGCTGGAGGCGAGGTTGAGGTCAACTTTAGGTTTTGAGCCGGAGTTGGCTTCAGAAAGCTTTTGCTTCAACTCCGATAACAGAGCTTGATTCTCCTGGTTGAGCTGTTGAGCTTGCTTCCTGAGCTTCTCATTCTCTTGGATAATATGGCAGTTCTGTAAGTATAGTTCCGAGTTAAACTTGTCCATACTAGTCTGCTTGTGTTTTCCTGAAAAGAAATAGAAGATGTACAATTCAGTTAGATAACCTGTTATCAAAGTGCAAAAGAGAACGCAAATTCAACAGCTAGAAATATTGGTTTTTGTAGAGACACTGGCGGCTAAAGAACTTGAACACGAGAAATAGTTGCGTTGGCGCTTAACGCAGGAAAATTGTGTTCATACCTTTCAGTCTCCCCGTTGGACCAGCGGGAAGTAAGGTTGTTGGACCAGCGGGAAGTAAGGTTAACGACCTTCCGATTCCAAGGAAGTTTGGAAGAGGCAAAGTTCATTCGACAGAGCTGGGCATTGTCTTCACCTGAGATGTCTTGAATATATACGCAGAAATAGATATGATTTAAAGGTGGTTACGAGAAGCTCATGATTGAAAGTAGCAAAAAAAGCATGCTGAAACATCATGAGTTGATCCCAAAAACAGCAAATGCTTATCTGCAAGGCCCCCTTTGCTTTGTAAAAGAGCTTGTTACACGAGACTTTAACCGTACAGAAAATGGAATGCTTGCTCCTGCTCAGGAAAGCAGGGAAAAATATGACACATTTTATGGAGTATTGCACGTGGAAATTGCTTCTGTTGGTAGTGAAAAGCATGGAAAAAGAGATTTATGGGGGAACAAAACAGGGGGCAGTGGGAATTTTTGGTATACATTGAAATGGAAGGGGGAAAACAGACAATAGAACAAGGCATCTTCTGTCAGGAAAAATAATCATGTCATTTGAACACGGGAGACAGCTGATGGGTGGGTGATTATAATCATGTTCATGTGGCAGATCTAGTAGAAAAGCCATGGCTTTGTGCATGGATAAATGCTTGGGCAGATAAATGTAGCAAATCCCCCAATTTGTCTTTTTGTCTTTTTTGGAATCGAGTTTTCACGACTCTATAAGACTCCTTTATATGAATAATAAGTAGGACCTATTTTGTGGATTTGTTTTTTTTTTTGAAATAACAATACCTACCATTTTTCTTTCAAGGGTAATGCTAGGGGTTTTAATTTTTATTTTTTTGTTCTAAATAATGTTTTAAATGATATGGTATCATTACATTTTTTTTTAAAGAACAAATTTATTGAGTGAAAATCACGTACAAGAAGTGGACGAATACAAGGACGATCTTCCGACCAATAAGTAGAAAATGAAAGCAAGATTTTTGAGCCAATTTAGTAAATACCATGCGGAACTGGTGAACATTACATCGAACATTCAGGCAATCCTCTATCAAAATTGATAATTTGATATTTCAATAAAATTCTCTCACATAATAAATGACTCATATTCATGTTAGTGATATCTTGTGAATTTTTTTTTTTTCTATGTGAAAATAACAATTCCCTTTCTATTTATTTTAAGGAGTCCTAGTATGTATTGCGAAAAATTTACGTCAAATTACAATTGCAACCGGCAATCAAAAAATCAACGTAAACAATTCGCAATATATATTATTACCGTTTAACGATAACCTTCGGGGTCTCAAAATTTTTTTGTCTCAAATAGTATGACATCATTACATTGATTGAATACATTTCTTATGATTGGTTAGCTTATAAAATATTACTCATCTTTTTTAAAATTAGAGATATATTTGTAAAACGGCGACTTTAAAGTATAATTTTATGTTCTCAAATATGTCATTTAGTAGGAATTCTCAGTTGAGCTGATGTGATGTTAGAAATGATAGTAAAAAAAATAATGAAATTAAGAACATTATGTCATTTTACAGGATTACAATATAAATGTATATCTAATTTTAAAATAGACTAAAAATAATAATATATCTCTAATTTTAGAACAAATAGAATATTTATCTTATATAATGACATCATATAAAATTAAAAAAAAATTGAGATTCCTAACATTACCTTTTTTTTAATAAGCTGAAAGAATTTTATTTTCCAAATCGCAAACCTTTAAAGATAAAGAGTATCCACACTATGATAGCCCACACAATGTAAGAAATATTCTGTGGACATTTATAGATTCAAAGTTGACGTGGTTTCATTATATTTTTAAAAATAATAAAAACTGTAACTAGCCTTTTAAATAGTTTAAAATATCCATAATTTAATAAATTAAAATCAAATATATATATATATATATATATATATATATATATATCAATTTAAATTTTAAAAAATGCCTCAATTTAATTTTAAAAGACAAAATGGCTCTAATATTTTGGAAATAGTATTACAACTAAATTTAATTTTTACACTAAAAACATACCAAGAAAGTAACTAGAAATTATTAAATTTTTGTCCTAAAACTATTTTATTTTGAAAATAGTATAAAGTTTAGAGAACATAAAATTAATTTAAGTTCTTTTTGCAGCTGTTCTTACTGTGAAAATAAAGCTAAGGCAAAAATAAATTTTAGTTGAAACCTTCTTGTGTTGGAAATGATGTATTACAACTAAATTTAATTTTTACACTAAAAACACACCAAGAAAGTAACTTGAAATTATTAAATTTTTTTCCTACAACTATTTTATTTTTGAAATTAGTATAAAGTTTAGACAACATAAAATTAATTTAAGTTCTTTTTGCAGCTGTTCTTACTGTGAAAATAAAGTTAAGGTAAAAATAAATTTTAGTTGAAACATTCTTGTGTAGGAAATGATATATCTTGCCATTTTATGTATTAATTTTTTTTTTGTCAGTTACGCGGATAAATATTAATAATTTTTTTTAATAATGATCAAATATGTGATGCAGAAAATTTTCTTGCAATAGTCGTGCAAATACCACCAATCAAGGACGTAAAGAGAATTTTTTTTTGGGGGGAGAGGGGCATAATACTTTAAGGTCGTGAAAATTTTAGTAGAATTCGAAAACACTACTCCCAAGTTCAAATTTTGCAAACAACTTCGTACAATCTAATTGAAATAAAATTTCCTTGTATTACAGTATTTATGAACCCTTTATAGTACACTAGAATTAAGGCTAAGCAATAAATCAAATTGAAATCGAAATCGTATTAAAAATTGCACAAACCGCACCAATTAAAATATATCCGGTGTATGTAGCGGATTTAAGTGGGTTCAAAAACCAAATTTACTGTTTCGGTTTGGTTACTAATCAAAATCGCACGCATAAAACCGAAATAGTTTTCTCAAATTTGCTATAAGTATATATAATTTCTCAACTATAAAATATTATCCTCATTTTATTTTATAAGATAGATATTGCTGGATTGAATGGAGAATATATAGTATCAATTATGCTTGTAAATTAAGAGTGGCTTGATATTTCTTAAATCAAATGTGATAACATAGTATTAATCAACCATATAATTGTTGATATCTGGAACTAGTTTGCTAAATTAGCTTAATGATTGTGTTCACTGCGTAATATGTTTGCGTGTATAATTTTGCTAACTATTTTACAGGTTTGTTATTTCAATTGATTTTGAAACCGAAACCGCACCAAATGAAATAAAATTGCACGGTTCAAAACCGCATCACACCAATCACAAACGGTTTCATGTGCGGTTTTGAATTTGTCAAACTGCACCTAAGTGGTTTCATGTGCAGTTTGAGTTTTAAACCGTAACAAATCGCACCATGCTCACCCCTAAGTTGAACACAGAGAGACATTAAAATTTTTGATATTCATATAATGTACCCAAAAAATTGGAAGTGATATATTTAAGAATTTGCTATTATTTAAAATTGACGTAAAAAAATTAAAATAACTCTTACATTTGGAACAGAGAAAGTACTTTTACATATTTTTTTTAAAAAAATATTATATATCTTTTAATTTTTTTCATAAATATTGGTCTGAAGTTGTTCGGGAGTGTTTTATCGACCCTTATATGGGCTGAAAGCCTGGGCCGGAACCAAAGGGTTCGGACCCACATGCTCGAAGGTATATAGGAGGTTGGGTTCGGTTACCCGAGCCCATCGGGCCGGGATCTGGTGGAGTTGGGGAGATCGGGGTCGGGCCTTCGCGTCCTTCGGGCCGAGGTCCAGATCAGTGCTTTATGCTATCTGTGAGATTGAGCCTGTGCAGTTGGGCAGCCCACATGCAGAGTTAGGAGAATAAGGGGTTTACGCGGGTAAGGGTCCTAACCCTAATCATAAGTCAACAAGGCAACTCCAAAGGTAGTATTGGAAAGGGATTTTATTCGCACCTTTCAAGGAGATTGTGTTGGACCCAAATATAGGTAATTATCATATTTAGGAGTCCTATTCCAATTCGGAGAAGGATACTAAGGTGGTGGGAGCTCTATAAATACAAGCCTAATGTTACAATTAAGAGGTAATACCTACTTTTGAGCACTATACACTTAGCCTTCATTGTTAAACCTTGTGAACGACCTGTACTTATTCTCACACCGGAGCTATTCCCCAGCGGCACGACCGTCAAACTTTCGTGTGATCCGTTATTATTCAGGTTTCAGCGCGTGAATTCTGTGATTGGACGCGCAGATGAAACTTGGCGTTAACATTTGGCGCTAGAAGGAGCGCAGTGTTCTTACAATCACAACCCAACTTTTCCGGCAGTAGGATATAGCGAGCAGGGAGCATAATGCCTCTACTTACGAAAAGGCAAAAACCCAGCAGTCACACCAGACCACACAGGTGAGGGGGTCGGTGAAGGACCGACTGGGGTCTAAAATACTGGAGGGTGAAGAGATACCAGCCCCTTCCCTCCGACGTAAGCTCTTCCATGATAGTCGACACACGCCCCCTCAAGCGAGTCAGGCCGATGAAAATCACTCTCGGGCCCTCGCGAGGCAAGAAAGAGGATATGGTAGCCGAGACCAACGGGAAGTCATCCTGAAAAAGAAGATGGAGCAGAACAAAGATGCCATGTTGGCACTGCGGCTGCAATAGGAAGAACTCGAAGCCCAGATGGCTAAAGTGGCTGGAGAGCAAGAAGTCTCCTCGAAGAGACGCAGACGTCCTAATCGGTCCCGATCACCCCGACGGGATGAGGCTAGAAAAGAAAGGAGCCGACCACAGAGTCGTTCCCGAGAAAGACCGAGTCGAAGGAGAAGCTGATCAGATGACAGAAGATCCGGACACCTAGGAAGATCGAATCAAAAGAAGAGGATTGCGTCGCCCGAATACGAGCGGGACAGATATCGTTCGTCTCCTCGAAAAGAGGAGGCCGATCCCCTCGCCCGAAGAGTCACAGAACTGGAGAAACTATTAGCAGCCAAGAGTCCGATGGGGACCTCTTCGGGATGCCCTGGATCGCCCATCTCACCATAGACAGCTGATCCCAAAAGGAAGATGCCACCGATGGATACGTATGACGGACTGGGTGACCCTTACGATCATTCGGATGGGTATGATCGTCTGATGTCCTACTATGGGCATTCGGATGCAGCCAAATGCCATATGTTCGCTACCACGCTGAAAAAGAGCGCCCGAGAATGGATGGGAACCTTGGCGACCGGATCGATCAGATCCTGGAATGACCTTAGGGAAAAGTTCCGTGCTAGGTTCGGGAGTAATAGAAGACGGGGTAAAATAACAGCGTCCCTCATGCAGGTCAGACAGAAGTCGGACGAAACCCTGGGTCAGTACGTAAAAAGGTTTCGAGAGGCTGCGGGATCAGTTGCCGAGTTGAACTCCCCACAAGCCTTGGGGTTCTTCACAACGGGCCTGGATATCGAGAGGTCGAAGAAGCTGATGAAGGATTTGGTAATCAGCCCACCCGCAAATTTGACCGAAGCCTTCCATAGGGCCGAAGGGTTCATCGCGATAGAGGAGGCTATGGGAAACTTCAAACCACACTCTCAATCCTACGAGAAATCAAAGGATTGGGACAAATCAAGTTATCAGCGCTCGGATAACAACCATTGGAGGTCGGACAATTCAGGCAAGAAAACTTATAATGGAGGAGGATCAGGGAGTAGCCGACCTCCATTACCTAATCGTAATGTCAGCAAAGTTTACACCCCCCTCACTACGGATCGGGGCGAAGATCCTGGACGATATAAAAAATAAACCATTCTATGAGCCCTGCTCGAGATGAACCAAACCGGGGAGGAGGGGTCGGGACAAGTATTGCGAGTATCACCAAAGTACCGGGTACTCGACAGAGGCATGCACCCACCTGATGGATATGATAGAGAAGAATGTTCAAAACGGACACTTGATACAATATGTAGTAGGTCAGGGTAACGCGGTGGCACCTCGAGAGGAAAACAGAGATCAAGATCAGGACACCCCACCAACCCGAGGCGTGATTGATGTTATCTCGGGAGGTTCTGTCGGACGGGTAACGGGAAGGAAGAGAAGTGGATATCTCGAGGTAGTGTTATCAGTGACTAGGTCAACTACTAGAAACGACCGGGCATATCCTGGGACATCCATCTCTTTTTCGGATGAGGATTACCCTACGGACCTCATCGAGCCACACGACGGCGCACTAGTGATAACGCCTCAGGTCGGGATAATGGATATGAAAAGGATGGTGATAGATAACGGGTTCTCAGTCGATATCCTATATACTCATGCCTACCAGAGGCTGGACCTGCAAGGGCAGAAGATGGATTTGGGAGGCGAAGGACCCTTGTACGATTTTAGCGGAGACCCGGTGTATGTGTCCGGTACCATCGAGCTGCCTGTTAAGTTCGGTACAGCACCCAATCAGGTCGAAATATTGGTCAGATTTTTCGTAGTCCAGGTAGATTGGGCCTACAACGCAATCCTCGGAAGACCGACCTTAGCAGCCTTGTAAGCAGTAACTTCCATAACCCACTTTAAAATTAAGTTCCCAACACCGAACGGGATCGGGGAGGTAAAAGGGGACTTAGACATGGCCCGAAGGTGTTATCGAAATAGCTTGATTTCCTCAGGAGTCGGGGTCAGTAAACAGAAATAGATTATGGCTATCGAAATAGAGTCGTTCACTGAAAGTAGCACATAACCACTCGCTCTGCCGGCCGAAGAAACTGAGGACATAGAACTTGTGCTAGGGAGTTCAGCGAAAATGATCAAGATCGGGTCGAGGTTAGCAGAATCGTTTCGGACAGGATTGATAGAATTACTACAAGTCTACGCCGACATCTTTGCTTGGGAGCCGAGCGATATGCCGGGGGTAAGCGAATCGGTGGCCTTACACAGATTACATGTGGACCCAAGCAAAAAACTAGTCATACAAGAAAATGACCTTCGGGCTACTGAATGTCGGGGCGACCTATCAGCGAATAATGAACTTCGTGTTCACGAAGCAACTAGGGAGAAGTATGGAGGTCTACGTAGATGACATGATTGTTAAAAGCATGTCAGTTCGTGATCATCTTCAAGACCTAAAGGACTGCTTCGAAACAGTCAGAAGACGCAAGCTGAGGTTGAACCCGACCAAGTGCACGTTTGGATTAGGATCGGGGATATTCCAGCGGTATTTGGTCAGCAAAAGGGGGATCGAAGTAAACCCAGAGAAGATACAGGCGGTCCTAGATATGAAATCCCCGAAGTCCTATAAGGATGTGCAGAGAGTGACAGGTCGGATTGCGGCCCTCAGAAGGGTTGTCTCCAAATCAGCAGAAAGATGCTTACCATTTTTCGACACCTTGAAAGGACCTAAGAACGAGAAAAGCTTTCAATGGACTTCGGAGTGCGAAGATGCGTTCCAAGGGATTAAGCAATATTTGTCTTTGACACCACTACTGATGAAACCGATCCCTTCGAAACCTTTGTATCTGTACCTGGCAGCGAGTTCGATGGCGGTAGGGGCGGCATTAGTTCGAGACAAAGGTGGAAATCAGTTCCCAGTATACTACGTCAGCCATGTACTTCGAGATGCAGAAATTCGGTACCCGAACCTCGAGAAGTTCGCCTACGCTTTAATCATAGCAAGCAGGAAACTTCGGCATTATTTCCAGGGTCGGTTGGTAGTGGTGTACACGGATCAGCCGTTGAAGAAAATCCTACATCGACCAGAGGTTTCGAGAAGACTGGCAGTATGGGCAATGGAATTGACACAGTTTACATTGGAATATCTACCCCGAACAGCAATCAAAGGGCATGCGCTAGCCGATTTCATCGTGGAATGCTCGTTCACAGAACCGGATGTGGGATCGATCACCGAAACACAACATGTAAGGACTTCATGGACACTGTATGTTGACGGGTCATCAACCTCAGACGTCAGTGGTGGCGGGGTCATACTGACGAGTCCCGAAGGGTTTGAAGTTCAACAAGCAATTTGGTTTCAGTTCAAAGCAACCAACAACGAAGCAGAGTACGAGGCCATTCTAGTCGGATTGAAGTTAGCCCGAAGCCTAGAAGTACAAAATCTAGTCATCTATAGTGATTCACAGTTGGTCATCAAGCAAATATCGGGGGAGTATGAGGCCCGGGGGGTAAGAATGACGAGGTATTTAGCCGAAGCGAAGAGTAAACTGGCATACTTCAGTTTAGTCAGCTGTCAAGGAGTGGATCGATCCGACAACGTAGTAGCAGATGCCTTGGCCCGACTGGCAACGACAGAAGCAAGTTCTTTCAGCGGATCGATATATCTAGAAGTATTGGAGCAGCTAAGTGTCCCAAAAGAAGAGGTACTATGTATTGATAGGCTGGACTGTTGGCTTACACCATACATCTCATACCTGGCCGACGGGGTGTTGCCTCCGGATCGCATACTAGCAAGGAATATCAAGCACCGGAGATCAAACTTTGTACTTATCGATGGAGATCTGTATCGAAGGGCTTTCAGTTCTCCATTGCTCAAGTGCTTAACACCATCAGAAGCAGACTATACACTTCGGGAGGTACACGAAAGAATTTATGGAGATCACATGGGAGCCAAGTCACTGGCACATAAGATTTTGAGGCAGGAGTATTACTGGCCGACTATCTACACAGAGGCAAAAGAATTCGTAAGAAGATGTCCCAAGTGTCAGATGAATAACAACATCCCACATCAACCTCCTGAAGAGCTTTACTCGGTCTTATCCCCAATTCCTTTCGCTGTATGGGGAATCGATATCTTAGGACCTCTACCGAAGGCCAAGGGGCAAGTCAGCTTCGTGATCGTGGCTATTGACTACATGACGAAATGGGTCAAAGCTAAACCATTACAAAAGATCACCGAACAAGAATGCTTGAAATTCTTAAAGGAAGTAGTCGTTTACCTTTTCGGCATTCCTAGGGCAGTGGTATCTGATAATGGCAGACAGTTTGTGGGGTCAAAGTTCGAAAGCTTTCTGAAAGAGTTGGGAATTCAACACCGTAAGACTTCAGTTGCTCACCCTAAATCGAACGGTCAAGTAGAAGTGACCAACCGAACCCTACTCAACGGAATAAAAAGAAGATTGGATGAGTTAAAGGGTCGGTGGCCCGAAGAGCTACTCAGTGTTTTGTTGGCATATCGGACAACTCCGAGGATAACAACTAGAGACTCCCCATTCCGACTGGCATACGGAACTGATGCACTCATACCAGTCGAGATCGGATCCCCCACTCTTCGAGTCAGTCAATACAAGGAATTATACAATAACGAAGGCTTGAAAACAAATTTGGATCTGCTGGATGAAGCTCGGGACTCTGCTATGTTGAGGTTGGCTATTTACCAGCAGAGAACAACCCGACACTACAACCAGAAGGTGAAGCTGAGGAGGTTTGAGGTAGGAGATCTGGTACTTCGGGAGTCTGAGGCATCAACCCCCCAGAACGCAGGCAAGCTAATGCCTAACTGGGAGGGGCCTTACGAGGTTGTGGAGGTGCTAAAGCCAGGGACTTACCGGCTTCGAGCTATGGATGGATCTGAGGTAAAGAATACATGGCATGCTGGAAGACTTAGAAAATATTGCTAGTAAATGCATGTCTATTCTTCTCTTTATTTATGTAATCTATGTGATTTATCAATGAAATAAAAACTTCTCTTCGAGAAATACTTATGCTTCGTTTAAATTCGCACTACTTTACCAATCAGACACACTTCGAACGTAAACTGATCAGGCAGTCCTAAAGGACCTAGCTGATCAGTAAAGGTCACAAGTATAACTGATTGACAAAGTCACAAACCTGATCAGATAAGCTTCGAGCGAAAATGATCAGACAGCCCAAAAAAACTTAACTGATCATTGAACGCCACAAGTACAACTGATTGACATGGTCTTACATCCGGTCCGATAAACTTCAAGCGTAAAACAATCAGACAGTCCAAAAGAACTTGACTGATCGATAAGCGCCACAAGTATAACAGACCGCGAAAGTTATAATTCCGATCATGTAAGCTTCGGACGTAAGTTGACCAGACAGTCTGAAACGACCTAACTATTCGATGAAAGTCTAGGGAAACTAATCGAGATAATAACTTAGAACAATTTTTTACTTCATTCATACTCAAAACGTTTTATAATATCCGATCAAACAGGCTTTGGGTGCATACCCCATCGGCCTAACTGATCGAGCAAATTACAAAACTAAGAAAAGAAAAATTATAAGTATGAAAAACAAATACTAGGGGGAACTAAGGGGGACCATCATCAGCTTTGGCCTCAGATTCCTCATCGGAAGAGTCAAGGATCGAGGCATCCAGTCCAGCATCAACAAGCTTCGCTTGGGCTTTCTCCCTATAAGCTTCGACACCTTCAGCAAAACTGGGTCATAATCTTATCGGTCAAAGCAGGTGACTCTTCATATTCTTTGATGGCGGCCTATTTGATGACGACTTGCTCCGCCTCCAAGGTATTGTTCTTCTTGATCAGCGTCCTCACTTGGTTGTGCATCTTGCCGAATTGATCCTCGACGGCGTGGAGGTTCCTCACCAAAACCTTGTTCTGCTCGGCCATCGCCTCCTTCTCCTGCACAAGCTTCTTGGCATGATCATCGAGACCGACGAACTCTTGCTGCAAGAGAGCATGTTGTTCTTTAAGCTCGGCAATTCAACGATCGGCTTTGGTCACTTTATTACGAGTATCGGCGTGAAGATCCCTCTCTCTCTTCAACTCCGAATCTCGACCCCGTAATTCGGTCTCGAGAAGGTCCACATCCATTCTCAGTTGCACCTCTCTCTTAGTAGATCGGGCAAGAGGGGCGATAGCCCGGGCGAAGATGGCATTGGCCTAAATACAAAAGACACATAAGTCAGGCAAAATACAACATAGCGGTAAAGGAAAAGCTGGTAAGGTGATTGGACATATCTGACACTGGGCTCGGATATAGGTTACAAGGAACTCTTTAGAAGAATAGTTCTTGAACCGTTCGTCATCACCCGAGAGCTTAAAATGGTCGAACAGGTTGAAAGGGAATATGTCCCCTGGACTCTTCGGCCAGCATGTAGTCGGCGACCTTTGAGAAGAACTGGCCCTCGAGGTAGGGGTCGACCCAGGGATCGGGCCACCCACTGCATTAATAGGAGTAGGGCTTTCAGTCAGCCGAGGTTTCTTCAGTAGAGGTTCGAGGGGTAAATCCTCTGTCTCCTCCGAATCCTTGACCACCGTTACTATGGTAGGAGGCGGGGGAGCTGGTTTCGACTGGGCCGAAGAGATGGCCTTAGGGAGGGCTCGGGCAGAAGATTTCTTTGCTTTTTTTAGCAAGGCTATCTTGTCAGCCCCTTTCATCTTCAACACATTCTTTGTGGAAGGTTCAGTTTTGGTTGGTGCGAGAACAGGACCTATGGATGACCCGACTGATAGTTCGACAAGTAGAATAGCCTCATCTTCGGGGGAATCATCAGCAACAGGAGGATGGATGGGTTCAGCAATGATTGGCAGAGGGGTCAAAGATGCATCAGCTTCATCGGGCTTAAAGATGGTCACTACAACAGAAGATAAAGAGATTAATAAAAAGGCAGTAGGGGGTTGGGAGGGTAAGGAAAAGAGATCGGGATTGTTACTTACAGCCATGTTCGTAAAGCCAGGATTCATTGGACACGATCCCAAGACCCCAACTAGTTTGCTTCAGCAGCGAGTAGAACTTCTTGAAGGCAACAGAGCGACCCCTCGGGAACTTAGTTACCTTCAAGGGCTGATCTTCGGGACAGGCCCAGTTCGGTAAAAGGTTGAGGTTGGTTCCCTTCATGAAGAACCATTGTCCATGCCACCCTTTATTGCTCAAAGGGGTCTTCATGAAAGTGGCTCGGCCGGCTACGTAGTTCAGGTGACGAAGTCCAGGTTCCTTCGATTGACCCATAGAAAAAAGGACGAAAAAGAAATCCATACCCGGGGTGATGCCAGCTTCTTGGCACAAGGCGATGAAGCTAACCAGATGGATATAGGAGTTCAGAGCTAGCTGTGACAACCCGATCCCGACCAGGCATAAGAAAGAAGAGATGAATTCATGTAGGGGAAATTGAACCCCATACTTCAAAGCGTAAAGATGAACGACCATCCAACCACTTTCGGGGCGCTAGAACATTCTCTCATTCGGCTAGGCTACCCGAAGGTTGTACTCTTGGGGAATATTGAAAACGGTCCGAATGTCGAACAATTGAGATTGGGTGATGGTCGACTCGGTGTTAATAACCGCGTAGTCGGTCTCAGAGGCATAGAGACGTCGAATTTGAGAGTCAGCGCTCTCAATGGGGATGTCGACCGGAGCTGTTGGCAATTCGACTTGAACCAGGTCACCGGAGGTGATGGTAGCGGCGCCGGTGAGGATGACAGCTGGGGGCGAAGGATTACTAGAATCAGCCATTAGATGGAGGATGCACACAGGAAAATGATCGAAAACTGTCGGAATCAACAAAAACTGGTAAGGTGTAGCTCGCCGGAAATCGCCCTTGCTGGAATTTTGCTAAAAGATTTGAAAAAGGTGAAGGCTCAAAAAAGTGATAGTGATGGGGGGACTGGGACTTATATAGCATGTCTGACACGGTTCCCAAAGGTGGCCATTTATGGCAAGTGGGGTTCAGCCCTTGAGAAACGTGTACCAGTGCGTTACTCAAAAAACAACCGTTGGGGTTCCCGAGACAGCTCATCATCATGACGTGACTATCCAAATTCATGTCCTTTCAAGTCTCATGTCATAAATATCTTACGACAAGAGACTGAGGGACAATGTTCGGGAGTGTTTTATCGACCCTTATATGGGCTGAAAGCCTGGGCCGGAACCAAAGGGTTCGGACCCACATGCTCGAAGGTATATAGGAGGTCGGGTTCGGTTACCCGAGCCCATCGGGCCGGGATCTAGTGGAGTTAGGGAGATCGGGGTCGGGCCTTCGCGTCCTTCGGGCCGAGGCCCAGATCAGTGCTTTATGCTATCTGTGAGATTGAGCCTGTGCAGTTGGGCAGCCCACATGCAGAGTTAGGAGTAATAAGGGGTTTACGCGGGTAAGGGTCCTAACCCTAATCATATGTCAACAAGGCAACTCCAAAGATAGTATTGGAAAGGGATTCTATTCGCACCTTTCAAGGAGATTGTGTTGGACCCAAATATAGGTAATTACCATATTTAGGAGTCCTATTCCAATTCGGAGAAGGATACTAAGGTGGTGGGAGCTCTATAAATACAAGGCCAATGTTACAATTAAGAAGTAATACCTACTTTTGAGCACTATACACTTAGCCTTTATTGTTAAACCTTGTGAATGGCCTGTACTTATTCTGACACCAGAGCTATTCCCCGGCGGCACGGTCGTCAAGCTTCCGTGTGATCCGTTATTGTGCAGGTTTCAGCGCGTGGATTCTATGATTGGACGCGCAGACAAAATTTGGCGTTAACAGAAATAAAAATATTCAACTTTTAAAAATGTGAAAAAAAAATAAAAAAAAATCTTTGCAAAGGATACTTAGAGAGCTACTTTTGGGAGACCAAAATACGAGCTCGCTTATTGTTCCAACTGTCAGTGATGCCTCAAAAAGTTATTACAATCAATGTCCAGCTGCATTATCATGGCGGGGGTAGGTGCATTTGTCATTTTGTGCCAAAATTAAAATTGACCAAATTAAATATTCCATCCGTTTCTTAATATATGTCGTTTTAAAGTTATGTATAAGTATTAAAAAAATAATTATAAAACATTAAATATACTATCAATTGTTTATATTGCCCTTATATTGAAAAAAGAGAATGTTATTTATTGGACAAAAAATAATGAGATAACCAAAATTATATTTATTACTTAGGGTAATATTAGAAACTAAGCAATTAATGCTTACTTGAAATTTTTAAACGACTTATATTTAAGAATAAAAATATTTCTCTAAAAAGACTTATATTAAGGAACGAATGGAGTAGTAAGCATAGCTTCATCTACATTCTTTATTTCACTTTCCTAATCCACATTTCAATTTTTTAATTACTTGATCAAAATTGTTACATTAAAAAGTGATGACATGGTGACACAAGTGATAAATAATAATAGAAAAATGATGTATATGTGGATAAATATTCCGACCATGTGAAAGTGTATACGATAAAATAGAATAAATTAAAGTTGGACTCTTCTTAATTTTTATTTATCTCATATATGCACATACTTCACAAACATAATTCGCTTGAAAATTTTCACAATATATAGCAGTATTCAAAATAATATTATTAACGAAGATGTCTCATTTTGAAATGCACATATTTTAATTAAACTAATGTAAGAGACAAAATGGTAACTAAACCCTTTGTTAAATAAATTACGAATTAATTAAATAATAAAACTCCTAAATTGAGAATCCAACAAAACTTTCATTACTCTGATTCTGATTCTGATTCTTAAGATCGAATCGCCACAATCTCTATGAGATTTTCTTTCTTTTTTATTCCTGATAAAAGAAATAATATAACTTGATTGATTTTTTTTTGATCAACTAGTCTAATCAATTGAAATATATTGATATTGTTAATTGTTACAAACGATGAAAATATTATAAAACAATGAATTGAAATGGTAATCCTTTCAAACATAATAACAAATAATTAAGAAAATGGCTAATCATAGCAACAATTAGTGGACACCAGAAATACTCCTAAAAAATAGTCACAATTCAAAAGTATGCGGATTTGAGCAGTTCTTCAATATGACCAAAGAAATAATCGGCCGCCCTGATAATGCCACACCCAAATCAGAACAATTTATCTTCAACCATTCACGCACCGAAAAAATTCTCACCAATGAAAAAAAAACTCCTAACTAAAGAAAGTAAACTTCCCCGAGATGATAATGAAATCATCTCACAAATAGAAAGAAATCACTCATATCATAGAGAAAACAAGCCCCACAAAATGAGAAAATAAACTCCACAAGAAGGGAGAAATTATTATAGCACAAGAAGAGAAATTTAGGAGAGTCTCTCCAAAATAAGGAGAGCCCTTCCCATATCTAAGATCTAAGATGGAGACTTAGGTTTTTGTCTAGAGAGAATGGTATTTCTTAATTGATTGAGAGAGAATATTATCACTATATATATATATATATATATATACACACACACACACACACACACATGCATATATGGCTCAACTTCCATCGCCATCGAGAGTTAGCTTTCATTGAATATTATCTTTTTAATCAATGTGCATCACAAATTCTCAGCTAACCACTTTTAAAACTTTTCATTGGAAGCATCTTTAGAAGCATTCTTAATAAGAATGCTTCTAAAGAATTTCTTATTTAGAATTCAACTATTCGTCATCTGAAAACGTTGACCAATTTGTGATCAATCTTCTAAATCATTATTGTTTGTTTTTTGAAAAGGCTCAACATCTTAGGTCACTTTTCGTAGCTCTTGTACCAGTTAATAGGGGAGAGCCAAGAAGTTTGTAGGTTTTATACATGTACCCAAGTCATTAATACATGTTTGAAACTTAACTTAATCCAAAAGTTTAATCCATTAGATTCACTACAAAAAATGGCGACTCAACGATAAACATGTTTTGTTACTACAGATACGAACTGTCGTTGCCAAAGACCATTTGTAACGATATTTTGGTCATTGGACCATCTTTTGCACAACCCATGTTGCTAATTGTGTAGCAACGAAATTATTTCGACCGTTGTAGTAATTGAGATATTACACAACTGTAATAACTCGGTATTTTTCTATATAAATAAATGAGGAATTTTGCATATAAATTTTTTATTTATTTTAAAGATAAGAATATGTGTCAGGTAATGTGTATGTAAATAAGTGATAAATAAAACTTATTTATTTTAAGAATAATTTCAAATAATTTTATTTTAGAATTATTGATCATTATAAAGTATATTCTTATAATAATTAATTTTGTAATAGAAATAATTTTATTAATTATTTTCCATGAAATATGATTTTTATATTATTTAAATAATATATCAAATGATTATTAGAATAATAATAATAAATATTTTATTATATGAATTTGTTTAGCATATTTAAGTTATTTATTTTAACTTAATTATTAATGTTGTATACAAAAGATAAACTAGATATGGAATCCAAATCCTAAATTTGGGTTGTGATAAAGGGATAGAATAATAATATAATATTAATTATATTTTAATTTTTCAGTACTATAAATATGTACTGTATATCTGTAGATTGATAATGGTTAGTCAATTATAGTGAATAATGCCAAAACCCTAATATTACTGTCATATACCATAATTGGAAACTCAAAACTAGAATTTTAAGATCGGTCAGAAATGGTGTTATATGAATTATGTTGCATATTATAGAATTTCTATTAATTAGGAAAATCCTAATTAATATATGAAAACCCTAAATTAAAATTAAAAACCCTAATTTACTAATTCGGAACCCTAACTGCTAAAATTAGAAACCCTATTTATTATTTTAGTAAAATAAATTATTAATTTGGGAACCCTAATAATAATTAAGGAACCCTAATTATTTAAAAACCCTAATTTCTATTAAAACCCTAATTTTAATTAGTGTGTTTTAATTAAAATTTTGTTACACTTTTATTTTTAATTTTTCAAACCCTAGAAATTATTTGAAAAACTTTAATATTTAAAATCAAGTGATTAAACCCTAGATTCAAGTACCTAGGACAAGAATGCCCTTAAAATTAAAATACAAATTACCATTGTACCCTTTTGTCCCATTTGGTGAATTATTGCTTGAAAATCTAGCAATATCTTGCTAGCCACTCTAGTCTACCTAGCTATGAGCTACAACACCAACATATCAGCCATAACAATAAACCAAATTCATTGCACCAATTGATATACAAGATTCAAGAGAGAGAAAAGCATAACAAAGTTCATTTGTGTAACAAACACTTAGCCACGAAATCCAAAGGTATACCAGTCTCTAAATCAAGCCCCACGACTTCCAATAACAGATCATAAGTCAGGAAATCAGAATTGGTACATAAAGAGGTAAACCCTAGCCATGAAATCTGATCTTTGATCTGTTGTTAAATGTTAAGTTTGATGTGTTAAATATGTTGTATGGAGTCTAATTAAGTGATCTGGATTGATAGATGTTAGATCCATAACATCTATAGGCTCAGATCTAGCATTTTACAAAAACCGAAAAGTTTTGCTTTTGATGCCTGACAGTGAATGTCAGGCCTTGTAGATCTCTGTCTGTGTTTGATTTTTGTGTTTTAAGTGTTGGATATTGTAGTTTGATATGTGGTCTTTGATCTGGATCAAGAATCAAACTTATATCTGGTCTAGATTGCATGTTATTTACGGTCAAAAGCCATTGACTAGCCATGACTAGGCGTTTCTGGGTAACCCAGAAACTGCCCAAAAACGGCCTGACAACGCTTTTGATCGACTAGATTTGTCAGTGTATTAATGTTTTGGTTTTGTTGTTGTAATAGAATGGTAGCTTGGTATACGTACTACAAGATTATGCCTTAACATCTCCTTAAGATTAAATGAGTCGAAGGTAATGGATGGTCAAAGTAGACCATCCGGTCATGCTTTCTGTTTCTAGGAATTTTCAGAAACTGGTTGAAGCTTATTTCTGACAGTGGTTGACCGACTTGTATCTGCTTGATTAGTTGTTGTTATTGTGATTTTATGTGATAGATCTATTAACTTACATGTTGACTACAACCTGGAAGCATTATATCAGAAAAACGTTACATGAACAACAAGTTGTGGAGGCCCAATTATGAGCAGTCGAACTGTTCTTCATTTCTGGGTAACCCAGAAAATGAAGAACATCTTTGACAGCTTGTTCATGACTTTATATCTTTTTTATATGTTATGATATTGTCCAGAGCGTGTTATACACTTGTAGTATGACATTAACACTACAAAAGGTGATCAATAGCTTGCCCAGAAACATCACAGTTTAAGATTAAAGCTTGGTTAAACTAGCTAGCTCGTTTCCTGACATGAAGGTTCTGGGTTTCTTGATGAACATGAAGAACACCTATAGCGACGGTTCTGTCGCTATAGGTGGTCTTTAACGACAGTTTCATTTTAAAAAAATTTATTTTTAATAAATAATTATAGAAAATTAGTTTTTTATTTATTAAAAATATAAAATAAATTATTTTAAAGTCTGAAAATTAGTTTTTAATATATTTCATAAATAATTAATATTTTTGAAATATTAAAGGTATTTAATTTATTTAATTATTATATTAAATAAATTATTTAAAAATGATTTTAATACTTTAAAAATCATTTAAAATTATATTATAATATAAGAAAATATTTTAAGTTATTTTTAAAAACTTTTAATATTTTGTGATGAAATTCATTAATAAATTAATACTAATGATAATTAAGTTATTTAATAAATGCATTAAATAAATTAATTAAATATGATTTTATTATATTAAAAATTATTTTAAATAATAATAAGGTATTTAATAATATTTTAAGTTATAAAACATAACTTTTAATATTTTAAGAAAAGTTTCATTAATTATTTAATATTAATGATATTAGATTTAATTAGTAATTATATTAAATAAATAAATTAAAAATAATTTAAATATTATAAAAATCATTTTTAAATAAAAATAAATAGTTTAAAAATATTTTAAGTTATAAAATTTAACTTTTGATATTTAAAGGTAAATTTCATTAATAATTTTATATTAATGATATTTGATTTATTTAATAATTATATTGAATAAATAAATTAAAAATAGTTTTATTGATTTAAAAATCATTTAAAAAGGATATAAATGAAGTAAAAATATTTTAAGTTATAATAAGTGCCTTTTAATATTTTGATGAATAATATATTAATATTTAAATATTAATGGTAGTTATTTAAAAATAATTTTAAATGTTTGAAAAATTATTTAAGGGTAATATTAATACTTTAAAAATATTTTGAGTTATTATAAATAACTTTAATATTTTGGCAATGGTTTCATTAATAATTTAATATTAATGATAATAGAATTAATTAATATTAAAATAATTTAATAATGATACCGATATTTGAAAAATTATAAAAAATTATAATAATTATTAAAAAAATTATTATAAGTCAATTAAAAATAATATGACTGATATTTTCAGTTATTGAACTACATGATAGAGTTTTAGACTTGATAAATACCCGATAAAGCCGTCGGTACACCGAAATATTTTAAAAATTGATCCGGACTTAGATAATTGGACTAGATACGTGTTTGTTAGGATTTAATGACTGCTAAACATATGTAACAATGTGATTAGGTAATGTGCTGATTGCAAATAGCAGTACTATGTGATATGATATAATATTCTAATCGAACGAATGCTCTTATTAATGATAGGTTTCGGTATAAAAAATTAAGCTAAGTTGCATTATTATAAGCAGCAGCTCAGGCAAGTATATGAACTATTCTTTACTGTGCAAGTATTCTAACTTTGCATTTACTTTATGTAATGGACATGAGTAAGAAAGTTTCAGAATTATATTATTGTGCCAGATTATTAACTCTATTGTTATCGATTATGTATCAAATCTTTGTATTCATACAAGTTCTTAAATTATCCAATCATTGTTTATCAATACAGTACTATTGTATAATTCAGATATTTATTCTGTTCGTTAATTCCTATATAGGGTTAGACAAGTGTCCCCACTTGGATAACCATTGTATTTAAGAACATGTTGATACATACTTATTGATTTCAAGTATGTGTACATTGACTTGAAAGCCGTCTAAGCTATTTGATTTGGCTAGACATAAACTTAAAAATATTGTTGAGCAAGATAGAACTTTATTGTATCCAACCAGATTATTTTGGTTTGGATTCCCGACTAAGTATGAACATCCCGAACATGGGAAAACTTTTGTGCACCTAAGGTGGATAGAGTGAACGTTAATATCGTTCTTGCATGTAGTATTGATCAATACAGGGCATAACGGGCTGATCACCCCCCCGTGCCCGTAAGTTATAACGGTTTACAGATGAAGTCCTGTTTAACATTTTTGAAAATAGAAAACAATGTTCATAGTCGGTTGACAAATCTCCAGTTATAGTCAGTACGTAGTTTCAAAAATTTGATATAGAAGTGATATGTTGTTATTGTTGGTTCAGCTTACTTCACAACTGTTGATTCGTTGTAGAAGTGTCATTCAAAGAAAACATTTAATTCTTTCAGCTAATATATATATATATATATATATATATATATATATATATATATATATATATATATATATATATATATTTGTTATTACTTGCTGGGCAATCAAATGCTCATTCTTACTTTAAATTTAAATGTTTTCAGCTAAGTTTGACCAACCCGAAGGATCAGGCAAGAACAAGAGAAAAGGAAAGCTGTTCGATTGGGTTTTACAATATTCTATGTAATAGTTAAGGTTTATTAAGACAATGATAATTATTATCTATGATGTAATGAATGTGTAAATGTCTCGTACCTGGGATTTAGACTTTGATATATGTAAATTAAGTTGATAATTATATTATTATTATTATTATTAGTATTATTCCGCTTATAGAAATGGTATCGTGAAGCACCGAGTTTGGGTTTCAAGTACCTGAATTTGGGGGCGTCACAGGTTGGTATCAAAGCTTTAGGGTTAAAAACCTTAGGTGGGATAGACCTTAGGCTATAACCTTTAGGACAGAGGGAAACGTTGAAAATATAAATAACTCATATAGAGTTTAAAAGGAGATCAATTGAATAAATTCATCGTTAAACAAAATAAAAGATAACTTTTATAAAATTATTATTTCTTGTGTGTATATACTATATGCTAATCAGGATAATTTATGTGTAGATGTCAGGAGGAAAAGAATTAGGATACCCTCAGATCGTAAAGAAGGGGGCCAATATCAAAGGCAATAGCTAAAATAGAGGCTCACAGTGCAAGCAACTTTGATGAGGTGGTAGTATTGGAAAACATAGTACCAGATCCAAAAATAGTAGAACTGACAGATAATGATTCAGACACTGAAGTTGGAGCTGATCAAGCATCAACAGAAGTGCAGAATCTGAGGAACCATGTTTCTTCTCTAGAAAAGTTATGGGAAATAGAAAGGCTATTAAACAGTCAGTTGTGAAAAGCATTAATGGAAACTATGGAGGAACAAGATAAGCTTAAAATCTAAATTGATCAAATGGGAACCAGAAGCATCAGATCGTGTGCAACTCCGAGCAAGAAGGGGAAAAGAAAGATGAAAGACCGTGACTTAGGAAATAAGTGGGAGGAGTAGTAGTTAATTAAGTATGTTTGATAATGTACGTGTGTAAATTTATGATTTTATGTAATCAGATAATGCCACCAAGACGTCGAACACGAAATCAAAGGGCAGAAGAATTTGTCAACAACGCTGGTGGATAACAGCAAGACCCGATGTAAAACTTTGCAAACATGGTAGCTCAGGCTATGCAACAAGGAATACCAGTCGCAGGGAACCAACTAGACAATCGCTTGGCAAAATTTAAAGACTTCAAGGCAGTTGGACCACCAGAATTCAGGGGATCAGCTGACCCTATAGAAGTCCAGACATGGGTTAACGAGATAGAAAAGACATTCGTAATTGCTAGGGTGGATGAGGGAAAAAAGACCACTTTTTCCACTTATATGATGAAGAGAAGGCTAACTTTTGGTGGGAGGCAAATTAAACTAGGGCAGGAGAAGGAGTAGTTACTTGGGCTAGGTTTAAAACTCTTTTTTTTTTCGAAAACTATCTCTAAGCTAGTATGCAGGCTAGGATGGAGGTTAAATTTCTGGAGTTAAAGCAGGATAACATGACTGTTGTGGAGTATGCCACAAAGTTTAATGAATTGGCTAGGTTCGCTCCGCATCAAGTGGATACGGAGGCTAGGAAGGCAAGGAGGTTTGAGCTGGGCTTAAAACCCTAGCTCTACAACAAGGTGGCAGTGTTGCAGATTAATACTTTTGCAGCATTCATGGAAAAAGCTATTATAACCGAGGAGGGGAGTGAGGCCATGAGCCTCTATAACAAGGAGAAGAAGAACAAAGGCAAGGCAGGAGGAGCTGTGAAGGTCGAAGGTAATAGTGGAAATAGGGGTGAGAAAAGAAAGGGGAATTTTTCTGGGAATGTTCAGGTGAAACAAGAAGGTGTGAAGAAACATGTAGTTCAGTGTGGGAACCGTGGGAAGAATCACTTTGGTAAGTGTCTGATGGGTAAGTTTGTATGTTACAAGTGCGGGCAGGAGGGCCATATTTCTCCCAACTGCCCCAACCCAAGGATGAACAGTGGGTGTTTTCTGTGTGCGTCTATGGAGCATAAGGTGAAGGATTGTCCAAAGAGGAAAATAGAGGCAGGGAGTGTAACCACGGGAAAAGGCAGCGGGACTCTGGCAATCACAGGACCAACTTCAACCAACAAAAGCAACCGCGAAAGTCTTCAACATGACGGTCCAGGATATAGTGGCAGCTGGGAATGGAACTCCATGTATTACTCGAATAAATTTTATTTTTGTATATATATGATTTTCCTATATATAGCAAATTATAGTATAAAGAAATTTCGAGGGAGGAATTTGAGTTCTTTTAGAAATCAATTTTCTGTATAATCAGACATACAAACTTTATGTTGAATGGTTAAAGATTTGTTCGATCAATTATGATCGAGATCTATTTGCAATGATTACGTATGCTATGTACCCCTGTATGTATGGGTTTTAATACGGTGATTCTGGGGACGGAATCCTTATAAGGGAGGGTGAATGTAATAACCCGATATTTTTCTATATAAATAAATGAGAAATTTTGCATATAAAATTTTTTTTATTTTAAAGATGAGAATATGTGTCAGGTAATGTGTATGTAAATAAGTGATAAATAAAACTTATTTATTTCAAAAATAATTTCAAATAATTTTATTTTAGAATTATTGATCATTATAAAGTATATTCTTATAATAATTAATTTTGTAGCAGAAATATTTTTATTAATTATTTTCCATGAAATATGATTTTTATATTATTTAAATAATATATCAAATGATTATTAGAATAATAATAATAAATATTTTATTATATGAATTTGTTCAGCATATTTAAGTTATTTATTTTAACTTAATTATTAATGTTGTATACAAAAGATAAACCAGATATGGAATCCAAACCCTAAATTTGGGTTTTGATCAAGGGATGAGAATAATAATATAATATTAATTATATTTTGATTTTTCAGTGCTATAAATATGTATTGTATATCTGTAAACTGATAATGGTTAGTCAATTGTAGTGAATAATGTCAAAACCCTAGTATTACTGTCATATACCATAATTGGAAACTCAAAACTGGAATTTTAAGATCGGTCAGAAATGGTGTTATATGAATTATGTTGCATATTATAGAATTTCTATTAATTAGGAAAACCCTAATTAATAAATGAAAACCCTAAATTAAAATTAGAAATCCTAATTGCTAAAATTAGAAACCCTATTTATTATTTTAGTAAAATGAATTGTTAATTTGGCCTAATAATAATTAAGGAACCCTAATTATTTGAAAACACATATTCTATTAAAACCCTAATTTTAATTAGTGTGTTTTAATTAAAATTTTGTTACACTTTAATTTCTAATTTTTTAAACCCTAGAAATTATTTGGGAAATTTTAAGATTTAAAATCTAGTGATTAAACCCTAGATTCAAGTACCTTGGACAAGAATGTCCTTAAAATTAAAATATAAATTACCATTGTACCCTTTTGTCCTATTTGGTGAATTATTGCTAGAAAGTCTAGCAATATCTTGCTAGCCACCCTAGTCTACCTAGCTATGAGCTACAACACCAGCATATCAACCATAACAATCAACCAAATTCATTGCACCAATTGATATACAAGATTCAAGAGAGAGAAAAGCAAAACAAAGTTTATTTGTGCAACAAACACTTAGCCATACTCTCTCAAGCTCAAACCCACGAAATCCAAAGGTATACCAGTCTCTAAATCAAGCCCCACGACTTCCAATAACAGATCATAAGCCAAGAAATTAGAATTGGTACATAAAGAGGTAAACCCTAGCCATGAAATTTGACCTTTGATCTGTTGTTAAATGTTAAGTTTGTTGTGTTGAATATGTTGTATGGATTCTAATTAAGTGATCTGGGTTGATAGATGTTAGATCCATAACATCTATAGGCTCAGATCTAGCATTTTACAAAAACTGGAAAGTTTTGCTTTTGATGTCTGACAGTGAATGTCAGGCCTTGTAGATCTCTGTCTGTGTTTGATTTTTGTGTTTTAAGTGTTGGATATTGTAGTCTGATATGTGGTCTTTTATCTGGATCAAGAATCAAGCTTATATCTGGTCTAGATTGCATGTTATTTACGGTCAAAAGCCGTTGACTGGCCATGACTGGGCGTTTCTGGGTAACCCAGAAACTGCCCAGAAACGGCCTGACAACGCTTTTGATCGACTAGATTTGTCAGTGTATTGATGTTTTGGTTCTGTTGTTGTAATAGAATGGTAGCTTGGTATACGTACTACAAGATTATGCCTTAACATCTCCTTAAGATTAAACGAATCGAAGGTAATGGATGGTCAAAGTAGACCATCCGGTCATGCTTTCTGTTTCTGGGAATTTCCAGAAACTGGTTGGAGCTTATTTCTGACAGTGGTTGACCGACTTGTATCTGCTTGATTAGTTGTTGTTATTGTGATTTTATGTGATTGATCTATTAACTTACATGTTGACTACAACCTGGAAGCATTATATCATAAAAACGTTACATGAACAACAAGTTGTGGTGGCCCAATTATGAGCAGTCGAATTGTTCTTCATTTCTGGGTAACCCCAGAAAATGAAGAACAGCTCTGACAGCTTGTTCATGGCTTTATATCTTTTTTATGTGTTATGATCTTGTCCAGAGCGTGTTATGCACTTGTAGTATGACATTAACACTACAAAAGGTGATCAATAGCTTTCTCAGAAACATCACAGTTTAAGATTAAAGCTTGGTCAAACTAGCTAGCTCGTTTCCTGACATGAAGGTTCTGGATTTCTTGATGAACATGAAGAACACCTATAGCGACGGTTCTGTCGCTATAGGTGGTCTTTAACGACAGTTTCATTTTAAAAAATTATATTTTAAATAAATAATTATAGAAAATTAGTTTTTTATTTATTAAAAATACAAAATAAATTATCAAAAATTATTTTAAAGTCTAAAAATTAGTTTTTAATATATTTCATAAATAATTAATATTTTTAAAATATTAAAGGTATTTAATTTATTTAATTATTATATTAAATAAATTATTTAAAAATGATTTTAATGCTTTAAAAATCATTTAAAATTATATTATGATATAAGAAAATATTTTAAGTTGTTTTTAATGACTTTTAATATTTTGTGATGAAATTCATTAATAAATTAATATTAATGATAATTAAGTTATTTAATAAATGTATTAAATAAATTAATTAATAATAATTTTATTATATTAAAATTTATTTTAAATAATAATAAGGTATTTAATAATATTTTAAGTTATAAAACATAACTTTTAATATTTTAAGATAAGTTTCATTATTTATTTAATATTAATGATATTAGATTTATTTAGTAATTATATTAAATAAATTAATTAAAATAATTTAAATATTATAAAAATCATTTTTAAATGAAAATAAATAGTTTAAAAATATTTTAAGTTATAAAATATAACTTTTGATACTTAAAGGTAAATTTCATTAATAATTTTATATTAATGATATTTGATTTATTTAATAATTATATTGAATAAATAAATTAAAAATGATTTTATTGATTTAAAAATCATTTAAAAATGATATAAATGAAGTAAAAATATTTTAATTTATAATAAATGACTTTTAATATTTTGATGAATAATACATTAATATTTAAATATTAATGATAATTATTTAAAAATAATTTTAAATATTTTAAAAATTATTTAAGGGTAATATTAATACTTTAAAAATATTTTGAGTTATTATAAATAACTTTAATATTTTGGCAATGGTTTCATTAATAATTTAATATTAATGATAATAAAATTAGTTAATATTTAAATCATTTAATAATGATACCGATGTTTGAAAAATCATGATTAATTTTAAAAAAAAATATGACTAATATTTTCAGTTATTGAACTACATGATAGAGTTTTAGACTCGATAAATACCCGATAAAGCCGTCGGTACACCGAAATAATTTAGAAATTGATCCGAACTTTAATAATTGGACTAGATACGTGTTTGTTAGGATTTAATAACTGCCAAACATATGTAACAATGTGATTAGATAATGTGCTGACTGCAAATAGCAGTACTATGTGATATGATGTAATATTCTAATCGAACGAATGCTCTTATTAATGATAGGTTTCGGTATAAAAGATTAAGCTAAGTTGTGTTATTATAAGCAGTAGCTCAGGCAAGTATCTGAACTATTCTTTACATTGTGCAAGTATCCTAACTTTGCATTTACTTTATGAAATGGACATGCGTAAGAAAGTTTCAGAATCATATTATTGTGCCAGATTATTAACTCTATTGTTATCGATTATGTATCAAATCTTTGTATTCATACAAGTTCTTAAATTATCCAATCATTGTTTATCAATACAGTACTATTGTATAATTCAGATATTTATTCTGTTCGTTAATTCCTATACAGGGTTAGACAAGTGTCCCCACTTGGATAACCATCGTATTTAATCACATGTTGAAACATACTTATTGATTTCAAGTATGTATATTGTAAGACCCCAAATTATTAATAAATAAAATTTAATTTTCTCTATTTATTATTTTGAAATAGTAAGGGTTGAATTGATTAATGAGGTTAGTTATGGGTAAAATGCGTAAATATTTTAAATAAGCAAGTGGTTATAAAATATTCATTGCTGTCGGGAAATATTCGTTTGGTCGTGAAATATTCTTCCTGTCGGAGAATATTCGTACGACGACGCAGTCTTTTGTGGGCCCCATAACGGAAAGTGATTGGATGAAGAAAACGACAAATATAAGTTATTTATAAATAACGACGTAGTTGTTACCGTTAAAACTGTTGGAATACCCGGTGGTTAAAGCACAGTAATACGCGTTGTTGCACAGTAGCACACGGTATTGCACCAATTATTGATTCTTACGTAAGAAGACACTACTCAATAATTGTTACAGTAATTACTGTTCAGTATTTTATTTTATTGATTCAATAATTGTTGCGTTGATATTTTATATTACTGTTGTTTCAATAATTGTTACTACACAGTATTTTCTATTATCGGAGCAATTATTCATATTATCTGAATAATATTATTAGATAACATTGTTGGTATTGTCTAGAAAGTTCTGTATAAGGAGAGGTTTGGTCACCTAATTGCGCGCCAGTAAGGAGAAATCCTTATTGGAAAGCTCCCTCTTTTCTGGGAACTGCCTGGTTGTCAGTAATGCTATTCTATAATATTATTTGTGAATAATTAATTATTAATTTATATGATGAGGAAAATATTCATTTTTTATGTGGATATAGATGGAGAAAATTTTTAAAGTGACAATTGTTAAAAATCGATATTTTATCTTTTCTGATAAAATAATATAATAATGATATTTTTACAATGAATATGGGATATATGAGTATATGAGCAGGAAGAGTATTTTTATTGCAAAATTTGTTTAAAACATGTTAAACATGTCTGTGGGCCCATTTCTTGACTGAAATTTGGTTATAGCCTGTAGAATCGCCCGTTTGTAGATTTCGGTCAATTTCTGTTTGGAATTTGGAAAAACTTTCTTCTGCAGAGTTGTAGATAATGAAATTTCCTATGAAAAAGGCACGTGGTTTGAATTTTTCTGAAAAAAGGACTATTTATTATGAATTATTGAAGTTCTGAAGTTCCGAAATAATTAATTTTTGGAAGTTTTATTTATTTTTATTAATAAAAACATTTTTTACACTTTGGTGGGCCCCACTTGCACATGTTAATGGCTGAATTCAGATCTTCAAAAGTGGGCGTAGGAAAAATTTAATAAATAAAATTATTTTATAAAATTTTCTGCTTTGGTGTTCTAAGCATTTTCCTATAAATAGGGTGCTTAGGTTAGAATTGAAAATTACACCAGAAATTAAAGTTTTTTCTCTCTTTCTCTCTCTATATTGTCGAGCGTATTCTTGTGAGTATTTTAAGACTTTGAGTGTTGCTATACGGTGCAAGTTCTCTTTAGCACTATATTCAGTATTCCAGCCAGAAGTACTATTCTTTCGAGGTAAGGGATATTATTTTTTTATATAAATGATATTATTTCTTCCAATATCATTACGCCGAAATATTAATCTAAATTTTTTATCAAATTTGGAACTTTTTGTGTCGGGTTTACTATTCACGTATATGGCACTATTCACGTATACGACACTATTCACGAATACGGCACTATTTATCGAAAAATAAAATTTTCTTCTTTTTGTCTAAAATATCTATTATGGATACTAGTTTTGATTATTTCCATGTTTTGATCATTCTTGAATTTTACTCCACTATGATTATTTATGAAGTATTTTTGAACTCGGATTGTTTAAAGTACGAATACTTAATATTTGTTCTTTTGTTTCACTTGATTCGTTTTCTTTAAAATATTTTTCATCATCCTCAGTCCTAAATGATGATATAACTGAATATCTTTGGCCTGTAGTGCAAAGATTAATGATTTTATGATGAATATCTTTGGCCCGTAGTGCGAAGATGAACAGGTGTTGAGATTAATATGACCAACTGATGAATATCTTTGGCCTGTAGTGCAAAGATGAATATTTGATTCAAGATATTTATTGATTGATGTTACAGGGATATAATATTGATGATGGACTTTTAAATTCATAGATGATAGTAGATTTCATACTCTACTTAACTCTTCTAATAAATTATTATTTCCGCTGTAAATATTGATTTAAAACTTGTTGTCTATTACATTCTATTAAATTTTTCCCTGTTGAAGACTAACGATAATTTGTTCTATATTATCTTAGTCATAATATTCTTTACTAGGCTAGTTGAGCTCACCCTTTTCATTTTTGTTCTATTTTTCTTCTTAGGATGCGAGAATGTAGCGAGTACTAGTCGGCGTATGGAATGAAGGTTTTAGAAAGTTGTTTTAGTAATCCTCACCATTTTTGTAAAATAATGTATCAATAATTGTAATGAGGACTTATTTGAGTGTGGATATTGTCTAGATGACAATATTTGTATTTAAACTCACAGTTTTTATGTTGTATTAATAAAGTTGTAGTTATTTCTGTACCATGTATTTTTGACGACTCAGAATGGGTGTTGTATACCTATTTTGGGGGCGTCACAGTTGGTATCAGAGCTTAGGGATATGGTCTCTGGCGGAGATCGGGGAATAGTACTAGGAGGGGAGAGACGAGTAAATCCTTCGCTAGTGTGTCATACCTAAGCTTATTTGTTGGTCAGTCATAATATAGGGGTATTATGTGATTTGTTAATTTGTTTAATTAACCCTTGTTTTATGACAGTATTTAAGAATGACAACTGAGAATATGAACAGTGGAGTAAACGAAACCGTGGAGACGCCTGTACTCACCAACGAGGAGAACATGCAACAGGCTGGCAATGTTCCTCCTGTGAACAATACCACTGAGCAGATGATGAACGATGGGATGTTTAGAAGCTTTTTGCAGTTCATGCAAAATCAGACGAGGGAGACTCGTGTTCAAAATATAGGAGGAAATGATAGCAATTCACGGTTTGTCACAGCCAAGCAGTTCAAGGAGTTGGGACTACCAGAATTCTGGGGAAAGCCGGATCCGATTAAGGAGGAGATGTGGGTCAAACAAATTACCAAGATATTCAATGTCTTGGGATGCACGGAAGAACAGAAGGTTCCATTCGCCACCTTTATGTTCCATAATGAGGCATATTACTGGTGGGAATCTGTAAAGCGTACCCATCCAGCCGCACTTAGCATGTCTTGGGAAACGTTTTAGAAACTATTTAATGACAAGTACTTTCCTGAAAGTATTCATCATATGAAGGAGGTAGAGTTTATTAGACTGGAGCAGAATAACATGACAGTGTCCCAGTACGAGGCGAAGTTTGCAGAGTTGTCCAGGTTTGTACCTCATTTGGTGGAGAATGAGGAACGTATGACACGGATGTTTCTGAGAGGTTTGAAACCCATCATACGTCAATATCTTATCTCACATAAATTTTGTCTCTATTCAGATATTGTCAACAGGGCTTGTGATAACCCGAGATTTCGAATAATCAAAAATTTGTGAATAATTTTTTTTTATTAATATTAATATTAATTATCAATTTTGTGATAAGTATCTGTGATACGAGTCTCGAGAAAGTCAATTTGGGTATTGACTAATAAAATTAGAGTAGAGTTGTGCTTAACAGCTTTAGAAACCCTAATCCTAATTACTGGAAAGGGATTCAATAGAAAATATAATTAAAATAATTATATTAATGATTTTGTGTTTGTACCGAAGAAATTTATTGATCAATGATTGATCGGATAAGGTTTGAAATTAATAAAGCCTAATAAGAGATTAGAAACCTTAATCTCAGAATCAGAACCTCTAACATACCGTTCGAAGCCCTAATCGAAAGCTGGGAAACCCTAATTTTATATTCGGGAATTCTAAACCCTAAATTAGGAAAGCCTAATCCTAATTGGCAAGCCTATTGTGTGTATTAAGCTTAAATATGATTAGAAAACCCTAATTATATTTTTGTTATATTAATTTCTATTTTACAAACCTTAATTGTAATTTAGAAAATTTATTTTTCTTATTAAAACTCTAATTCGTGGGTTATAAACCCTAATGATCATTTTGACCCTAATTGCTAAATTAAATAATTTTAATTAGGAATATTAATCCTACTTAGCAAGATTGAATTTTATGATTAAAAAATATTAATATAATTATCGAATCCTAATTGTAATTTGGAATTATTAATTTTCTATTTTGGAAACCGAAATTTAAAAATTTTGGAAATTAATTTGCAAACCTAAAGGGTTTAAACCCTAAACCCTAAAGGGTCCAAACCCTAAACCCTAACCTAAACCCTAAACCCTAAGGGTTGGTGCATTGGACAAGATTGCCATTAAATACATTTTTCAAGTTACTAAAATACCCTTTTTATATTTTAAATGAGCTAACTTGTAAATTGGGTAATACCTTTAGTTGGTGACCTAATTGCTTGACCTTTGTGACATATATTTCAGCCATTTACTGATCAAAATCGACGGCTAGCATTGGGCATTCATTGAATCAATTATATAAGAGATTTAGAGAGAGAAAATCACAAAAACTTAGCCATTTTGCTTTATTGCTCTCACCAACTCTCTCTCTCATCCAAAGCTCCGAAATTCTAAGGTAGATCAATCACTAAATCACCTCTAGAAACATCAAGTTCAGATTAGGAAGATCAAGATCAAGATTTGAGGAAGAAGGTATAACCCTAAATTAAATTTTTGATCTTGTATGCGAAGATAGAGTTAGTGTTTATGTGTTTAGATTCATGCTAGAAAATGTTTTATGATGATCTATGTTGATCTAACATAGATCTATAGCATCAAAATGCTTTAACAAGGAGTTTTACAAAATCTGTCCAAGAACGCAAATGTCGCCTGACAAGTAAATGTCAGTAGCCATAGATCCTTTTCTGTTTTTGATTTTTCGTGTTTTATGTTTTGGATCTATAGTCTGACATGAGGTCTTGGATCTGGAAGTGGTATAACAGCCATTCAATGTCCAGATTGTAAGATATTGACGGTCAAAACCCGTTGACCGGGCATTAGAGGTGAGCATGGTGCGGTTTGAAGTCCAAACCGCACCCGAAATCGCTTAGGTGCGGTTTGAAAAATTCAAAACCGCACCCGAAACCGCTTGTGATTGGTGCGGTTCGATTTTAAAGTGTGCGGTTCGGTTTTAATTGGTGCGGTTTCGGTTCCAAAACCAATTGAAACAACAAAAAAGTTTAAGCCTTCAATAAAATTTAACATAAAACTTACATCGAGCAATTAACTTAGTGACAAAGTAGACAATGAGAATTATATCAAGCATGCTTTAAAACTAAAATATGCGCTATATAAAACAACGGAGACTATTCGATAATAAGCAAGAATGTTTATCTAGTTCCCCAAAAATTAAAAGTATATACTAAAGATAGAATAAAATATATTGCAGGGAGGACTTAAAATAATCTATTAGACTATTATAATTATAGCATTGACATTAACCAATGCATCAAGTGCTCGATCCCCTCAACTATAAGCCTCTCCAATAACGCATCAAATAAATTTAAAATTCTAAAACCCAATTGCTTAATTTTTGACTCTATAACCTCTAACATTTTCTTTCAATTGGTGAAAAAATGACAATGCAAGACTGGGGTTTTCTCTGAGCGTGTTCAAGTGAAAAGTAACTTTAGAATTTACTAAAGATAATACATACATACACACACATGGTGCGGTTTCGATTTTATGCGGTTTGGTTTTGGCTAGTAACCAAACCGGAACCGTAAATTTGGTTATTCAACCCACCTAAAACCGCCACATACGCCGGAACCGTTGGTGCGGTTTTAATTGGTGCGGTTCGTGCGGTTTTTGGTGCGGTTTCGGTTCCAAGTTGGTTACTTGCTCAGCCCTACCGGGCATGACCAGACTAATTCTGGGTAACCCAGAAAGTATTTTTCAGTCTATGGCAAGATTTTCTAAGACATATATCTGACAGGTTTTGTGTTTGTTTTTGATGTTGTTGTAATACTTGTGTAGCCTGTTGTATGGACTATAGATCCATGTTTTTAGATCCTTTATATCACAAATAGGATCGAATTAATATGTGGTCAAAGTAGACCACTCGGTCTATTTTTGACGTTTCTGGAAAACCCAAAAAAAGTAAGAACATGCTTTCTGACAGCCGTTGACCGACTTATAGATCGTGATTCTGTTGTTTGTAGACTGAGTTGTTGTTATATACTTATTCCTTGTCATGTATACTACGAGAATGAACCAATAAATCATCAAGATAATGACCAGAACATTTATAGAATTGACCTTGAAATAAGACACTCGAACTGCCTTGGGTTTCTGGGTTACCCAGAAAACCCAGGCATGGTCTGACATGTATTTTGAAAGCCCAGATCGTCATTTTATGTCGTGTTATTACCTAGATGATGACTGGTTATTGTAATGTTACATTTCAGCTACAAGATCCATGTTCTATCAAGCCCAGAAACATGATAAGCTGAGAATCAAGGGCAGTCAAACTTGACCCCTTGAGCACCGGCTGTCAGTGTTCTTGAGGCACAAGAACACCAACAATGACGCTTTCTGTCGCTAAAGACCTACAACGACGGTTTTAATTATTTTAATTCATGAATTTCCGGAAAATGAATAAAAAATAGAAATAAATTCCAAAAATTACCAAAAATGGTTTTAAAAATTATTTTAAATTATAAAAAATAATTTTTGACCAATTGGAATATTTTTCTTTAATATTTATAATTATTTAAATATTAAAAGTATTTAATTTATTTAATTAGTATATTAAATAAATTAGAGAAAAATGATTTTAATTATTGAAAAATCATTTTAAATAAGAATAATGTATTTAAAAATATTTTTAGTTATAAAATGTGACTTTTAATATTTTTAGAGAATTTTCATTAATAAATTAATATTAATGATATTAAATTTATTTAATTATTAAATTAAATAAATAAGATAAAAATGATTTAAAAATCATTTTAATTAAGAATAAAGTGCTAGAAAATATTTTAAATTATAAAATATAATTTACAATATTTTTGGAGAATTCTCATTAATAAATGATATTAGATTTATTTAATTATGATATTAAATAAATGAATTAAAAATGATTTTATTGATTTAAAAATTATTTAAAAGTGAGAAAAATGTTTTAAAAATATTTTAAGTTATAATTAATGACTTTTAATATTTTGATAATAATTACCTTAATATTTAAATATTAATGGTGATGATTTAAAAATGATTTTAAATACTTTAAAATTTATTTAAGAAGAATATTGAGGATTTAAAAATATTCTAAGTTATTAACAATAACTTTAATATTTTGACAAATATAACATTAATATTTTTATATTATTAAATATTAATGATAATAAGATTATTTGATAATTAAATTATTTAAAAATGATTTAAGTGTTTGAAAAATTATTATAAATTATAATAATTATTTATAAATTATTAAAAGCTTCCGGAAAATATTATAAACGATATTTGACTTATCTAAAATAATATTTAAGCTTAGAGACCAAGTTTAATTGACAATCAATATGTTAATTATCGGATAGGGTGACCAGAATACCGAGAATGGACTGAGGTCCAACCAGACCGAAATAGTTAGACTGGATAAGTGTTTATATATGTTATAAACACTAATGTGGCTATGTGGTAATGTGCCTAGGAGAAGTTTGACTGTAGAATACAGTGTTATGTGTTATAAATGATTGTGCTAATTGTGAGACCGACATTATTGATTATAGGTCTTACGAACGTAGTTAATTATATTGTGTATCTATAATCAACGTGAAAGGCAAGTTTTCTAACTCAACCTTGAGTTATATTCATTCAATTATTTTAATGGTTAATTATTGATAATTATACCATGTCCAGGAAATTTATTGTTGATTATTCGCAGTTAGTGCATGATTAAAATTCAAATTGAATTACTGATTCAGAAAATATATATTCGTAGAATTACTGTTGTGGGATATTTATATCTTTAAAAACTAATATTGACAGTACAGATAATTCCTGTTTATTGTCAAATTATATTGAGAAATGTCTTAGCTAATTATACTGGCTAGACGAACAATTGTTAGAACTTGATAAAGACGAGAAGAGAAATCAATTATTATTGATAGATCGATGCCAATTGTTTCGGCTAGATCATTAAGTAGATAGAATTTAAAATCACAGTATTTCGTTGTTAAATCAAAAATCTTGATTCTGATACTGAGAAGAACAACCTTTTATATAAAGGGAACATTTTGGGTCATATATTCGACCATTGCGCGCTGTTAAGTAATATGCATAATATAGGGTACAAGGAGTTGGCCAGCTCTAAGTACTTGAAGAGGGGTATGATTTAATCTTTATGGTTATCTGATACGCCTGCATATGTATCAAAGTAAATCTTTGATAGATACCCGAGAAAATAAGTTCTAAGATCTGGTGGGATCACTCAGCATAAATCTGGAAATTATTCCACTTTGTTATTGCGTAGAATTGATTCTTGAGTATTCAATAGAATATCGTAGAAACTTTGAAAGCGTTGTACTCTTTCATTATCAAATTATTGCGTTGCCTAGAATACAAGAAGAATTGTTATTGATTAACGATTTGTTCAGCTATTTCAAAGTTCCCCGAACTTTAGTTTCATTCTATCAAAATAGATAGTCTGTTCTTGTTGATTCATATACCTTTATTGTATGTCTTAACTTCCGGGGCAAACTTGTTGCTCACCCTTGCTATAAATAAAATATTTCAGCTAAGAACGAAGAGGCCAGCGTGTCAAAGAAGAACAAAGGCAAAGGCAAGATGCTGGAGTAGTTATAATGAACAGTATTATTATATTGTTGTATTGTAAACCCTTTTTATTTATCTAAAGGGTATGATTGTAATGTTAAGGTTAGAAAACCTGGGACTTATGTATTAACAACTTATGTTAATGACTTATGTATTCCTATTTATATATAAATGGGTAGTTAAATGGTATTATATTGTGGATCGTGAACACCAAACTCGGGGGTCAGTTAACCCGAATTTGGGGGTGTCACAGGTTGGTATCAGAGCTGTAGTGACCAAGGTGTCACCAGTTGGTAGAAGAGCTATAGGTTATAAACCTTAAGTGGGGTGAGAGAAAGCCCTAGGAATATAACCATACGCGAGATAGAGAAAACTCATTTAGAGTTCTAAGTGAGGGATTGCCGGAGTGCATCAGTAGTGAGATATGTGGACACATAGTGTGAGGAGTTGTATTGGTGAAGTACTAATCAAGTTATTTCAACTGATTGTAGGATGTCTGGAGAAGGTGAAAAGAGTGCGGAGGTGCTAGCGGCTGTTGCACCGGTGCCAGAAGCCGAGGTGCCAGCGCAAAGCGAATCAGTGGAGAAGGTGGGAGAAGATGAACCAATGGTCAATCTGGGGAGCGATCATGACGATTATCCAGAGATGTATCTGAGTGGAGATGAGGAGGCAGAGTCTTAGCCAGCTAAGGTGGATTTAAAGAATAAGACTAAAGTTAGAGAACGAGATCGCGAATCTGCAGAGGTTCAAGAACTCCGGAGTAAAGTGTTTCTCTTGGAGGAATTGTGGAAGACGGAGCGAGCATTACGCGAAATGACTGAAGAAAGGAACGAGCTCAAGGCGCTGGTGGATAGAATGAAGGCTGAAGGTGGTTGATCATCTGAAGGAACCAGCAAGAAGGACAAGAAGAAGAGAAAGAGGGAAAAAGACAGCCCTAAATCTGAAAAATCAAGCCCGAAGAAGAAGCAAGCCTGTATCAAGTGTGGGAAGACTCACGCGGGAGAATGCATGATGTGGAAGAACGTGTGCTTTAACTGCAAGCAGGGAGGACATATTTCTCTGCATTGTCCTAAGCCGAATTTGAGGAAGTGTTTTTCATGTGGGCAGACGGGTCACGGATTCAGCAAGTGTCCCATCAAGAAGAAGACTGGTGAAAGGAGTGGTCGGTAGATAACTTAGATATATGTAATAGTATCTTTTGGGTAGAAGTTTATAATATTAAGTGTTGTAATATCGAGAATGATGTGTAAGCATATGTAAATATATATATGTTTGTATGAATGAAATCCTTATTTTCTATATGAATATAAGATTAGGATTAATTTGTTTGTTCTTAAAACTCATACTTATGGTAAGTTAATGACTCATAATTATATGAAATGTTTTGAACCCCTCAGCGAATGAACGCCAAAGGTCTGACTAGGATAAGTTAATACACTCATATAATCGTGGCAAGTTCCTAAACTCATAAGTGTGGTAAGTTTGACGAACTGGTAATAACTATGTGTAAATGGAGAATTGCAACTTTTTGTGTAAAGTTGTGTCGTTAATTCTGGTATGATTTAAAAAGGGATAGTAAATATGTTAAGTACTATTAGTACTATGTACTATTTGAATAAATATGCAATTATATGAGAATTATGTGTTGAATTCTTATTGTGTTAAGAATTTGTGTAAAGAAAGAGAATTAATATAAGATTTTTATTTAAATCAGATCATGCCGCCTAGACGACAGAATCAAAACCAACGAGAAGAGTAGTCAGTAAATAATGAAGGAGGTGAAGCTGACCCGATGCAAAACTTTGCGGATATGATAGCCCAAGCTATGGAGAATAGAGCTCCCGCAGGAAGAGGAAGAGTGAGGAATCAGCCAGCTGATAGATTGGCTAATTTCAAGGACTTTAAAGCGGTAGGACCGCCTGAATTCAAAGGGACCACAGATCCGATTGAAGCCCAAACTTGGGTAAAGGAGATGGAGAAAGCATTCATCATTGCACGTGTGGCAGAAGAGCAAAAGACGGCTTTTACAACTTATCTGATGAAGGGAGAAGCTAATTACTGGTGGGAGACGAACCAAGCAAGAGCTGATACAGAGGTAGTGTTGTGGACAAGATTCAAGGAGTTGTTCTTTGAGAACTACTTCTCGCCAAGTATGCAATCCAAGATGGAAGTTAAATTCTTAGAACTTGAGCAGGAGAACATGTCGGCATCTGAATACGCTGCTAAATTCAACGAATTAGCAAGATTTGCACCTCATCAGGTGGACACAGAGGCAAGAAAGGCGCGAAGATTTGAGAATGGGTTAAAGCTAGGAATATTCAAAAAGGTAGCGGTATTGCAGATCAACACATTCGCAGCATTGATGGAGAAAGCGTTGATTGCTGAAGGAGGGAGCGAAGCTGCATCTCGATTCCATCAGGAGAAGAAAAATAAGACAAATGACGGAGGAAGCAGTGGTGGTAGTAACCCTAATAAAAGGAAATGGAATGAGAATACCTAGTCGGGTAATAAGACTGAAGGGAATAAGAAAGGAGGAGAGCCTTGTGCGAGCTGTTGGAAGAATCATCCAGGCATTTGTCTAAAGAAGAAAGGCATTTGCTATAATTGTGGGCAAGAGGGGCACATGTCACCTAATTGCCCCAGTCCGAAGAAGATACAAGGTTGTTATGCCTGTGGATCAACTGATCATCTGGTTCGAAACTGTCCGAAGAGAAATACGGAGAAGGAAAGTGTCAGCAAGGGACTCGGTGGCAGAACCTTGGCGATTCGAGGACCTACACAGCCAGGTAGACCAACAGCCCGTACATTCAACATGACGGCGCATGATGCAGTGGCTACTCAGGAGGTCGCAACAGGTAATGATTTCGTTTAGAAATTAAATTACGCGAGAACTATAAGTCAGATATTACTGTGAACTGTTTTCTTTTATAGATTCAAGTCACAGGTTAGAATTAGAAACACAATTTGATATTGTGTTGATAAAAATAAATTGATGATACAACTTTAAAAGTTTGTGGAGAATAAGAAAGCGGTGATTCTAAGGACAAAATCCTTTTAAGGAGGGGTGAATGTGATAACCCGAGATTTTGAATAATCAAAAATTTGCGAATAAATTTTTTTTTATTAATATTAATATTAATTATCAATATTGTGATAAGTATCTGTGATACGAGTCTCGAGAAAGTCAATTTGGGTATTGACTAATAAAATTAGAGTAGAGTTGTGCTTAACAGCTTTAGAAACCCTAATCCTAATTGATGGAAAGGGATTCGATAGAAAATATAATTAAAATAATTATATTAATGAGTTTGTGTTTGTACCGAAGAAATTTATTGATCAATGATTGATCGGATAAGGTTTGAAATTAATAAAACCTAATAAGAGATTAGAAACCCTAATCTTAGGATTAAAACCTCTAACATACCGTTCGAAGCCCTAATCGAAAGCTGGGAAACCCTAATTTTATATTCGGGAATTCTAAACCCTAAATTAGGAAAGCCTAATCCTAATTGGCAAGCCTATTGTGTGTATTAAAATTAAATATGATTAGAAAACCCTAATTATATTTTTGTTATATTAATTTCTATTTTACAAACCTTAATTGTAATTTAGAAAATTTATTTTTCTTATTAAAACTCTAATTCGTGGGTTATAAACCCTAATGATCATTTTGACCCAAATTGCTACATTAAGCAATTTTAATTAGGAATATTAATCCTAATTAGCAAGATTGAATTTTATGATTAGGAAATATTAATATAATTATTGAATCCTAATTGTAATTTGGAATTATTAATTTTCTATTTTAGAAACTAAAATTTGAAAATTTTGGAAATTAATTTGCAAACCTAAAGGGTTTAAACCCTAAACCCTAAAGGGTCCAAACCCTAAACCCTAACCTAAACCCTAAACCCTAAGGGTTTGTGCATTGGACAAGATTGCCATTAAATACATTTTTCAAGTTACTAAAATACCCTTTTTACATTTTAAATGAGCTTGGTGACCTAATTGCTTGACCTTTGTGACATATATTTCAGCCATTTACTGATCAAAACCGACAGCTAGCATTGGACATTCATTGAATCAATTATATAAGAGATTTAGAGAGAGAAAATCACAAAAACTTAGCCATTTTGCTTTCTTGCTCTCACCAACTCTCTCTCTCATCCAAAGCTCCGAAATTCTAAGGTAGATCAATCACTAAATCACCTCTAGAAACATCAAGTTCAGATTAGGAAGATCAAGATCAAGATTTGAGCAAGAAGGTATAACCCTAAATTAAATTTTTGATCTTGTATGCTAAGATAGAGTTAGTGTTTATGTGTTTAGATTCATGCTAGAAAATGTTTTATGATGATCTATGTTGATCTAACATAGATCTATAGCATCAAAATGCTTTAACAAGGAGTTTTACAAAATCTGTGCAAGAACGCAAATGTCGCCTGACAAGTAAATGTCAGTAGCCATAGATCCTTTTCTGTTTTTGATTTTTCGTGTTTTATGTTTTGGATCTATAGTCTGACATGAGGTCTTGGATCTGGAAGTGGTATAATAGCTATTCAATGTCCAGATTGTAAGATATTGACGGTCAAAACCCGTTGACCGGGCATGACCAGACTAATTCTGGGTAACCCAGAAAGTATTTTTCAGTCTCTGGCAAGATTTTCTAAGACAGATATCTGACAGGTTTTGTGTTTGTTTTTGATGTTGTTGTAATACTTGTGTAGCCTGTTGTATGGACTATAGATCCATGTTTTTAGATCCTTTATATCACAAATAGGATCGAATTAATATGTGGTCAAAGTAGACCACTCGGTCTGTTTTTGACGTTTCTGGAAAACCCAAAAAAAGTAAGAACATGCTTTCTGACAGCCGTTGACCGACTTATAGATCGTGATTCTGTTGTTTGTAGACTGAGTTGTTGTTATATACTTATTCCTTGTCATGTATATTACGAGAATGAACCAATAAATCATCAAGATAATGACCAGAACACTTATAGAATTGAGCTTGAAATAAGGCACTCGAACTGCCTTGGGTTTCTGGGTTACCCAGAAAACCCATGCATGGTCTGACATATATTTTGAAAGCCCAGATCGTCATTTTATGTCGTGTTATTACCTAGATGATGACTGGTTATTGTAATGTTACATTTCAGCTACAAGATCCATGTTCTATCAAGCCCAGAAACACGATAAGCTGAGAATCAAGGGCGGTCAAACTTGACCCCTTGAGCACCGGCTGTCAGTGTTCTTGAGGCTCAAGAACACCAACAACGACGCTTTCTGCCGCTAAAGACCTACAACGACGGTTTTAATTATTTTAATTTTTGAATTTCCGGAAAATGAATAAAAAATAGAAATAAATTCCAAAAATTACCAAAAATAATTTTAAAAATAATTTTAAATTATGAAAAATAATTTTTGACCAATTGGAATATGTTTCTTTAATATTTATAATTATTTAAATATTAAAAGTATTTAATTTATTTAATTAGTGTATTAAATAAATTGGTGAAAAATAATTTTAATTATTGAAAAATCATTTTAAATAAGAATAATGTATTTAAAAATATTTTGAGTTATAAAATGTGACTTTTAATATTTTTAGAGAATTTTCATTAATAAATTAATATTAATTATATTAGATTTATTTAATTATTAAATTAAATAAATAAGATAAAAATGTTTTAAAAATTATTTTAAATAAGAATAAAGTGCTAGAAAATATTTTAAATTATAAAATATAATTTTTAATATTTTTGAAGAATTCTCATTAATAAATGATATTAGATTTATTTAATTATGATATTAAATAAATGAATTAAAAATAATTTTATTGATTTAAAAATCATTTAAAAGTGAGAAAAATGTTTTAAAAATATTTTAAGTTATAATTAATGACTTTTAATATTTTGATAATAATTACCTTAATATTTAAATATTAATGGTGATGATTTAAAAATGATTTTAAATACTTTAAAATTCATTTAAGAAGAATATTGAGGATTTAAAAATATTTTAAGTTATTAACAATAACTTTAATATTTTGACAAACATAATATTAATATTTTTATATTATTAAATATTAATGATAATAAGATTATTTGATAATTAAATCATTTAAAAATGATTTAAGTGTTTGAAAAATTATTATAAATTATAATAATTGTTTATAAATTATTAAAAGCTTCCGGAAAATATTATAAACGATATTTGACTTATCTAAAATAATATTGAAGCTTAGAGACCAAGTTTAATTGACAATCAATGTGTTAATTGTCGGATAGGGTGACCAGAATACCGAGAATGGACCGAGGTCCAACTAGACCGAAATAGTTAGACTGGATAAGTGTTTATATAGGTTATAAACACTAATGTGGCTATGTGGTAATGTGCCTAGGAGAAGTTTGACTGTAGAATACAGTGTTACGTGTTATTAATGATTGTGCTAATTGTGAGACCGACATTATTGATTATAGGTCTTACGAACACAGTTAATTATATTGTGTAGCTGTAATCAACGTGAAAGGCAAGTTTTCTAACTCAACCTTGAGTTATATTCATTCAATTATTTTAATGGTTAATTATTGATAATTATACCATGTCCAGGGAATTTATTGTTGATTATTCGCAGTTAGTGCATGATTAAAATTCAAATTGAATTACTGATTCGGAAAATATATATTCGTAGAATTACTGTTGTGGGATATTTATATCTGCAAAAACTAATATTGACAGTACAGATAATTCCTGTTTATTGTCAAATTATATTGAGAAATGTCTTAGCTAATTATACTGGCTAGACGAACAATTGTTAGAACTTGATAAATACGAGAAGAGAAATCAATTGTTATTGATAGTTCGATGCCAATTGTTTCGGCTAGATCAATAAGTAGATAGAATTTAAAATCACAGTATTTCGTTGTTAAATCAAAAATCTTGATTCTGAGACTGAGAAGAACAACCTTTTATATAAAGGGAACATTTTGGGTCGTATATTCGACCATTGCGCGCTGTTAAGTATTATGCATAATATAGAGTACAAGGAGTTGGCCGGCTCTAAGTACTTACAGAGGGGTATGATTTAATCTTTATGGTTATCTGATACGCCTGCGTATGTATCAAAGTAAATCTTTGATAGATACCCGAGAAAATAAGTTCTAAGATCTGGTGGGATCACTCAGCATAAATCTGGAAATTATTCCACTTTGTTATTGCGTAGAATTGATTCTTGAGTATTCAATAGAATATCGTAGAAACTTTGAAAGCGTTGTACTCTTTCATTATCAAATTATTGCGTTGCCTAGAATACAAGAAGAATTGTTATTGATTAACGATTTGTTTAGCTATTTCAAAGTTCCCCGAACTTTAGTTTCATTCTATCAAAATAGATAGTCTGTTCTTGTTGATTCATATACCTTTATTGTATGTCTTAACTTGCGGGGCAAACTTGTTGCTCACCCTTGCTATAAATAAAATATTTCAGCTAAGAACGAAGAGGCCAGCGTGTCAAAGAAGAACAAAGGCAAAGGCAAGATGCTGGAGTAGTATTATTATATTGTTGTATTGTAAACCCTTTTTGTTTATCTAAAGGGTATGATTGTAATGTTATGGTTAGAAAACCTGGAACTTATGTATTAACAACTTATGTTAATGACTTATGTATTCCTATTTATATATAAATGGGTAGTTAAATGGTATTATATTATGGATCATGAACACCAAACTCGGGGGTCAGGTAACCCGGATTTGGGGGTGTCACAGGGCTCAATTATTAGAACGAGATAACGAGTACGTTCAACCGAGGGACCACAACCAGGATCATACCGGTGACAGCAGTCAACAGAACAACGATAACCAGCGGAGAAAGAAAAATATGGACAAGAGCGGTAACCACTCTGGTGGTAATCATGGCCATGAGAATAGAAGAAGCAAGTTGGGAAGAGATTTTAAAAAGAGGAGATTCAACAATGACAATACGAAGACGTCAGTACCAACAGTAACTAGTTCCAAGGGAGGAGAACGACCACCGGTCATATGCTATAAGTGTGGAAAAGAAGGACATATCAGCCCAAACTGCCCACAATAGTTTAAGGTATACTATAACTGTGGAAAGGAAGGACATATCGGTCGAGATTGCACTGTAGAGAAACCAAGTCTAGCGGGGATGGTGACTCAAAAGGCTGTCCCAGAAAAGTCAAAGTCAACGATTCCTTGAAGAGCGTTTGTCGTGACTGGTCAACATGAGAGGAACCCAAATGAGGTGATCACGAGTAAGCTAATCATAAATTTATGCAAAGTTTATACCTTACTAGATACCGGTGTTACGCATTCATTTATTTCTCCTACTTGTGCTCAACGTTTAAACTTGACTCCGGAGAAATTAGACTTTGATTTATCTGTGGAGACTCCGTTAGGAGAAACTTTCATCACATCCACTATTTATAAATCTTGTTTGATCCAAGTTGGCACCATCACCTTACCTGTTGACCTTATCTCTTTAAAGATACTTGCATTTGACGTGATTTTAGGGATTGATTGGTTAACTACTCATCATGCCAAAATTGATTGTTTTCGTAAGGTTGTTAGTTTTTATATTCCTAAGCAACCTGTTGTGCGAATTCAAGCAACTAAGTCATTAAAATCAATCACTATTATATCAAGTCATAAAGCTATTCGTTTATTAAAAAACGGATGTCAAGCTTTCTTAGCCCATGTTATGGATTTGAATAAAGACACGTCATATTTGAATAATATTCATGTTGTTATTGACTTTCCTAACGTATTTCCTGAAGAACTTCCTAATCTACCCCCAGAACGTGAAGTTGAATTCTTTATAGATCTTGAACCTGGTACAAAGCCCATTTCTAAAATCTCATATCGAATGGCTCCTATTGAACTTCAGGAGTTAAAGGTCCAATTACAGGAGTTGTTGGACATCGGTTTCATTCGTCCTAGTACATCTCCTTGGGGTGCAGCTGTTTTATTCGTAAAGAAGAAAGACGGGAGTATGCGACTTTGTATCGACTACCGGGAATTAAACCATGTCACTATCAAGAATAGGTATCCGCTATCTCGTATTGATGACCTGTTTGACCAGTTACAAGGAGCACAATTCTTTTCAAAAATCGATCTTCGTTCTGGATATCATCAGCTGAATATTAAAACTGAGGATATTCCAAAGACTGCCTTTAGAACTCGGTACGAGCATTATAAATTCTTAGTCATGTCTTTTGGATTGACTAATGCTCCTGCGACTTTCATGGATATGATGAACCGAGTATTCAAAGAATATTTAGATCAGTTTGTTGTTGTTTTTATTGATGACATCCTCATATATTCCAAAAGTCGTGAAGATCATGAGCACCATTTGAAGCTGGTACTCCAAAGGCTTCGTGAAAATAAGTTATATGCCAAGTTAAAGAAATGCGATTTTTGGCTTGAGGAAGTAGCATTCCTTGGGCACGTGGTGTCAAAACATGGAGTATCTGTTGACCCGACGAAGATTGAAGCAATACAAAGTTGGGAATAACCGAAGTAGGTGACCAAAGTACGTAGCTTTTTGGGCTTAGCTGGTTATTATCGGAGATTCGTGGTAGGATTTTCTCGAATCACTACTCCATTAACTCAGCTGACTCGAAAAGATAGCAAATTCGTATGGAGCGAGGAATGTGAGAAGAGTTTCCAAGAGCTTAAGAGGAGACTCATTTCGGCACCTGTTTTGACCATACCATCTGGTTCGAATGGATTTGTTATCTACAGCGATGCTTCAGGCAAAGGGCTAGGATGTCTTCTCATGCAACGTGGGAAAGTTATAGCCTATGCCTCGCGACAACTTAAAGAATATGAGAGGAATTATCCTACTCATGATCTAGAGTTGGCAACAGTCGTTTTTGCACTAAAGATCTGGAGGCACTATCTATATGGGGAGAAAGTGGAGATATATTCAAACCATAAAAGCCTCAAATATTTCTTCACTCAAAAAGAACTCAACATGCGGCAACGACGTTGGCTCGAGCTGTTGAAAGACTACGACCATACCATTCAATACCATCCTGGAAAAGCGAACGTGGTAGCCGACGCATTGAGTAGAAGATCATACGCGGGAACGAGTGCGATATTGTTAACACAAAGGCCCATTTGGTGTGATTTACAAAAGATGAAGATAGAATTCAAGACTCCAGATACCCGTGCAATGATGTCAAGTATGTGTATAGAACCAACTTTAATCGAAAAAGTTAAAGTTGCTCAAGCCACAGACCCGGAGCTGATGAGTATGAAGAAGAAAGTGCAAGAAGGTGCTATTTTAGAAGCAAGAATCGATGAAGAAGGAATACTTCGAGTACACTCCAGACTTTGTGTTCCTAATGATTCTGATTTGAAGTACAAGATCATGATGGAGGCACACAATACACCATTTGCAATCCATCTTGGAAGTACCAAAATGTATCATGATCTTCGACATACATTTTGGTGGAACAATATGAAGAGAGAGATTGCAAAGTTTATCTCGAGGTGTTTAACTTGTCAACGTGTAAAGGCAGAGCATCAAGTGCCTAAGGGCCCATTGCAACCACTTGAGATTCCAAAATGGAAGTGGGAACAAATTACCATGGATTTTGTTACGGGTCTTCCCACGGTTTCTCAAGGCATAAATGCTATTTGGGTTATTGTTGATAGATTAACCAAGTCTGCTCATTTCTTGCCGACACGGGAGACTTATTCCCTTGAACGTCTTGCTCGTATGTATGTAGATGAGATTGTGAGATTGCATGGCATGCCAATATCCATAGTTTTGGATCGTGACCCAAGATTCACTTCAAGATTTTGGGTTAGCTTGTAAAAAGTCGTGGGCACAGATTTACGGTTCAGTTCGGTGTACCATCCTCAAACGGACGGACAATCAGAGAGGACTATTCAAACTCTTGAAGATCTATTAAGACTTTGTATCCTAGGTTTCAAAGGAAGTTGGGATAAATACCTACCACTGGTAGAATTCTCCTACAACAACAGTTATCAAGCAAGTATAGGTGTGGCTCCATTTGAAGCATTATATGGACGAAAGTGTCGCTCTCCAATATGTTGGGATGAGGTGGGAGAAGCAACATTGTTGGGACCCGAGTTGGTACGTATGACTACAGAAAAGATCCGAATGATTCGACAACGTATACAAACGGCACAGGATCAACAAAAGAGTTATGTGGATCTTCATCGAAAGGACGTGGAATTTAGTATTGGGGATCATGTATTATTGCGTGTGGCTCCATGGAAGGGAGTTACAAGATTTGGGAAGAGAGTAAAGCTCAATCCACGATTTATTGGTCCATTTTAGATTCTTGACCGAGTAGGAAATGTGGCCTATAGACTCGCATTACCTCCAAGTATGTCTCGTGTTCATAATGTTTTTCATATATCTGTACTTCGTAAATATGTGAAAGACCCAAATCACGTCATTGAGTTTGAACCGGACGAGATAGCTGAAGACTTAACGTACGAGGAGGTACTTGTCAAGATCTTGGATAGGAAACAGCATGTCCTACGTACAAAGGTCATACAACAAGTTAAAGTTTTGTGGAGAAACCATGCTATTGAGAAAATGACCTGGGAGTTAGAAACGGAAATGAAAGCGAGGTATCCTCATCTTTTTGAAACACCAGGTACATACGTCAATTTTGAGGACGAAATTTCATAAGGAGGGGAGGTTGTAAGACCCCAAATTATTAATAAATGAAATTTAATTTCCTCTATTTATTATTTTGAAATAGTAAGGGTTGAATTGATTAATGGGGTTAGTTATGGGTAAAATGCGCAAATATTTTAAATAAGCAAGTGGTTATAAAATATTCATTGTTGTCGGGGAATATTCGTTTGGTCGTGAAATATTCTTCCTGTCGGGAAATATTCGTACGACGGCGCAGTCTTTTATGGGCCCTATAACGAAAAATGATTGGATGAAGAAAACGACAAGTAAAAGTTGTTTATAAATAACGGCGTAGTTGTTACCGTTAATACTGTTGGAATACCCGGTGGTTAAAGCACAGTAATACGCGTTGTTGCACAGTAGCACACGGTATTGCACTAATTATTGATTCTTACGTAAGAAGGCACTACTCAATAATTGTTACAGTAATTACTATTCAGTATTTTATTTTATTGATTCAATAATTGCTGCGTTGATATTTTATATTATTGTTGTTTCAATAATTGTCACTACACAATATTTTCCATTATCGGAGCAATAATTCATATTATCTGAATAATATTATTAGATAACATTATTGGCAATACCTAGAAAGTTCTGTCTAAGGAGAGGTTTGGTCACCTAATTGCGCGCCAGTAAGGAGAAATCCTTATTAGAAAACCCCCTCTTTCTTGGGAACTGCCTGGTTGTCAGTATTGTGATTCTGTAATATTATTTGTGAATAATTAATTATTAATTTATATGATGAGGAAAATATTTATTTTATGTAGATATAGATGGAGAATTTTTTTTTAAAGTGACAATTGTTGAAAATCGGTATTTTATCTTTTTTGATAAAATAATATTTTATTATATTATTATAATATAATAATGATGATATTTTTATAATGAATGTGGGATATATGAGTATATGAGGAGGAAGAGTATTTTTGTTGCATTAAATGATTAACACATATTTTGTGTGTCGGTGGACCCCATTTCTTGACTGAAATTTGATTATAGCCTGTAAAATCGCCGGTTTGTGGATTTCGGTCAATTTTTGTTTGGAATTTGGAAAAGTTTTCTTCTGCAAAGTTGTAGATAATGAAATTTTCTATGGAAAAGACATGTGGTTCAAATTTTTCTGACAAAAGAGCTATTTATTATGAATTATTGAAGTTCTAACGTTCCGAAATAATTAATTTTTGGAAGTTTAATTTATTTTTATTAATAAAAACGTTTTTTACATTTTGAAAGCATCATTAACATGTGCTAGGGGCTGATTTCAGTTGCCAAAGGTGTACTGAAATATATATATATATATATATATATATATATATATATATATATATTATATTAAATTTTCTGCTTTGGTGTTCTAAGCATTTTCCTATAAATAGGGTGCTTAGGTTAGAATTAAAAATCACACCAGAAACTGAAGTTTTCTCTCTCTTTCTCTCTCGATATATTGAGCGTATTCTTGTGAGTATTTTAATACTTTGAGTGTTGCTATACGGTGCAAGTTCAAGTCATAGCCTATATCCGGTGTTTCAACTAGAAGTACTATTTTTACGAGGTAAGGGATGTTATTTCTTCATAAATGATATTAGTTTCTTCAATATCATTATGCCGAAGTATTGATTTGAATTTTTTTTATCAAATTTGCAACTTTTTGTGTCGGGGTTACTATTCACGTATACGACACTATTCACGAATACGACACTATTCACCGAAAAATGAAATTTTCTTCTTTTTGCCCAAAATATCTATTATGGATACTAGCTTTGATTGTATCCATATTTTGATCATTCTTGAATTTTACTCCACTATAATTATTTATAAGGTATTTTTGGACAAGGAATAGCTGAAATATGAATCCTTAATATTTATTATTTTGTTTCACTGGATTCGTTTTCTTTAAAATATTTTTCATCATCCTCAGTCCTAAATGATGATATAATTGAATATCTTTGGCCTGTAGTGCAAAGATTAATGATTTCTGATGAATATCTTTGGCCCGTAGTGTAAAAATGAACAGGTGTTTAGAAGAACATGACCAACTGGTGAATATCTTTGGCCTGTAGTGCAAAGATGAATTTGATTCCAGATATATATTGATTTATGTTACAGGGATAAAATATTGATGATGGACTTTTAAATTCATATATAATAGTAGATTTCATTCTCTGCGTAACTCTTCTATGAATTATTGTTTCCGCTGCGAATATTGAATTAAAACTTGTTGTTTATTGTATTCTATTAAATTTTTCCCTGTAGAAGACTAACGATAATTTGTTTTATATTATCTTAGTCATAATGTTCTTTACTGGGCTAGTTGAGCTCACCCTTTTCCTTGTTGTTCCATTTTTCTTCTCAGGAGGCGAGAATGTAGCGAGTACTAGTCGGGGTGTGGAATGATGGTTCTAGTAGTCCTCACTATTCTGTAAAATAGTGTATTAGTAATTGTAATGATGACTTATTTGAGTGTGAATATTGTCTAGATGATAATATTTGTATTTAAACTCACAGTTTTTATGTTGTATTAATAAAGTTGTAGTTATTTCTGTACCATGTATTTTGACGACGCAGAATGGGTGTTGTATACCTATTTTGGGGGCGTCACATTACTTATAACAATAAAATGTTATAAAGCCGTAACAAACGTCAACTAACCTAACAAATGTTAGTAAGTTAAGCAAATGGATAGTTAGAAGGGGAAGAAGGAGAAGATAGGTTAATGACAATACTCTTTGATTATTTATAAGCTAACATGTTATGCTACATGATTATGTATGTCGAATCTTTAAAGACTCACGAGTAAAGTGAATTAACATTAGACGACGCTAAAGGCAAGTATTCTAAACCCTTGTCTATATTTGTTTTGGATAAGCTTTATGATTCATATATCATACGCATGAATTTATGTAACAAAGAAGTCAAAGCCATTTCCTTCGGCTAGATTAAACTTAAAGTATTTTGATTATTTCAATTACAATCTATCAAAATATTATTGAGGTTATTATCTTGTGCCAACTATTTTGGTATGGATTCAAAGAAAGACTGAGTATGAACAAACAAATGTTTTGTCATAAAGCGACTGGCACGTGAGGTTGCCAAAACTTAAACGTAGATACGTTTAATGTAGTAGTGTTGTACAACATAAAGTACTATAGGCTGATCACCTAGACGTGCTCGTAAGAAATGCCAGACTTATGGACTCTGTGCCGGGGTGTCCTTTTCAAAGAAAGAAAGAATGAAATGCTCAAGGTCTTTTACCAAACTCAAGGTTTAACTGATGATGTTCCTCGTTAAAACATTTTAAAGAAAAGAAAAGTGCTATTTTGAATTATCTGTAATACTTTATAACTATTGATTCAGTTATAGAAGATATATTCATATGATTCATGCTTGTTGATCGAATGGAATTGTTATACTTGCTGAGCTAGTTATGCTCATCCTTGCTTGAACCATATGATTGCTGCTAAGAATGAACAGATTAAAGGATCCGGTAAGGACAAATGGAAGACCAAGGCGGACAAATAGTTATCATTGTAATAGAATAGTATTACTTTTGTATTAATTTGATAATATGATGAAGAACATTTGTAATAGTTTCAAAGAACCTGGGAAGAGAATTATTATGATGTAATTTATAGAAGACATATTCACTCTATTGATGTATTTCAATTGAATGTATGTGTGAACAGTAGCACCTTGTAGCACCATCTATCGGGTTGGAAGATACCCGAATTTGGGGGCGTCACAGGTTGGTATCAAAGCTGTAGATTATAAAACTTAAGGGGGGGGGGGGAAAGAACCTTAGGCCATAACCTTAAGAAGAATTGAAGAAGTTAGTAGTAATTAAACTCATGATGAGTTTTAAGTGGTGAATTAAGGAAATTCATTACAAGAAGAATTAAAAGATGAAGTTAACCCAAAAATGCATTAAATGTGATATGTGTTTATAATATTCTAATGTTGTGTACTAATCAAGATAATTGTTTTATTGTAGATGTCAGGCGATAACATGATGTATAGAGATATACATGTGGTTAGTGAAGAGTCCATGAACCAGATAGAGATTTTACCAACACCTGTAGTTGAGGTGCCAATGGTGGTGGTGGTTGAGTCAGAAGATTCTGAGAACTTAGGGTTTACATCCTTGTTCGACGAAATGTTCGAGGAGGAGGTGGAGGTAGTATCGTTTAATACGATAATACCTACAAAGGAGATGACACCGGGAGAGTCAATGAAAACATTGTTCATGACGGTGTTGGATAGGAATATCCAGTTAGGTAAGGAGGTAAAGTAATTAAAGGAGGAGATCCATGACATCTTGGAGGACAAGAAAGACATGGAGACGTTTTGGGAGGTAGAACATGATGGGAAAGTTTTAGCGAAGGACAAAGTCCATGAGCTAAAACATGAGGCCTTTGAGCTTAGGGAGGAGATAAAGGCCAAGAAGCAGAAGATTTGTAAGATGTCCTATATTCATAGGAGTTCTCATGAGGATTATCAGCTACAAGTGGCTGAGTATCCCATGGAGACAGGGCAGACTCGGCATACGATCAATCGGGATGTGGTGGCTAGTCTTGCTAATGCAGATTTTGCGAATGCCATTAGGCAGATGTAATCTAGCTAATAACTATAATAGATTTAGACATGTAAATATTGTGTATCTATGTAGTGACCTAAAACCCTTTTTTGTATAATCAAAGGTTAGTCTTTTGTAAATCCCAATTTTTAGAAAATAATTGCAGGAAAGTAATGTAATTAGCCAAGGCTATGTAATGATTAACGATGTAGTATTATACTACAAAGAAGAAAGCATACCAATATAAGCACTTCATTGAACTTGTTTTGCAATAAGTTGGGTTACTGTTAAAAATGAATAATGATTAATTAATAAGAAGGAAGTAATAATGAACTGTTATTCATTTTAACAAAAAGATGCCGCCAAGAAGAAGACAACGAAATCAGGAAGCTAATCAACCAGAAGGGGGACCGATTAACCCGATGCATGAGTTTGTTAACTTATTAACAACTGCTTTTAATAGAAATGGTGCAAATATACCTGTCAATCCTGTGGTAGTACGTGCTAATACATTTAAGGATTTTAAGATTGTAGGTCAGCCATAGTTCAAAGGAATCACGGACCCTATAGAAGCCCAAACTTGGGTAAAAGAGATTGAAAAGGTATTTGTAATTGCAAATGTCGAAGAGGAGCAGAAGACTTTTTTTGCCACCTACATGATGAAGGGAGATGCCAACTTCTGGTGGGAGGCGAACTAGGCTAGGGCTGGAGTAGAGAATGTAACGTGGACACAGTTCAAGGAGATATTCTTCGAGAACTATTTCCCCACGAGTATGCAGGGTAGAATGGGGATGAGATTCTTCGAATTGAAATAAGGGGATATGACTGTTCCCCAATATGCTGCCAAGTTCAATGAAATGGCAAGATTTGCTCCACATAAGGTGGATACAGAGGTGAGGAAGGCGAGGAGATTCGAGCAGGGCTTGAAACCCTGGCTCTATAGCCGGATATCAGTGTTTCAAAGTAATTCCTTTGGAACCATTCTAGAGAAGGCAATAATTACAAAAGGTGGTAGTGAGGCTTTAACCTAATACCACAGAGAGAAGAAGAATAATAATAAAGTAGATGGGGGAGTGAAAAATGAGGGAGCCAGCGGGAGTGGCAACTGATAAGTGGATTTTATATTCGTGAATCGATGCCTAATCCAAGCTTAATCAGTGTTAATTCCTTGTTTTCATGTTTGTTTTTACTTGTTATTTGTTATTTTGTGTGTAGGGTGGTTGGTATGGCAAGTGATAAAGAAAGGAGGCATTTGGAGCAACATTTTAGCAATTATGAAGAACAAGCAAAATCAGAAGTCAGTGTGATAGCCCGCCGGGCCGGGCCTGTTTTAGCCTTACACCCCTGCCGGGGCGGGGGGTCTTTAACTCACGAGACAGAAGCCTAGCAGATGAGTGAAATTTATACCCGTGAATCGGATACGTTATGACTTAAATAGTTGCCTGTTCTCGTAGATTTATATGGTTTTATATGATTATAGTGTTATTATGCTTAATCGATGCAATGCAGGGCTTGTCAGGTGTTTTCTAGCATTCAAGGGTAAAACAGTTATATTTCTCATACTCGCGCCGTGGCGCCAATGCCAAGCCTATTGGCCGCACCGCAATGCCACCCTCTGGTCCTGCCTGACGTCACCGTGGCACCGCAGCGCCACTGACCCTATATGGACGAGCTTCGATTTCTTTCTTGCACACGTGGCGCCGTAGCGCCACCCAGAGGTATATTGGCAGCGCCGCAGTGTGACCTCCGGTGCCCAGGCAGAGGCAAGTGCTTTTGATCTAGCTCGAGGTAGGAAGGCGTACATAACACAGAGAGAGGCTCTGCTAACGAGATCAGACATCCTATATCATATATTTTAGTTAGTTTTAGCTTAGGATAGTTTTCTTTTGTATTTTCTCTCACTAGTTCGTAGTTAATGTCTGTAAATATAGATTAGGTAGATTAGGGAAAAGTTTGGCATATCCTTGGAGCGACAAGAGTAGTGAGCTACACGGATTGGAAAGCTTGATTTGAGCAGAATGCGTGGAGATTGAAGGGCTTTGACAGAGTTTCCTCTTATCTATTTATCTTCTCTGATTTTGTAATCTATAAATGTTGTCTTTATTGCTACTTGTATTTGGTTTAATAGTTATGAACTAAATATTTGCTCTAAGGTTATAATGAAACCCTTTGTTATTTAAATTGACTGTCTTATCTCTTTGGTTGGCACCATATGATTTGGTTTAATATATTTGTGCTTAATGATTCTCGCTAAGACATTAGTGATGATTTTAGTAATTTACATGATATCGACAGAAGGAATGTAGATTTACACCTAAATATATTAGCATGTGATTGTGGGTTTCAACTGCATAAGTTGTGCATAGAATAGACATATCCCTGTGCGCCACGTGCAACCTAATTGAGAACTTATGCTTAAATCCTTGTTATGATTAATTCGCATAGACATGTGTAGGATTGTATATAGCTTGGACGTTCTTTTCTATTTTATTCCCTTTTGGGTGGATCTAGAGAGGATATGTTTGTGCATACCTCGACAGAGGTGCATAAGCACCTGTGTGTTCTCGGTCGACAAATTGTCATGACCATTAAGACCAAAGAGAGAAGGGTAGCTAGTTTGATGAAGCATAGCACACCAGGTGTTCGACAGAATGCCTGTGTGGGGGTGAAGTTGTGACCTTAGCTTGTAATTCCTTAGATTATCAATCGTTATCCATTTACTTGCTTTGTTAATTAGTTTTAAATAGATTAATCACACTTCCATTTACTGCTGTTCGAATAAGACTTTAGCGATACAAGGTCGGTACTTGGTAAATATTAGTCATAGTTCCTCGTGGGTACGACACATTTCTTATCACTATATTACTTGTTAGACCGCATATACTTGCGCGTGTTTAGTGATCGGTTTTCCAACCAACAAGTTTTTGGCGCCGTTGCTAGGGAATTATTATTCTAATATTATCCAATATTGATTTCAATCAATTTAGTCTTAATTTGAACGTACATATATATATATATATATATATATATATATATTCTTTTATTTGTTTGATCTTTCTCTCTTTTTGTTTTTAAGTTTACAGATTATGGACGAGCAATGTTATCAATGGCCTTATGAGAGGACGAGACAACCAAGCTCGGAAGAAGGACTCGAGCAATTGCAAGTTCAAATTACAAATACCTTGAGGTTTTCTGACAATCTTGAGTGTCAGTCCACTCAGAATGCCTACTGTCAGGATCGAGCTGACTTTGAATCGATTCCTTACCATCTAAACTTCTAGGGTTATCCAAACTCATGAGACTACAGTCAAGAGCAATATCATGATCCGAATCATGCCTCTGAGTTTGAATATCAGTCTCCGGCGTAATATGAGTTGACGTCTTGACCCAATGACAGCTTTTTTGAGTACTCAGCATAAGAAGAAGAGAACAGGCTTGAAGAGCTTCTCACCAACTTTATTGAGAGAAATGAGGTTCGGATGGCAAGCCAAGAAGCCGCAGTACAAAGCCTCGAAAGTTAATTGGGGCAAATCATCAATGCCATCACAAATCCACCGCAATGCATTCTACCGGTCATAATTGATCTCAACGATGAAGAAGTAGAGCAGTGCTCGGGGGATACGCAAAGAGTAGGTGATGAGGCTCACAAAGTTGTTGAGGGCAATGTCAATGTGCAAACTGACCAACCGGCAGAGGTTGAACTAGAAGAGGAGAGGATCAACAGTGGGTATACTGTCAAGAGTAATCAATAGTTAGAAACCACGCTAACGATTGTGAAAACTCTAGAGGGCCCACTAGAGCATGAAGGACGCTTTCAATTTAATGAAATAGGCGAATTAGTGGATAATTCCAGTGGCAAAAGATTCTTTGTGTCGATGGATAACTGGTTGAATGAAGGAAAGAAGAATGACCAATCATCCACGTCTGCCAAAAATCCAAAGGAATTGACGAATAGGCGGCATGAAAAGGTCATTTTCGCTTATGAGCCGGATTGAACGGCGTCGGTATAGTCAAGCCGACGACTTTAAAACAAGCGCTTGGTGGGGACGCACCCCCATCTCGGTATAAATTTTATCTGTTTTCTTTACTTATGTCTAGTTACTTTGTGTCTGCTCGCTTTAGTTGTTAACAGAGCTGTCAGATTGTGCATTTATGTTTTTGTGTCTATCATCTGCAGGCAGCATGTTTATTATGATGTATTGCATATTAATCTCAGAGTTACAATAGTTTTTATTGGGTTTTTACTAATGTATGCTTCCCATTGTAGTGTAGTTTTTATCCTTGTCTTGGCATGTGTAGAAAACAGGCAAAGAAAACACAGAAAATGGCACTCACGCCGTGGCGCCAACTGGTGTACTAGAATCCGCGCTGCAGCGCTGGGTCCAAAAATCTTACTTTCCAACCTCGCGCCGCGGCGCCAAGAAACAAAAGGGAGGTGGCGTTGCAGCGCCGGTAGCAAGCCTTGCCCCCTACTATCTCGCGCTGCAGCGCCAACCAACAAAGGCAAGTTCGCGCCGCTGCGCCACCAGTGAGTCATAGTTACTGTTAGTTCGCGCCGCGACGCCAAGTATTGAAGGCTATCTCGCGCCGTGGCTCCGGCAGCGAATTTTGGGTTTTTAAAGAGTAGTTTCGGCCAGAAATCAAACCATACGCCCCATCTCTCTTGGTAGTTTTAGAACCCTAAGAGCCTTATAACTGAAGAAAACAAAAGGGTGCCTCTACTTCACCAAAATTTGAGCAACCAAATATCTCTAAGTTCCAAGTTTACTAACAAACGAATTCGGGTTCTACTCAATCGCGCATCTACGGCTCCATAAGACTGCTACCCTTCTCCATTTAAGTAATTGGGATTGTCTTTTAGTTGTTCACTAAGGTAGATTGATAGAATTTGTGGGTTGGTGCTTTCTTTGTGCTTTGCTTGCTGTGTAATTGGTATGATTTCCACTGTCGGAAATCTGGTTAGAGCATCAACAACCAAAGGCTGTCCAAGTTTGGTCTTAAGGACACCTGCAAGGTGTTCGATAAATTGTCTGAACCAAAAAGTAGACTGATTTGAGGTTGTTTAGCATTGAAAGTGTTGGGGAAATTCGAGCCTAAGTTTGGGGGAGTATTGAACTGGGTTTTCTGCTTGTGTGCATACCAACTGCTGAAATTTTTGATATGGCACAAAAGAGGCAATGCCTTAGTATGGGAGGGTCCTCATCGGCACCACCAACGGCATGGGACAGAGCCAAATTTGTGAGCGAGGAGGCATGGAAACGTTACAAAAGCTCCTTTGCTGCGCAAAATCTATTTCCCGAGCGGGGTTTGAGGCCGGATAAAAAAGATGGCGAGTTGTTGGCCATAATTTCGGGACGCCAATGGATCCATTTCACGAAATCACCCAGGTCAGCTAGTGTATCTGTGGTTCGGGAGTTTTATGCAAACGCCAATCCTGACGGTCCTGCTGTTGTCCAAGTTAGGGGGAAGTTAGTGGCTTTTGGAAGCTCAGCCATCAATGAACTGTTTGCGGTGTCCAACTATGAGGGCAATGATTATATGGAGCGGGGACTCTGCAGTTATGACCTTGAGGATATCATCAGGATGCTCTACAGGCCCGGAACCACATGGAAGAAGAATGATTATACGGGTGAGAAGACCAGTTTCCCGACTTCAGCGCTCAATCGCTATGGGAAGGCGTGGTTCAGCTTTATTTGTGCCAATATGATTCCTACCCAACACTTGAGCAATGTGACCAAAGATAAGGTGATTCTATTATTCGCCATTGTCACGGGTCTGTATGAAGATATTGGAGTTCTTATTCACGAGTCAATTCTAAAGGCGATCAAGAGTACCGTCACTTCGGGACTTCCACATCCATCCTTGATCACCCGACTGTGCAAGCAGACATGCATTCAATGGGGGCCAGAGGAGATAGCCTTGCCACCCATGGCAGTTATCAACCATCAGACGATCTCACGCTTCATTATGTGGGATGGGGCAGAGTCTCATGTCAGAGGCGAAGGCTACGGGCCACCTACAGTGCCGCCTCCCACAGCAGAACCAGAGCAGGCACAACCTTCAGACGTCGGCCCAGCTGCACAGGGACTACTGACAGACATCATAGCATCCCTCACCCTGCTATATCAGAAACATGACGCTGAGGCGCAGAGGCAGCGGAGGCACATAGCTACAGTAGCTCAGAGGCAGGATATAGCGATGCAGTACCATGCTGAGCTGGTGAACACCATACAGAGAATATACACCGACTATTGTGGTGAGAATGCTGAGTTCACGCCATACCAGTTCCCAAAGCCTTCTGTCTTCCCACCATACCTTCAACCATCACCGCCCGTCGAGACTGACGAGGACGAGACCGCTGCTGAGTGAGCGAACTTCAGGGTAGCCCTCTTGTACACGATTACTTTATGTTTAGCAATGAGGGCATTGCTCACCTCAAGTTTGGATCTGTTTATTTCTGTATTGCCATGTTAGGTTGCATACTTTAGTATTTTGTTATGTTTTTATTATCAGTATTGTGATGCAGTCGTTTTGAACTGCGGGATTATGTTGGGATTTTTTATTATTATGCCATGAACTATTTTTTTGGGTTTTATTTATTAATGCTTTGATTTTTATTAGCATGATTATGGTTTATAGCCATCTTTTTGGGCCTTATACAGATTTAGATGCTTGTGCCATGTGAATGGCCTTTTTACCCTATTTTGAGCTGCTATTTAGCAAGGGTGTTATATTTATCATTATTTTTTATTGTGGCTGATGACAAGCACCAAATAATTATGTCTATCTCTTAGAGGCGTGTCAAGCATGTATGACCTAGGGTTATTCAATCGATAAGTTTAGACTGTTATTGATCCGTCCTTCTTAGCAAGCACCGACCAACTGTGTTAACTAGTTATTTTTCGATTTTAGTTCGCATGTTTATTGCTTTGAGAGTTTGTTCACTCTTATAAACTTTTATTTTTACAAGGTAATAAAAGACTTAGACGTTTATACAGTTTTGGATCTTGGATTCTTGCATGTTGACATAAAAAAAAAGAATGAAACGAGAATAAAAATAGAAAAGAAGAGTTTATATCGAAAGTTTTGCGGTGGGTCAAGATGGAGCGTAAAACGCACTCGCCCATAAACGCAGGACCGATATCGAGATGGAGCATAAAATGCACTCGCTTAATAATCTTCGTTTTTGTTATAAAGTCTCAGTTGGCTTATGTTGATTACGTGGCCTTTACTGCTCGAGTTATTAGATTCATAGGGGTGTTCTACACCTAGTGCCGTAAAGTCATCTGGCTTGGGAGTCACTGATCAAAAGCTCATTCATGGGTAGTCCTAAATAGCCTAAGGTAATTAAGGACTGTCTGAGTCAGATTTTACTGTCGTCATGCTAGAGTCTTTTGATCTTTTCCTGTACTTGTGTCTTATTCTTAATGCTTATTGAATGTTTAAGTTGCGGAGTGTGCATATGAGTATTAACAATCGACTGTGCGAGCTTATTTGAGCTATGATTAGTTAGGACGGTTGGTCTCAACACACACACATAGAATGGATCGAATACAGTCTTATGTTTGAAATTGAATGAACTCTTATTCATATCTGTGTTTGCCCTATTCTCTAGGAGTAGCTATGTTCGAGCTTAGAGGCCATGATGCTACTTTATTGTTTTATTTTTCTTTCGCATGTGTTTTATTAGTATTAGTGTTGTGTTAGATAGTTTACTTGAGGACAAGCAAAGACTTAAGTTTGGGGGTATTTGATGATTGTAATTTATACCCACGAATCGGATACGTTATGACTTAAATAGTTTCCTGTTCTCGTAGATTTTATAAGGTTTTATATGATTATAGTGTTATTATGCTTAACCGATGCAATGCAAGAATTGTCAGGTGTTTTCTAGCATTCAAGGGCAAAACGATCATATTTCTCATACTCACGCCACATCGCCAATGCCAAGCCTATTGGCCGCGCCACAACTCCACCTCCTGGTCCTGCCTGACGTCACCATGGCGCCGCAGCGCCACTGACCCTATATGGACTCGCGCTGCAGCGCGAGCTCTGATTTCTTTCTTGCACACGTGGTGCTGCAACGCCACCCAGAGGTATATTGGTTGTGCCGCAGTGCGACCTCAGGTGCCCAGGCAGAGACAAGTGCTTTTGACCTAGCTCGAGGTAGGAAGGCGTATATAACAAAGAGAGAGGCTCTGCTAACGAGATAAGACATCCTATATCATATATTTTAGTTAGTTTTAGCTTAGGATAGTTTTCTTTTGTATTTTCTCTCTCTAGTTTGTAGTTGATGTCTGTAAATATAGATTAGGTAGATTAGGAAAAAGTCTGGCATATCCTTGGAGCGATAAGAGCAGTGAGCCACACGGATTAGAAAACTTGATTTGAGCAAAATGCGTGGAGATTGAAGAGCTTTGATAGAGTTTTCTCTTATCCATTTATCTTCTCTGATTTTGTAATCTATAAATATTATCTTTATTGCTACTTGTATTTGGTTTAATAGCTATGAACTAAATATATGCTCTAAGGTTATAATAGAACCCTTTGTTATTTAAATTGACTGTCTTATCTCTTTAGTTGGCACCATATGATTTGGTTTAATATATTTGTGCTTAATGATTCTCGCTAAGACATTAGTGATGATTTTAGTAATTTACATGATATCGAGAGAAGGAATGTAGATTTACACCTAAATATATTGGCATGTGATTGTGGGGTTTGACTGCATAAGTTATGCGTAGAATAGATATATCTCTGTGCGCCACGTGCGACCTAATTTAGAACTTATGGTTAAATTCTTGTTATGATTAATTCGCATAGACATGTGTAGGATTGTATCTAGCTTGGACGTTCTTTTCTGTTCAATTCCCTTTTGGGTGGATCTGGAGAGTATATGTTTGTGTATACCTCGACAGAGGTGCATAAGCACCTGTGTGTTCTCGATCGAAAAATTGTCGTGACCATAAAGACCAAAGAGAGAAGGGTAGCTAGTTTGATGAAGCATAGCACGCCAAGAGTTCGACAGAATGCCTGTGTGGGGTGAAGTTGTGACCTTAGCTTGTAATTCCTTAGATTACAATTCGTTATCCATTTACTTGCTTTGTTAATTAGTTTTAAATAGATTAATCACACTTCCATTTACTGCTGTTCGAATAAGACTTTAGCGATACAAGGTCGGTACTTGATAAATATTAGTCATAGTTCCTCGTGGGTACGACACACTTCTTATCACTGTACTACTTGTTAGACCGCGTATACTTGCGCGTGTTTAGTGATCGGTTTTCCAACCAACACTAGCCCGTCGGGGTGGGCGTTTCCCATGTATATACCCCTGCCGGGGCGGTGGGTGCCAAGCCTGGGCTGTCTTAATGTGATGCCAACACTGCTGGGACGTGAGTTTTAGTGATTGCATGGCTTAGAGACTCTAAAGGAGAGAGGATTGCATGCAAATTTTGATTGTAAACATATAGCTACATCAAAAACAACGAGAAGAGGGGACAAAGAGGCTAATTAACAGAGATTACTTACATATTTTCATATCAAGCTTGGAGTGAAGATTTTGAAGGGACGTTCGTATCAATTTCGAATTAAGGCTAAAGTGAAGGGTGTTCTGCATTATTCTTTTACTTTAGTTTTATATTTGTAATTGAAGGATGATATCTTTAATTTATTCAGTTGTTATTTCATTTATGATGAACTAATTTCTTTTTAGGCTTAAGATGTATCTTTAAGTGGAACGATGATTATGTAATTTTTGATTTCAGTTTAATAAGCTATTATCCAGTTTATCTATATTAATTTGAGCTTGAATTTATGAATTGCCTGATCAACGATACTTTGTGGACTAGTATGAACTCGAGAGATGAAATACAAGTCTAGACATAGTTAGTATAGCATGTGTTCTTGAATTTTGTGAATGAACATAATCTTGATGAATGTTAGGGTAGAGATATGCTTGACATCGCATGTAATCGGATAAAGAACTTGAACTTAAACCTTCTTTAATTGTAATTCACATAGAGATATAGTGAGTTAGTTGATTAAGGTATTTAACTTGATTCTATCTTAATTGTGGATTGAAGTTAATACGTTATTAGTACATCGAGAGGTGGCTAGTTCTACATACGTGTTCTTGATTAATAAACTGGGATAGTGAGTTAAACTAGAATAAAGGTGTAATAATCAGAGTGATGCTTAAAGTGAAGTCGGAAGCCTAATTCTCCAATATTTATTTGAAATCAGTTTTTAGGGTTTGTTGATTGTTTGGTGATTTTAACATTTTTAATATTTTTAGTTACAAGCTAGAAATTGGTTAGTTTAATAAAATTAGGATTAAAAGGAGATTGGTAATTGTGAGGGTTAATTTCTTATTAAAGTCTCTATGGGAACGATACTCTACTGACTATTATATTACTTGTTGACCACGTATTAGATTTTACCCAACAGTAACGGATAGAAAAGGAAGGTTTTTAACTCTGGGAATACTGGATCAAAACAAGGAGATCCTAAGAAGGGGATGGAGGCATGTAAGAACTGTGGGAAGACTCATTTAGGAGTCTGTCTTAAGGGTAAAGCGGTGTGCTATAACTGTGGACAAGAAGGACATATTTCGCCTAACTGTCCAAGTCTAAAGAAGAACCATGAATGTTTCGTATGCGAATCAACTGATCACATGGCGAAGAATTGCCTGAAGAAGGGGATAGATGGTAATAAGGGCATTAATAGTGGTAAGTTAGCTATTAGTGGTCCAGCTCAGACGAGTAGGCCGATGGCCCGCACCTTTAATATGACGGTCCAGGTTGCAGTTGCATCAGGAGATATATTTGCAGGTATTATCCCAATCAACGATATAAATGCTTATGTGTTGTTTGATTTAGGTGCTACTTGTTCTTTTATAACATGTGATTTTGCTAGACGATTAAGATTAATTCCAGAAATATTGCCTATACCTTTGAATATTAAGGTAGCAAATGAATAAATAATTCCTATTGATCATATTCATATGCGTTGTTGTGTAGAAATACGAGGTTATAAATTATCGGTAGATCTAGTACCGATAAAGTTGAGAGAATTCTATGTAATTCTAGGGATGGATTGATTGTTTAACCATGGAGTAATTATAGACTGTCAAAAGAAATGTGTAAACCTTCGAACTTTGAAGCAGTCTAAGGTAGTGTTTTACTGTAGTAAGTCACTGGGACGTTCGTGTTGTCTTACTATGACACAAACTAGGAAATAGCTGAGGAAGGGATGTATGGATTATTTGTGTCATGTTGTTGATACCCAGAAAGTGGGAGTAACGATGGAACAAATACCTATAGTAAAAGAATTCATGAATGTATTTCCAAGCGAATTACTAGGTCTTCCACCGGATAGGGAGATAGAATTCGTAATAGATATTATGCCAGGAGCGGCACCAGTTTCAAGGGCATCGTATCGAATGGCGCTAGTAGAAATGAAGAAGCTGATGGTTCAACTACAAGAACTGTTGGATAGGAAATACATTCAACTAAGTGTTTCGTCGTGGGGAGCACCGGTACTATTTGTAAAGTAGAAGGACGGATCGTTGAGACTTTATATCGACTACCGAGAGTTGAACAAGCTAACGATAAAGAACAAATACCCATTGCCCAGGATCGATGATCTTTTGGATCAATTGAAAGAGGCAAAGTATTTTTCTAAGATAGATTTACGAACGGGGCATCATCAGTTAAAAGTCAGGAAGGAGGATGTACCTAAGACGACATTCAGGACTCGTTACGGCCATTATGAGTTTTTGGTAATGTCGTTTGGGTTGACGAATGCACCAGCTGCATTCATGGATATGATGAACAAAGTGTTCAAATAATATTTGGATAAATTCGTTGTAGTGTTTATCGATGATATTCTAGTCTATTCTAAGACACCAGAAGATCATGCAGAACACCTAAGATTAGTGTTGGAGACATTAAGAAAAGAGAAGTTATATGCGAAATTCACTAAGTGCGAATTTTGGCTAGAAAGAGTGCAGTTTTTAGGACACATTATCGACAGAGATGGAATTTCAGTGGATCCAACAAAGGTGGAATCAGTGATTAATTGGGAATAACTGAAAAACACCGACAGAGGTACATAATTTCCTAGAGTTAGCGGGATAGTATCGAAGATTTATCCAGAATTTTTCTAAGATAGCTTCTCCGTTGACTATTTTGACAAGAAAGACGGCGAAGTACGTGTGGACTGAGAAGTGTGAAAAGAATTTTCAGGAACTGAAGAAAAAGTTGAGTGAAGCACCTGTATTATCTTTACCCGATGATACATGGAATTTTGTAGTTTATAGCGATGCTTCGGATAAAGGACTAGGTTACGTGCTCATGCAGCATGGCAAGGTCATTGCGTATGCATCAAGATAATTAAAAGATTATGAGAAAGTTTATCCTACTCATGATCTGGAACTGGCAGCGGTGGTATTCGCCTTAAAGATTTGGAGGCATTACTTATATGGGAAAAAATGTGAGATATACACAGACCACAAAAGTCTAAAATACATCTTCACACAAAAATACTTAAATATGAGATAAAGAAGATGGCTGGAGTTGATAAAGGATTACGATTACGATATCCTGTATCATCCAGGAAAAGTGAATGTGGTGGCCGACGCCTTACTTAGAAAGGGTCGGGAAAGGTTGTCTATGTTAACGGCTCAAACTGAGTTAATAACAAAGATGACTAGAATGGAGTTAGAGGTAAAATTACCGAATAAATCAGATCAGAAATTATTCAAAACGGAGACTCGACCTACCATTGTAGAGAGAGTCAAGGAGGTACAGCTCAGAAGTGATGAGTGTGATCAGATGAAGAAATGGCTAGCAGATGGAAAAGAAATAAAGTATAGTATTGATAATGAGGGATTATTAAGATTTGAAGGAAGAATTTGGGTTCCGTGTGAAATAGAATTGAAGGAAGAAATATTACAAAAGGCTCATCGTTCAAGGTACTCGATTCATCCTGGTAGTACTAAGATGTATCAAGACATTCAACAGAATTTTTGGTGGCCGAACATGAAGAGAGAGATAACAGAATATATAAGTAGGTGCTTAACTTGTCAAAAAGTTAAGGCCGAACATCAATAACCAAGCGGCTTTTTGCAGTCATTAGAAATTCTGGAATGGAAGTGGGACCATATCACAATAGACTTCGTGGTAGGACTTTCGACTACACAGAAAGGAAACAACGCTATTTGGGTAATAGTGGATCGTTTGACGAAGTCGGCTCACTTTTTGCCAATAAGGGTCAAATTTAATTTATATCAGTTAGCTAAACTCTATGTTAAGGAAATCATTTCAAGACATGGGGTACCAGTTTCGATAGTGTCAGATCGTGATCCATGATTCACATCAAACTTTTGGAGAAGTCTGCAAGAACAGATGGGAGCACAGTTGAAATTAAGTACAACTTATCATCCACTGATAGATGGGCAGATTGAAAGAATAATTCAGATGGTAGAAGTTATGCTAAGATCTTGCGTCATGGATTTCAAAGGTAGTTGGGATGATCATCTACCATTAGTAGAGTTTGCTTATAACAACAGTTATCATGCAAGCATATGCATGCCGCCTTACGAAGCATTATATGGGAGAAAGTGTTGAACACCACTGTGTTGGGATGAGGTAGGAGAACGCCGTATGCTAGGACCTGAATTGGTACAGCAAACAACGGATATGGTAAAGTTGATAAGAATGCGACTGGTAGTAGCTCAAGACAGACAGAAAAAGTATGCGGATCCTCATCGAATGAGAAGAGAGTTTGAAGTCAGCTCATATGTGTTTCTAAAGATATCTCCTTGGAAAGGAAAGATACGTTTTTGAAAGAAGGGAAAATTAAGTCCATGGTTTATAGGACCTTTTGAGATATTAAAAAGGGTTGGAGAGGTAGCTTACATGGTAGCATTACCTCCAGAGTTAGAACACATATAGAATGTGTTTCATATATCTATGTTACGTTCTTATAAGCCCGATTATAAGCACGTAATTGAATACGAGCCTATTCATGTTGAAAAGAACTTGACGTACGAAGAAATGCCTATTCAAATTGTTGATAGAAAAGAGCAAGTTCTAAGGAATAAAGTTATACCTTTGGTGAAGGTAGTATGGAGAAACCACAATACCGAAGAAGCAACGTGGGAACTTGAAGAAAAGATGAAGAAGAATTACCCTTAGTTGTTTGACTAACTTAAAGCGAGATTCTGGGGACAAAATCCTTATAAGTGGGAAGAATGTAACAACCGAGAAAATCAGATTATAATGTAAATTAATTTTATTTGAATAAAATTATATTATATGTTATTTATAACGAGTAAGAGAAATGCAAGTTATTCTATAACCTAAAAGAGAGGTATGATAGTAGTATTCTGGCTAAGTGCTGGAAAAAAAATTGTTTGAATTTCCAAAACGAAAATAAAAGCTTTCTGAGAAATTCTTCGAAAAACACTATTCATCCATTTATGCTCGGAAATTATTTTTGAACTTTTAGAAAATATGTACAGATAGAACTTTAAGGAGAGATGAATTATCTAATAATAATTCAGTTATGGAAAACGCAGTTTTTTGCCTGTGTACTAAATTTGAGAATGTTAGGAAAAGTGAAGATTTGAATAAATTGATGGTTGTATAATAAAAAAGTTGTTATACGAGGGAATGAATACAAGTATAATACAAGGTATTATACAAGTATATACAAAAGATAATATAACGTATATGATGAATGTTATACAAACTAGTATACGAGAAGAATACGAGGATTATACGTTAAAAGCATGAACCATTATTAATTGACTAGTAGGATTTGAAGGTGAATTTGCAAGCCCAAGTGAAAGATGAGTGAGGCTCAAAGATAATTTAATTCAAACCCAAGGTTAGGTCCGAATTGAATTAAACCTAATCTTGAACCAAGAACCGAACTCGTGGATCAAACCATTGGGTCACCAGATGAGTAAAACCCATGGGGCACTTGGTGGCCAAGCAAGTGGATTAACTTTTTTTGCAAGTTTGGAATAGTAAGGAGGTGGAATAATAAGGAGGTGAGTGCATTTGACCCTTTTGCCCTCACTTTGCAAAGTCTGTAAATAGAAAGCTTAGGTTTTCATTTGTTGGTTGTTTAATTTCACCAACACTTAGAGCATTATATTGAGAGAGAAGTGAGAGTTATTTCAAGGAGAAGAAGAAAACTAGAACATCAAAAAGGTAATGAAACTTTAACCTTTAATCTTCATCTCTTCAATTGTAACCTTGATAGAGAAGTGATTATTGTTGGAGCATGTATCTTAAGAAGTAACAAGGATGGCTATTAGTGGACTTTAAACATTAATAACCATGTTACAAGTGGAATTATAATCAAAGAAGTAAGAACTAATGAAGGAAACATGAATATTTAACACATGTTGTTGATGGACAAGTTTAAAACTATTGTATATAGGATTAGATGCCATATGCTTGGTTAGGATAATAGATGTTTGAATAATGGAATGAATCCATTTTGAACAGAGTAAAATCTCAAGTAACGAAGTTATGGCAAAATTTATGAGATTAGACGATAATCGTCGAAATCGTAAGATTCTCAGAATGATAGTCAAAAGTCGTCATTTAACTCAGAAACTTTAGTTTTCGATGGCTTATCATAGAACTTTGCATTTAAGAGTTGTGGACTCAAGAATAATCAAATTTCGACTTAAAACGAAGAAATAAGCTATGAACATTCACGAACGTTTAACGAACGCGTAATAGAAAATTTAAACAGTGAATTTAGTGTTAACGAATTCAAAAACTTATTCTATCTGAATGAAATTGAAGTATGCGATATATGTGAGATAACGACTTTTGAATGAGCCAATTCCAACATATAACGATTTAGTTACGAGCCCGAAAAGAATTGCAAATAAAAAACTTAAAAAAATTTCAAAGGCTCAGGGCTGGCGCCGCAACGCCTCCCAAGCCTATGAAAGTGGCGCCGCAACATAGTAACAGGATCCAAGACACTGGAGAGTTGCACTGTAGCGCAACATATAACGAAGGACACGGCGCCGCAGCGCCAGACCTAGACAAAAGGTAGAGAATAATTGATAAGAATACAAAAAAAAAGTAAGTTGATTGAAGGTGAATTATGACCTTGATTAAACTTAAAGTAACATCTTAAATGATGATTAAAACCTTAAGTTTAACAATTAAAAGTTAACAATAGGTTACACAAACGTAAACACAAAGTAAGTTTAATAATACAATAAACCGTACGCACTTTGAATGGATGTTTGAGATTTCTTGAAATGTAATTACTTAAACATCTATGTAAGGTTACTTATAACAATAAAATGTTATAAAGCCGTAACAAACGTTAACTAACCTAACGAATCTTAGTAAGTTAAGCAAACAGATAGTTAGAAGGGGAAAAAGGAGAAGATAGGTTAATGACAATACTCATTGATTGTTTATAATCTAATATGTTATGTTACGCGATTATGTACGTAAAATCTTTAAAGACGCACAAGTAAAGTTAATTAACATTAGACAACGCTAAAGGCAAGTATTCTAAACCCTTGTCTATATTTGTTTTTGACAAGCTTTATGATTCATGTATCATACGCATGAATTGATGTAACAAAGAATTTAAAGCCATTTCCTTCTGCTAGATTAAACTTAAAGTATTTTGTGGATTTCAATTATAATCTATCAAAATATTATTGAGGTTGTTATCTTGTGCCAACTATTTTGGTATGGATTCAAAGAAAGACTGAGTATGAACAAACAAATGTTTTGTCGTAAAGCGACTGGCACGTGAGGTTGCCAAAACTTAAATGTAGATACGTTTAATGTAGTAGTGTTGTAAAACATAGAGTACTATATGCTGATCACCTATACGTGCTCGTAAGAAATGCCAGACTTATGGACTCTATGCCGGGGTGTCCTTTTCAAAGAAAGATAGAATGAAATGCTCAAGGTCTTTGACCAAACTCAAGGTTTAACTGATGATGTTCCTCGTTAAAGCATTTTAAAGAAAAGAGAAGTGCTATTTTGAATTATCTGTAGTACATCATAACTATTGATTCAGTTATAGAAGATATATTCATATGATTCATGCTTGTTGCTCGAATGGAATTGTTATACTTGCTGAGCTAGTTATGCTTATCCTTGCTTGAACCATATGATTGCAGCTAAGAATGAACATATCGAAGGATCCGATAAGGACAAAGGGAAGATCAAGGCGGACAAATAGTTATCATTCTAATAGAATAGTATTACTTTTGTATTAATTTGATACTATGACGAAAAACATATTTAATGATTACAAAGAACCTGGGAAGGGAATTATTATTATGTAATATATAGAAAACATATTCACTCTATTGATGTATTTCAATTGAATGTATTTGTGAACAGTAGCACCGTGTAGCTGAAAGTAGTATGTACACAAGCCAATCATGTATGATGATAAATCATATACTTTGTAATCAATCTTATTTATTTATTAATAAAAGTATTAATTTACTAAAGGCATTTAATTTATCTACATGGTGCTATTTTAATAATATGTGATAAACCCATAGTTTTAAGCAATGCTTTTAGAATCATGATGAGCTCATGCTAATGAGATCTAAATTCTTATACAGCTTAAAACTAAAATGTTCCCAATCAATGGATTACTAAAAAGGGGATTAGTGAATCCGGATAGATTGGTACATACGTTGGTTGCTCATTGGATGAGGATGATTGATCTCATAATCATTTGTGTGGAGACACTAAAATAAGTATGTAGGTGCTTATTGGAGAATAAGTTCACTGAACGTGACTCGCTAAGGAATACCTAATTGAGTTTTACTTGCCTATCATTAGGGATTCTTGTAGTGATAGTAGTACAAATAATCCTTAAACTTGAGATCATCATAGTATATTATATATAATGAATTACACTTTGACTTATTCCTTAAGACTCTTAGAGTATATCAAAGGGTATGCTTGGGTGTAATAAGTTATATATGGAGATAATGAATGATCAATAAAGAATTTATCACTTCTAGTAAAAGAAGAGAAATGTCCTATGTGATTCGATAAATGACAACCCAGGAATCCTTGGCCAAAGTGGAATGAAATTAGAAAGTAGTTTCTAATTTGTATTCATTAAGAGTTGTGCATTTAGGAATCGAAATACATATAATTAAATAAAATAAGACTTGACAGTAATTTCATGTCTTATATTTAATTGGGACATTGTACGGTGGAATGATTGAATTGTACGGTAACTATACTCAAAGGTTCTTTTATGATTAATGTTAAAATCTATATTATCTAAAAAGTCGTTGATCGCTAGGGAGACTTATCCATATTGTAGAATAAATATTATTTATTTAAGTAAATAAATATTTTAATTTATTTATTTAAATAAGATTAGAATTGTTCTAATTGATTTATTCACAATCGGTTTAATATGGAGAACCTAAAAGGTCACACAAAAAAAGGAAGAATAATTATTTAAGAAGTTAATGGCATAATCGTAATAATATGTTAAGTATATTTAATTTAATCTATGATGATAGAGTAAATTAAATAGCTTAATATTTAATATTTAATTTTTAAAAAATATTAAATATAAATTAATAAATGGTGTCTTATTAATATTATTACAATTATTATTAATTTTAATTTCTAAAAGAGTTTAGGAATTAATTTAATATAAGTACTCTCATTTATTCCTAATATGATTAGGATGCAAAATTAGTTAAAGGAGTTTAATTAATTATCCCTAGTAATATTAGGGAGCCCAATTAATTAAAGGAGTTTGATTAAATAAATAATACCTTATTTTAATTAAATAGGGTTACTTGATATCATTATAAGAGGAGTTTTATATTAGATATTAGATATATGTGATTCCAATAGTTGGAGAGTACACTTCATTTTTCTATAGAGATAGAAAAAACTAGGGTTTGAGCCAATACACCCATCTTCTTGAAATTTTTTCTTCCTTGGTGGATCACCTGTAGAGGCCACACACTTGGGTGGCTAACATTGATCAAAGGAAGGAAACTACCCGGAGATTCAAGGAGATCGCGGAGAAGTAGGAGTTGAACTCGTACCTGTGGAAGCTCGTATCTACAAGGGTATGATTCCATAACTTCTTGTTGTTCATTTTAATTAATAATATGCATAAAGGATGATCTGGGTAATTGGTTTGTGAAAATTTATAAATCTAATTTTATTTTAGTTCCGCTATTTTTGTAATTTGATTGCTACTTTGTTCTTCACAAAACTTAATAGTAGCACCATCTATCGGGTTGGAAGATACCCGGATTTGGGGCCTCACAAAAATAGATTTTGATTGTATCATTGCTAAATCCATTATTGACAATCCTGTTGTGTAACGAACAAACAAAATAAACTGTGGCTCAATGACCCCATAACAAATTATGGTAGAAATAGAAATATAAAAAACTCAAATATTATTAACTAAATAAAATCATACAGTACATTATCATTGTGACGCCCCCAAAATAGGTTCACACAACCCATTCTGAGTCGCCAAATATATGGTACAGAAAATAACTACAAATTTATTATTACAATTATCGTGCAAAATACGACAACATATATGCTGTGAGTATAAATACAAATATTGTCTTATAGACAATATCCAAACTCAAATAAGCCCTCATTACAATTATTGATACACTATTTTACAAAATAGTGAGGACTGTTAAAATAACTGACTTGAAACATCACTCCACATCCCGACTAGTTCCCGCTATATTCTCGCCTCCTGAGAAGAAAAATGGAACAAAAAGGAAAAGGGTGAGCTCAATTAGTCTAGTAAAGAATATTATGACTAAGATAATGTAGAAGAAATTATCGTTAGCCTTTAATAAATCAGATAAAATATAATGGACAACAAGTTTTAGGTCAATATTTGCAACAAAAATAACAATTCATTAGAAGAGTTAAATAGAGAATGAAGTCTACTATCTTCAATGATTAAAAAGTCCATCATCAATATTTTATCCCTATAACATCAATCAATATACATCTTGAGCCAAATATTCATCTTTGCTTTATGGGCCAAAGATATTCATTTGTATCACCAGTTGGTCATGTTCATCTCAGCACCTGTCCATCTTTGTATCACGGGCCAAAGATATTCATCAGGTAATCATTCATCTTTGCACTACAGGCCAAAGATATTCAGTTATATCATCATTTAGGATTGAGGATGATGAAAAATATTTTAAAGAAACAAATCTAGTGAGATTAAAGGACAAAGATTAGGGATTCGTACTTTGGTTTATCCAAGTTTAAAAATACTCTATAATAATCAATTATGGAGCAAAATTCAAGAATGAAGATCAAATCATAATACAATCAAAGATAGTAACCTAATAGACAACTTGGACAAAGAAAAGAAAATTAAATTTTTTCTGTAAATAGTGCCGTATACGTGAATAGTAACCCCGACACAAAAGATAATAATTTCATAAGAAAAATCATACTTCGTGAATAATACTCAAGAATAGTATCGTATTCGTGAAAAGTGTCATATTTGTGAATAGTGCCGTATACGTGAATAGTAACCTCGACATGAAAAGGTAAAAATTTCATAATAAAATGTTTAACAATATTTCAGTATAATGATATTAAAATAAATAACATCATTTACGAAGAAAATAACATCCCTTACCTCAAAAGAATAGTACTTTTGACTGAAATGTCGGATATAATGCTGAAAAAACTTACACTGCTTATCAACTCTCAAAGTATCTAAATACTCACAAAATACGCTCGATATTGTAGAGAGAGACTTCTGATTCTGGTGTGATTTTCAATTATAACTAAGCACCCTATTTATAAGAGAATGCCAAAACGCCAAAGCAGACTAAAATTACATGCAGAGGCTTCTGCAACACTACATCTTTGAAAAATGAGCATAATAATTCTCAACACACCAATAAAGAACAAGAGTGGGGCCCACCCATTCTAGAAAATCTCCACGAAAATGTTTAAATTTAAACAATATTCAAAAACTTCAATAATTTATAATAAATAACCCTTTTATCAAAAAAAATACGAATTTTATGTCCTTTTTATAGAAAATTTAATTCTCTACAACTTTGTAGAAGAAAGTTTTTCCAAAATCCAAACGAAAAATGACCAAAATTCACATATGGATGATTTTTAATACCTTCATTCTCACAAAATACTGAAAAAACACCTCATCATTAATTCTTTCATTTATATCCACATAAAATAAATATTTCCTTATCATATAAATTAATAATTAATTATTCACAAATAATATTACAGAATCACAATAATGATAACCAGGTCGTTCCCAAGAAAGAAGGGGCTTTCCGATAAGGATTTCTCCTTACTGGCGCGCAATTAGATGATCAAACCCCTTTCATAGACAAAACTTTCTTAGACATTGCCAATAATGCTATCTAATAATATTATTTAAATAATATGAATTATTGATCTGATAATGGGAAATACTGTGCAACGACAATTATTAAAACAATAATAATATAAAATATCAATGTAGCAATTATTGAATTAATAAAGTAAAATATTAAACAATAATTACTGTAACAATTATTGGGTAGTGCCTTCTTACGTAAGAATCAATAATCCAAAAATATTGTGCAATACCGCGTGCTACTGTGCAACCACGCGTATTACTGTACTTTGAAAAGATAATTAGTCTTTAATATAACAAATCAAACTTGATTTAATAATGACAAGAATTGCTTGAAGTAATTTACAAACTTGAATAATGATAATAAGTATGGTTGGGATACTTGCCTCGTGCGTAGATTACACTTAATTAACTCGTTCTTTGAATTAAATCCTACATATCAATTATGTTCATAATACCAGGTAATAATAACGTACTAAACAACATAAGTTATTCTTTGTCTAATCTCGAATTCATGACTATACTTAGTCAATTTATCACAATCATTGTCACATAATTTACACCTCACAATTAACAAGCTAATTATGTAATCAATAATTCAATCCACATGTAATTATGTTATTTACATGTTAAGTATCTATTTTAACATCTCATTATACTTATAACATAATTTTATGTTCATTACATTAAGTTAACATCACATCCATGGACTTAAACACTTTAAAATTTTCGTTTCTAAACTTTCTGGAGAGTGGCGCTGCGGCACCACTTTTGTACTAAGGCTTCGCGCTGCGGCTTGAGACCTGGCGCTGTGGCTTGAGATCTGGCGCGGTGGTGCTGCGGCGCGGGAAAAAGGTAGGCAGCCGGCGCTGCGGCGCGGCGTACCAAACACAGGAATGGCAGTTCGCGAAAAATCGCAAAACATGCCAATTTCTACCAATATCTTAATTTCTACTCGAATTTAGACATACCCACATGATATAATTCACACATAATCATTACCCAACATTTATATAATGACTTTAACCAATTTAAACACTTAATTAGAGAATTAAAGCATGCAACTTCCACTGTTCTTGATGTTCTTGAAGGTTTGAAAACGAAAAATAAAAATTGACACTACGGATTCGTTATAACACCGAATCCGTTCATTTAAACTTTGGTCTCTTCGTATCAACATGCATAATAATATACGAGTGTAAATTTTACGAAAATATTTATGTTTGACACAATAAAATTATGTATAAGGGCCATAAGGCCAAAATCCAAACTCTGTAAATTTTAAAATAATAAGTCATCGTATTATGAAAGTTATGATATGGAATCATGCATATATATATATATATATATATATATATATATATATATATATATATATATATATATAACATGTTATGTTACTCGTATTATTACATATATCCATATAATAACACAATTTCCTAATTACAGAGACTTTACAGGATGAATGAAAGCCATTTTCATAAAACTCAAACAACGTAAAATAGAATTTGGTTTGAAGAATTTACCCAGAGTATAAAGTGTACATTAGAAAACTCAGATGTTTCTTCAATCACCCACTCTTAATTTCGTTCTCAATACTTTAATTATCTCTGACAAACTCTCTCTAAGTAATCTCTAGACTTAGTAAAATAATAAGAGAAAAGAAGACGTCATATTAAATAAACTGGCGCGTTGTGGTCAGTTACCTATCATGGGTTAACTGCCCTCAACCTCTACTAGTGCCATGTTTGGCTAGCCTTAAAAGGCTTATTCTCATTTAATTTAATAACTCTTTTATCATATAGTTTAAATCATGTCACATCCTTACACAATAATTCAAATATCTTATTTAATTTAATTAAATAACATATAATAATTTCTCATTAATTCATATAGTTATATAATTAAATTCTCATTTATTAATAATGCCAATTTATTAAATCTCTAATTAATTATTACATTAATTAAAATAACATTATGCTTATTAAATATTTCATTTAATTCAATAAGCTCATATAAATTCATACTTGAATAATAATTATTCTCCACATTAATTTAATAAATATAACACATGTAATTAAATTAATCTATCACAACTTCATCAATTAATTATTTAATCTAATAATTAATTCATCGAAAAAAATATTTATTTAATTCAATAAATATTAAAATTAAATTACAAAATCTTGTTTGTCACATCTTTCCCCCCTTAAAAGGATTCTGTCCCCAGAATCGAAGACACAATTTAAACACATAACTCAGAGAAATCTTTCATCATTTTATCTAAATATAGATTTTATATTTCATACTACATTCCTTACTTTAACAAATTCTAGGTTTTATTTTATAACTTTCACTTGAACTCAATTATATTTTGAGTATTATATATCTTTTAACCCATTCATTTCCTTTTCTAAGGATCGCTATAAAAAATACTCGGGATATTACATTCACCCTTTCTTCTAAGAGTTTCGTCCTCGAAATTTTATCTATTAATCTTTATTCATCCGATCTGTTAAAATAGATTTTACGTTAATACTATATTCATTCCTTGAGTTTTATAACCACTTCTTTCCACAAAGATCTTTCTACAATTATTAAACTTTTCTATTAAAAGTTTCATATTATTCTTTGATAACTCATATCCTTCTTACTTCAAAATCTCTTTTCTCACTTATTCAACATACTCATCATTCAGTGTCGCATTCTACGACTTACTTCTTTCTAAGGAATACTTTCCTTACCACATTCGCCTTTTAGAATAGCAAGAATCTTCCACAATTGCTCAATAATTTGGAAGAAGTATGAATAACTCAGAAATTTAAAAGATTCCAAATCATGCTGAGGAGTCACAAGACCGTGAACTCTATTCTCAGTTTACTAGTGCTTCAACTCAATCCTTCGCACTGCAAATCAGAGTGTTTATCAATCACAAAGACTGAAAACACCCTCCTCATGTACACTAGGTGGCCAGCCTACTGTACCACTACGTTGGGCCGCAACGTAGTGTTTTGTAACGACTATATGCATTACGCTCGGAACCATTGTCCCCAAAAACATGTCCCCTTATGGGGTTGTTCAACTCAGCTTTTCAACATCTGAATTCGCACCAAAACAACTTGGTTTGGCATAACTTTTCAATGAACGTTTGAATTTCATGAACATCTTTCAATATTTGTCTAGCTGAATCAAATAGCATAGACCTCTACAACAATTCGGACATCAACTGAAATATACATATACATACATACATAAGTATTCTTATATCTTAAAGAAATCTCAAAAATCTTTTTTTATGACGTCATGATACCTCACTGTATTTACAGTCCGTTGAGGATTCCATCATTTGGTGATTTTATCATACTACATCATACCATAGTGGGTTGATGATCCTTAGATCACATCCAACACTAAGTAATACTGCATTGATGACTCCATCATTTTTATCATCTTTACACCAGGTTACATGATGCATTAATGATATATAAAATACATTTTGATATATTGCGAATCATTTTTGTGTAGCCGAAGCAATTAGCATAGACATACAAATAATTGTATTGTTGTTAAAACTCATTGGTTCCATCATTTGATCCAATATTTTTTAAGAAAAATAGAAGTGTAAACAACAGCACGAAGTTAATAAATTTCGAAAGTCTAGCATAACTAGTAGATTTAGAATATCCAGGTATCCATCAACTTCAATCATTACTTCATTACTTCATTACTTAACCATTCTATCAATCTACAACTTCATCAATGCTCTCTATACTATGACCGTTTTCTACCCAAAATAGTTCATCAAACTTACTGCACATTGGAAGCTCAGGAACTTACCACAATAATATGAGTTTAAGAACTTATCCTAGTTAGACCATAGGCGTCTATTCGCTGAAGGGTTCAAAACATACCATATTATTATGAGTCACGAACTTACTATATGCATTAGTTTTAAGAACCGCACCTAATCCTAAAATATCTGACTAATCTTAATAGTTTCTAACTATCAAATATACACATGAGAAAAGAATCACCTTTTCACCACACATACATTGATAGTGCAACACCAACCTTCCAATGATTATCAATGTAATAAACTGAGTGCAAGCCCAAAACCCTTGCCCATACAAAGGTTTGTACAACTCAGCCATCACATGAGTCCTCAGTTGAAAACCCACCTAACTCTATCTTACTCTTAACAACTTACCCTTAACTTGCTCAATACGAAATCCTCGTATCACATTATCTATAACTCCTCGTGAGTTATCTTGTACTATATTATAGTACATTATCTTCATAGCATCAAGCTATAATCATTCAAACATTACAGACCATCTTTCTTTTTATAACTTAAACAGATCACGTCGTGATCTTATTCTATAATCATCTCCCTTAAAATTCTTTTCTTAACTCGTGATCATTTTATTTTACGATCCTCTTTCTTTCCCTTTTTCATCATTTACGACATTATTCGTTGTCTTGGCTTTTGGAGTTAGGAAACTCCCATTTCTTATCTTTATATCTCTTTAATATTCTTCTTTGAATCATCTTGTTTATATAGCAATTCTTCCTTTAAGAATTTCTAACTTCATTTACATTGCTCAACATTTCATTCGAGTTACACAATTTCATCACACGTATCCATTTTCCACTCTCGGTACACATCGAGTCTCTAACAGTTTCAATATGGTACGCTGAGTGGTTTCCCACAAGCAATCAACAAACTAGGTTCTGAGTTGCTAATTCGTATATACCTTCGCTCTATAAAGGAATCATTTAGCCCAGATACCATACATCAACTACTAAAGAGTACAATTGTACCATACTTAAATATAACTCTATATTCTTTACTTCTTTATCACTCTTCTTATAGACACTGTCTATTTATTATCACCTTACATCCTTATTATTGGAGTTGGGTAACCCCACATTCATATTCCTTATAGTTCCGCGAGATTCTTCTTTGAATCCTTTCACGCATATTTTAATCCCTTCTTTATACATTTCTTAAATTACTTCTTATTGGTCAAACTCTATCTGAGCTTATTCATTCACTATCTTCACCTTTTCTTCTCTAAGATTATAGCCTAAGGTACCCCTACCTAAGGTTTATAACTTACAGCTTTGATACCAACTTGTGACACCCCCAAATCCGGTACTTCAATTTCCATAAGATTTGGTGTTCACTATTCAAAAATCATATATCTATCTACCCATAATAAAGGTAAACCATACTATAGATAGAAATAAATCCTCCCCTTATGGGGTTACAACATCTGAATAAAAAAAAAATTACAATCCCAAGTCATACTAACCTTAAATATCTGTGCGGAAACATAAACAAATAATAAGTCTTAAACAACATCGAGTCTTAACAATAACATTTTTAAAACTTAATAACACGTCTTCATCACTTAATAGCTTTGCCCTTGCCTTTGCTAGAAGGAGGCTCGTCAGTTCTTTCGTTCTTAACTGTAATGTTATTATTACGCAAGAGCGAGCACGATTGTCCACAAGTACAAAAATGAAATAATAATATAATAACATGCGAGTGAATCGAATAATTCTGAAATGAAGCTCACTTTTGAACCAAAAATGATTACCAAGAATCAAAAGAATTCTGAGGGTCATAAGACCTTGAACTATGTCCTAAGTTATCAAGGATTATACTTGAAACATTTAACCGTTATAAGACTTCCACTGTTCTTAATGTTCTTGAAGGTTTGAAAATAAAACATAAAAATTGACACTACGGATTCGTTATAACACCGAATCCGTTCATTTAAACTTTGGTCTCTTCGTATCAACATGCATAATAATATACGAGTGTAAATTTTATGAAAACATTTATGTTTGACACACTAAAATTACGTATAAGGGCCATAAGGCCAAAACCCAAACTCTATAAATTTTGAAATAACAAGTCATCGTATTATGAAAGTTATGATATGGAATCATGCAATATATATATATATATATATATATATATATATATATATATATATATATATATATATATATATATAACATGTTATGTTACTCGTATTATTACATATATCTATATAATAACACAATTTCCTAATTACAGAGACTTTACAGGATGAATGAAAGCCATTTTCATAAAACTCAAACAACGTAAAATAGAATTTGGTTTGAAGAATTTACCCAGAGTATAAAGTGTATATTAGAAAACTCAGATGTTTCTTCAATAACCCACTCTTAATTTTCTTCTCAATACTTTAATTATCTCTGACAAACTCTCTCTGAGTATTCTCTAGACTTAGTAAAATAATAAGAGAAAAGAAGACGTCGTATTAAATAAAATGGCGCGTTGTGGTCAGTTACCCATCATGGGTTAACTGCCCTCAACCTCTACTAGTGCCATGTTTGGCTAGCCTTAAAAGGCATATTCTCATTTAATTTAATAACTCTTTTATCATATAGTTTAAATCATGGCGCACCCTTACACAATAAGTCAATTATCTTATTTAATTTAATTAAATAACATATAATAATTTCTCATTAATTCACATAGTCAAATAAATAAATTCTCATTTATTAATAATGCCAATTTATTAAATCTCTAATTAATTATTACATTAATTAAAATAACATTATGCTTATTAAATATTTCATTTAATTCAATAAGCTCATATAAATGCATACTTGAATAATAATTATTCTCCACATTAATTTAATAAATATAACACATATAATTAAATTAATCTACCACAACTTCATCAATTAATTATTTAATCTAATAATTAATTCATCGAAAAAAATATTTATTTAATTCAATAAATATTAAAATTAAATTACAAAATCTCGTTTGTCACAGAGGAAATTCAATTTTATTTATAAAAAGTTGGGATCTTACAACCTCCTCTCCTTATGAAATTTTGTCCTCAAAATTGACGTGCGTACCTGTTGTTTCGAAAAGGTGAGGGTACATCGCTTTCATTTCCGATTCCAACTCCCAGGTCATTTCCTCAATAGCATGGTTCGTCCATAAAACTTTGACATGTGGTATAACCTTTGTGTGTAGGACATGCTCATTTCTATCCAAGATCTTGACAGGTACCTCCTTTTACGTTAAATATTTGGCTATCTTGTCTGGTTCTATCTCAATAATATGGTTTGGGTCTTTCACATATTTACGAAGCATAGATATGTGAAAAATATTATGAACATGAGATATGCTTGGAGGTAATGCGAGTCTATAGGCCATATTTTCTACCCGGTCAAGAATCTCAAATGGACCAACAAATCGTGGATTGAGCTTTCCTCTCTTCTAGAATCTTGTAACTCCCTTCCATGGAGCAATACGTAACAATACATGATCCCCAATATTAAATTTCACATCCTTTCGATGAAGATCTACATAACTCTTTTGTCGATCCTGTGCCATTTGTATACGTTGTCGGATCATTTGGATCTTCTTTGTAGTCATACGTATCAACTCTAGTCTCAGTAATGTTGCTTCACCCACCTCATCCCAACATACTGGAGAGCGACACTTTCGTCCATACAATGCTTTGAATGGAGCCACACCTATACTTGCTTGATAACTGTTGTTGTAGGAGAATTCCACCAATGGTAGGTACTTATCCTAACTCCCCTTGAAATCTAGGACACATAGTCTTAATAGATATTCAAGAGTTTGAATAGTCCTTTCTGATTGCCCGTCCGTTTAAGGATGGTATGCCGAACTAAATCATAAATCTGTGCCCATAGCTTTCTGCAAACTAACCCAAACTCGTGAAGTGAATCTTGGGTCACGATCCAAAACAATGGATACTGGTATGCCATGCAATCTCACAATCTCATTCACATACATATGAGCAAGATGTTCATGGGAATAAGTCTCCCGCATCAGCAAGAAATAAACAGACTTGGTTAATCTATCAACAATAACCCAAATCACATTTATATCTTGAGAAACCTTGGGAAGACCCGTAACGAAATCCATGGTAATGTGTTCCCACATCCATTTCAGAATCTCAAGTGGTTGTAATGGACCCTTTGGCACTTAATGCTCCACCTTTACACGTTGACAAGTTAAACACCTCGAGATAAACTTTGCGATCTCTCTCTTCATATTGCTCCACCAAAATGTATGTCAAAGATCATGATACATTTTGGTACTCCCAGGATAGATTGCAAATAGTGTATTGTGTGCCTCCATCATGATTCTATGCTTCAAGTCAAAATCGTTAGGAATGCAAAGTCTGGAGTTGACTCGAAGTATTCCTTCTTCATCGATTCTTGCTTATGAAATAACACCTTGTAATTTCTTCTTCATACACATCAGTTTTGGGTCTGTGGCTTGAGCAGCTTTAACTTTATCGATTAAAGTCGGTTATACTCATATGTTTGATATCATCACGTGGGTAATTGAAGCCTTTAACTCTATCTCCATCCTTTGTAAGTCGTACAAAATGGGTTTTTGTATTAACAACATCGTACTCGTACCCGTATATGATCTTCTACTCAATGCATCAGCTACCACATTTGCTTTTCTAGGATGATATTGAATGGTATGGTCGTAATCTTTCAATAGCTCGAGCCAACGTCGTTGTCGCATGTTGAGTTTCTTTTGGATGAAGAAATATCTGAGGCTTTTATGATCCGTATAAATCTCCACTTTCTCCCCATACAGGCAGTGTCTCCAGATTTTTAATGCGAAAATGACTGCTGCCAACTCCAGATCATGAGTAGGATAATTTCTCTCATATTCTTTGAGTTGTCGCGAGGCATATACTATAACTTTCCCATGTTGCATGAGAACACATCCTAAATCTTTGCCCGAAGCATCGCTGTAGATAACAAATCCATTAGAACCAGATGGTATTGTCAGAACTGGTGCCGAAATGAGTCTCCTCTTAAGCTCTTGGAAACTCTTTTTGCATTCCTCGCTCTATACGAATTTTGTATCTTTTCAAGTCAGCTGAGTTAACGGAGTAGCGATTCGAGAAAATCCTTCCACGAATCTCTGATAATAACCACCTAAGCGCAGAAAGCTACGTACTTCGGTCACCGACTTCGGTTGCTCTTAACTTTGTATTGCTTCAATCTTCATCGGGTCAACAAATACTCCATATTTTGACACCACGTGTCCAAGGAATGCTACTACCTCAAGCCAGAACTCGCATTTCTTCAGCTTGATATATAGCTTATTTTCATGAAGCCTTTGAAGTACCAACTTCAAATGGTGCCCATGATCTTCACAACTTTTGAAATAGATGAGGATGTCATCAATAAAGACAATAACGAACTAATCCACATATTCTTTGAACACACGGTTCATCATATCCACGAAAGCAGCAGAAGCATTAGTCAATCTAAAAGACATGACTAAGAGTTCATAATGCCCGTACCGAGTTCTGAAGGCAGTCTTCAGAATATCCTCAGTTTTAATCTTCAGCTGATGATATCCAGAATGAATATCGATCTTTGAAAAGAAATGTGCTCCTTGCAATTGGTCGAATAGGTCATCAATGCGAGGTAGCGGAAACCTATTCTTAATGGTGACATGGTTCTATTCCCGATAGTCAATATAAAGTCGCATACTTCCGTCTTTCTTCTTTACGAATAAAATAGGAGCACCCCAAGGAGATGTACTAGGACGAATGTAACAATCCAGATTTTATTTGTAATTTTAAAATATTTATTGAATGATATAAATATTTAATGGATGTGTTTATCGTTGAATAGATATTTGTTTAAATTAATTTGATTTGATTTATTGCGGTTAATTATTTGTTTAATAAATACTTAATGAGTTAAGAAAATTAATTATTATGGGATAATATTCTAATTTAATTTAATAATTAAGTTAGAGAGTTTATAATAATTAAACGAATTATTATAATGATATATTATTTTGAATTGTGAATAAAATGATGTGTTAGTTGATTAAATAAAATTAAAGTAGTTTTAATTTAGTTTGCCAAATAAAACTTAAATATATTAAGTCTTTAATTTTAAATAGTTTTGCCAAATGAAGCCTTATGTCTTTTGGATTTCTTTTGAATTTTGAATTATAATAATATAAATTAAATAAACAAAATATAAATAATTTATAATAAGTTCTGGTAACTGATAAGTTATTAAGGGTAATAAGTGACGTCGATTTTTAAAAAGAAACGTTTGTGCGTTAGTTTATTTTTAGTTTACGTATAATCTATTTGGCTAAAGCCTAAGTAAGAAAAGAGAAGAAATATTGTCAGAGAAAATTGAGAGACCAGAGAGAGTTGAGAGAAAGACAACTCTATGATTCTTAAAGCAAGTTCTGAGTTCTTCAAGCTATTATCAGTGATTAGCAAAGATTTCTTAAGCAACAAAAGGTATGATCATAACTTTATTATATATATATATATATATATATATATATATATATATATGTATGTATTTTAACAACGTGAGTTTTAGTTTCTATGTTCACAAGTTTTATACTTACTGTGAATTCCAAAATTTTTGAAATTATTGTTATATAACTGAACTATGGTGATTATACGGGTTCATGATGTTAGAACTAGTGTTTAAACATAAATTATTATGTTAATTTTGTTTAAAAGAAAGTGAAACTATTTTTTAGTGTATGTTCTTGTACATGGCTTATGACACTAACAAATTGGATCGTTAGAGTGTATACTAATTGTAAAATTGAACTGTGATTATGTTAATTGGGTAAGAAATAAAGATAACGAAGTTTAAAGGAATCGAATTGGTTTATAACTGTGATTACTGTGTTCACTGTGTCAAGAAATATCAAAAATGGAGTTTTTAGGTTTAAAATATGGTTTTCAAGGAATTAAGTTTTCTGATATTGTTGTTTAGTTGTGTAATATTAGTATATGTATGCTTGGTAATGTTTATATGCAAATTATGTAAGTTATACATGTTAATTGGTGTTAGAAATTAAGACACAGTGGCATTATTATATTCTTCGTGTTGTGTTCTGTAAGCTTGGAGCCTCAGCGCCAAAATCCACGCTTCAGCTTGAAATTTCGCGCCTCAGCGCCAAAGTCAGAGTCGAAGCTCAAATTTCGCGCTGCAGCGCCGGCCAATGGCCTGGTCCTCGCGCCGCAGCGCCACTACCGTGCCGCAGCGCGACCCACAGTTCAAACTGTGGTGCCGCAGTGCCGGTTTGCAGTAGGTCCAAGAATGACTTTTATCTTGCATAAAAGTCTGTAATGGTTAATGTAATGCAATATGATGATTGTTTAACATATAATTTTGTTATTTTGGTATTATAGTGCTAAGAACGAGCATGTTATTAACACCTAACAAGCTTTATTATTATGTTATTGGTGTAAATTGATTAAGTGATTTAAAAATCAAACCATACGTGATGTAGATATATAGAGTGTTGATAATAACAAATTGTATCCTATTGATGTGTGTATAGGATATTATGAATTGAATTATTTCGGTTTAGCCTACACGCAAGGCAAGTATTCTAACCCTAAACCTTCGTTGAGCTAGTTTATTTATTATTGAGCAAGTTCTTGTATCTAGTTTGTTCATGATGATGCAAGTTTTCCAAATCTTATCTTTTGATATTGAGCAAGTTTCTCTAATATGTAACTTGTTATTTCGCAGGCGAGTTTACACATTTTGATATTCTAATGTTGAACAACTTTATTGTTCAAATTGTTATTCGCAATGCATGCTTAGTGTTCAATTCTCAATAACCTTGACTTAACATTGTTCAAGCAAGTCATGTTATGATTATTCAATGTTTATACTATTAGATTATTCCTAGAGCATGATTTTAATTTACAATGTCGATTCAGTTATGATTATTCTATAGCATAACGTTATTACCTTTTATTCAACTAATCCTTAGTTGATGACCGTTGAATTCCAAATTACCTTGAAAGGTATCCAAACCAAACTTACTTTGGTGCGGACTTGTATTCTAAATACTTAGATGAACAACCCTATTATTAGGGGTTTACGCTTAGTGTTGAAATGTTTGTACACAATACATTGTACGAAGGGCTGATCCCCCTAAGTACGTAGAGTCCTTATAGTCTTATGACTGTTAAAGTTTAAGTTGAAAGATTACTTATAACTGTGGACATGGTTCATGGTCATAAGACCCTCAGTAATATATTTAAGAATGTTGATAGAACATAGTGTTCAGTTCTATTAAGCCTATAAATTGGCAAATGTTGTAAGGTTATATTCTTTGTCATTTCAAGTGAGCTTTGTTTGCTCACTCTTGCTTATATAATTATTACAGCTAAAGTTGAGAAGGTTGATGTTCCTAGCACCAGTAAAGGAAAGGAAAAGATGAACAAGTATTGAAAACTTGTAATAATTATGTTTACATTTTATTGTTAGACTTTATTTGAATTATGTAATGAAGTTTATTTAATTTCTACATTTGAATGATTATATTTAAATGTTAGATAACTTGGGAGATTTTTATTAATATAATCCTTTATGGGAAGGTTTATTATTCAATTTTATTATGATTGGATAGTTAGATATGAATGCTTTTATAAAGTGAACACCAAATTCTGAGGGAATGAAGTACTCGGATTTGGGGGTGTCACAAGTTGGTATCAAAGCTTTAGGTTATGAACCTTTGGTGGGGGGAAAGCCTTAGGAAGTAACCTTCGAAAAGATAGTGGTGATAAACTCTTATCGAGTTTTAAGGAAGAAGTAATAAAATACTTATGTGCTTATGTGATTATAACTTATGTGCTCGTGAGTGTCGAGTAGTAATGATTAGTAATTAAAACTTAAAAATTTTGTTGTTAGGATGACTAATGTCAGAGAATCCAGTCAGGCTAGTGAGGAAGGACCTCAGATGCCTATAGAGGAGGAGTCTCGTGATATTCAAGTGATTTGGGAACAACTACTTCCATGGGAGTCAGCCCCGTTGGTCACAGTGGTTGAAGATGAGGATGATGATGTGGAAACGGATGAGGAGGAACCTGTTGAGCTGCCACAGCCAAATAAGGATGACGAGGACGAGGAGGAAGAGATTCCACTAATCTCGATCACTGCTCGTACGTACAATGAAGTCTATGACCGCAATGTGGAACATCAGGACACTGTCGAGGAGTTGAAAGAGATAGTAACTGAACAACAGACTTCGGTGGCACAAAAGGACGACGAGATTCAGGATCGAGACGAACGACTGACTAATGTCGAAGAGAAGCTGGTACACACTGAAGGAGAGAATGAACAACTGATCGAGGAGATCGTAGAACTGAAGAACAAGCTACAGAAAGAATCTACTAAGAGGGCAAGAGTCAAAGATGCGTACAAGGAAGTTTTTCAACGAGCCGGGATAGCAGCGAGAGACGCACAAGCAAAGAGGATGAAGATGGAGGAGATGAATAAAGTATTCAACACCATAATTAATCGATCAAGATCGGGTCATGGGTTATCCGATTCAGTTCGAGACGCTGCCATCGTATATATTAGATCGTCGAATAATGTTTTGGATTATAGAGGAAGAGCGTCATAAGGCTACACAATATCTTAGTAGGACATCGTAGGGAATGTATCTGTTATGCGATGAATAAAATGATAAATAATATGTAAATCCCAAGTGTTATGTAACGTATGGGATATGGTGATGATGGTATCCTGAAACTTTAGTAGTTCAGGAAAGTAATGTAAATAGTAGTGATGTTATTGTTTTGATATTTTTAAAGATATTATGAATGAATAAAAGTTATTGTCGACGTCGGGATTTTTAATTGTCCCTTTTCATTACTTGTTCTTTGGTGTTCTCATTTTAGGTGAGATTTGTTTGAAAAAATAAGTGAAAAAGGTCCGACATGTATAATGTCGACGATTGGACTATAAGAGTCGCCAGTTGGTTTTTTAAATGGTTGTACCAACACAACCAAGAAAAGGTTTGCACATTGACCCAGTGATGTGACACTGCTAAACGGGTCGGTGAAACCAAAATTCATTAGGGTCCGGGGACTTGGTTATGCGGAGGAAAGGTGTTAGGCACCCCCCGACATCCGTGTTACCACGGTGACCGCCTCTTTTCAAGAAACTGTTATCTGAATGTGTGTGTGTGGGTTAATGTGCTGTTATTTGAAAGTAGTGCGAGGCCTCGTTCGCACCTATATACACAGGGTTTGAATTTATGTAAAAATTCAATTTTAGAAAGATATGGCAGTGATGTTTTATAAAAGAGGTTTTTCAAACCCTGATGCTAAATAGTAATTAAGACCTTTTACACTCCTATTTTATTCCGTATTCGGCTGGATTGATTTTATTTGACAGATGCGAAGCATCCGTACGAAAATACTTTACAAAAAGATGCTGAATTCCTCGTGGGTATGAAAACCATCTGAGGGAATCCAAACATCACAGATATAATTTGCAAGCTGCTTACAGCTGAAAATGTCTATCACGGGAATCGAATCTAGATCCAATGGGATGAATCTGTGATCACATGATTCCTAGGCTCACATGATGCCGCAATTGATATAAACGCAGTAAGCATGTATATATATAAAAGCTATAAATATATATATATATATATATATATATATATATATATATACATACATGATCACCAACCATGAAGTACCTCCATGGGGGATCAAAAATGTAAATAAAGCTGTAAAAGCTATCAACCACCACAAAGGAAACTCAAGGCGGGACAAAATATACAGAAAGCTGTAAAAACGATCAACCACCACGAAGTAAACTTCAGGTGGGACGAAATGTACAGAAAGCTGTAAAAACGGTCAACCACCACGAAGTAAACTCCAGGCGGGACGAAATGTAAATATATATATATATATATATATATATATATATATAAGCATATAAACGCACCAGATGTAAAATTCAGGCTCATCGAACAGAGTTCGACACACAGTTAATATATATAAGTATATATATATAGGAAAGCAAGTAAACGCACCAAACCGAAGTTTAGCCTCATCGAACAAAGTTCGACACACAGTTAATATATATAAGTATATATATATATTAAAGTAGTAAACACTCCAGACCGAAGTCTAGGCTCATCGAACAAAGTTTGACACGCAGTGCATATATATAAATATATATATAGGAAAGCAAATAAACGCTCCAGACCGAAGTCTAGGCTCAATCGAGGTATAACTCGATAATGTTAGTCTATATATATAAATATATATATATATATATATATATATATATATATATATATACGTATATACAAACTGAAAATAAACCACGGACCGAAGTCCGGGCAAAATATGCAACATGACTCTTAACGTGTTGAAAGGTGTGTGCAAAGATGAAGAGAAAGAACTCTAAAGTGTGTGAGAAGGCTTACAGTGGGCTGCCAAAGAAGACTTCTATATCTTTAGAGTGAGTAAACACAGACTTTTATAGGTACAAAAGGGCTATATATGAGCTCACTGGTGTTTAAAAGGGGAAAGTACACTGCCTGGGATGAGTGCAGAACAAATTGGGCAGGGCTTCCTCGCCGTTTTTTCTTACAAAATGGCCACCCCAAGCCCTCTATTTATAGAGGGTGGAGCCACAGGTGTACCAGAGGCAACCCGGGTGGGCCCAGGTTTTTCAGCACGGGTCGTCTCGAAGTACGTGAAATCAGGCACTGTAATGTCCACTCGAACTTTTAGAAATGTAATTCGGGCATCTGTTTGAGGTATACAGGACCTATTTCGGACCGCCGTTGTCGAGAGTTGTACGATGGTATGGGATTAGAGTTTATGCAAAGTCATTGAAGATGGGACGGTGCCCTCCGGTCTTCAAGCTTCAACTTTCATCCGTTACCCCGCACAATAGTCACTCGGGATTGATTAGTCTTGTGGGACATTGTTGCGTAGATATGTTGAGGCAACGTGGCATGACATCGTGTTGGTCAGATGACGATGTTGCCCCTCACCGGTGTTATCGCCGGATTGGGCTGATAAAGCAGGCGTTGCTCAACTTCGCTGAGATTGGACTGCTGTAATTTGTTGAAGGTCCTCATTGTCATCTTTGAGGTGTGTCTGTCTTCCCGATGTTATCGCTGGGCCGGTGCAGTGGATCTCGTTGTGAGCGCCGAGATTGAAGCTGGTTGTATTTGTAACAAGCATTTTCGGGATTATCGCCGAAATTGCATTCCTTGGGGTTATCACCAAGGTTGGTGGCTATTCCCATGGTTGGGACTGAGACTGGATACCTTGGGGTTATCTCTGAGATTAATCGGTCTTCTCCAGTGTGTGTTCCGGTATTGTATCTGCATGCCTCAGGGTTATCTCCGAGATTATTACTCCAAGATTGTGATCCGGGGTTGACGCTGAACTTCCGGTAGTATCCGACATGGATATGGATTGTCTTTTAGGGTTCCCTCTTAAAAGACAAATCTGTCCTCCTGCAATGTTAGTGACAGGTGTACAAAAAATTTTGAATGTCTACAAATGCCCCTCTTTATCATACTCATGCATGGCGATGCATGGGTAGGATAAAGAATCCTAGACACTTGAAATGCAACAAGATAAACATGATACCATGGATAGCAACAAGATGCACATGTATGATGTATGTGTACGGGGTTGTAGCCCAACATGCTGGGGATGATTGCTGGTTCCCTGTTACTTCAACTGAGGATTGGCAACGATGACCAGTTCTGATGTGTAATCCGAATCTGGTAGGACGTTGATGTTGGAGTTATCACCAATTTCCTGGATAATGACTTGATCCTACAGATGTACCTCTTATGTGTAAGAGATCTCTGGGATAAAGCTTGATCTGTTTGAGGATATGTGTAACATATTACATCATCTATCCTCTTTGATGATATTGACCTCTCCTGGTTAGTATCGCCAGAATATGCCAAGATTCTGTTGGGTTTACTTCCAACAGCAAATGCTGTCAGGGATGCCTGACCTTCGTTGATGTGTACTTCACCAATATATGAATCAACGGCTAAAAAATCCTGTAGGACAAACTGTCAAAGCTGCTTGACCTCCGCTGTCGTGTAGATCACCGGAACATTGCGTTGTGACCCCCGCCGGGGATCTGAGCGGTCGGGTGTGAAAACCTCGAATATCTCCAAAGCTCTGATAGGTTTAAATCGCTATCGGCTGTAATAATATCAAGGCTGCTTGACCTTCGTTGATTTGTGTGTCAACAGATGAGCATGCGTTGTAACCCTCGCCGGGGATTTCACGTTGTAACCTTCGTCGGGGATCCACTGGGGAGTGATGAATACAAATGTACGCAATGATTGGACAACTTTCCATGCTTCGATGGGTTTACTTGCCATCGGTTGAAACAACGTCACAGTTGCTTGACCTTCGTTGATTTGTGTGTCAATGGATGAGCATGCGTTGTAACCCCCGCCGGGGATTTCACGTTGTAACCCCCGTCGGGGATTAGCTTGTGTGAAAAGATTGGAGTGACAACCTTACGCTAACGGCATCGGACCTCTGTACGGTATTGCCGCATGTGGTATGCAAAAACTTGAATCATCGGTATAGTAAACCCTGTGTTCGGTCGAATACCAATGGATGACAAGAAAGCCACAGTTGGACCCAGAAAAACCAAGGTTTCAAGCTATTCTGCTCAATCACGTAGCGTTTTTATCCCGGGTTTGGCCTTTTCAGCTTGTAAGAACTCCTTTACAACCCGAATTGGACCGAGCCGGAGGGATGGGACCTGCATGGAGGTGCCACAGGTGCACCTGCTGTAGTCTCAGATGGGCCTACGGCCAACTGTGGATGTTAAATTCCAGCAGGTTGGTCTCACAAGTTACTTTCAACTTGTTGCGCGAAGGAAAATACGTGAGCCATCTTCAGATCTGCTGAGTTCGGGCTGCTTTTTGCAAATTCTGTCACTGTACGAGTGTTCTACACTATCCTGGTAACATATGCTTGTATTTTCTCTCATTTCTGTCCGTTGGATCTTGAGTTAAGCATGAGATGTATCTAAACACATAGTAGTGACTATGTATGCACAAACAACTAGATAAAAAATATTCAACATAGTAAATGTTAGTATTAAACCATGCTGAACATAATGATGTGAAAAAATTTCACTTTTGAGACAGTCAAATTGGCACCTTTTTCTGCTATTTCTTGTCATATTTGAGATCCAATGAGCATAAGGTAGCAAGGCAAAATACTCTTGATATTGAGGTTGGCCTGATGCATGATGATTTTATTTTTTAATGCATATATTATGTATATGACATTGGGGCAGGTGTGCTACTGAATGGCCACCTAGACATGCCTGTATGCATGTGGATAGTCCTATTTTCAAAGAGGACTATGGCAAAATTTTTTGAAATGTAGGCATTGGGTAGTCATGCATTTTAACTCTACTATATATGTTAAAGTAGATGCATGCATGCATATAGTCATAAAATACAAAGCTCCAGGTAAGGAAATACCACACCCTTTCTGAGGTGATTTGGAGACTTGTTGTCCAGATACTATGGATCCGGATCAGCCGAGCAGTTCCTATAGGACCACTTCTGGTGTACGGTAGAGGGTTTCTGAAGTACCTCGTCCCCGCTCTGTTAGACAGCCTCGACGGTTGGTGGAGGCCGTGATACGTCCTGTCCAGGTAGATGTTCCTGACATTGAGGACGAGGAGGCGGATATTCCGATAGAGGATCCCGCTCCTGCTGCACATGCCCCTCGCAGGGAGCTTCCGAGCATTCAGGTGGTGAACTCAGAATTGTTGGGTGACTTTGGCAGACATCCATCGATGTATTTGCATGCTAACGAGGTATGGCGTTAGACTTTGATCTTCCTTCTTTCCTATTGATGAGGATTAAAGGGTTTTGATGTTGATCTGCATTTCATACAGGTTCCTAGTTTTACACAGCCTCGAGGGAATTGGTTCAGCATTCACTCCATGTATCAGGCGCTTCATCCTGACTATAGAGCGATAGTGCATGAGTGGGGATTTGGGGTATTTTTCTCCATCCTTCCCTGTCGTTGTCCCTGGGGTTACCTCAGGACATTGTCTGAGCGATGGTTTCATCAGACTCAGTCACTCCATCTACTAGATTGCGAGGTGATGATGACACCTATGGACTAGCAATTTATCACAGGTATGGAGTTTGGAGGGGAGCCAGTGCCTTGCATGGCAAATATTACCCATACTGCCGTTAGATCCTTATTAGGAGTTCCGGAAGCAGCGCTCAAAGGCAGGACTGTCCGTTCAGGTCCTTTGAGTGTAGATGCTATGAGCGGGCTATTGAGTGAGCCTATGCCTGATGATGTCATAATTAGGGATCGCGTTCTGCGGTGATTGTTCCTGATGATCATTAGAGGCTTCTTCATAGCAGATAACTCTTCTACGGTATCTTTCGCTTTAATCAGCGCTACATGTGATGTGGACCGTATTGGAGAGTACGATTGGGGCTCCTACACCTTTGCCTATTTCCTCCGGGGCATGCGTATGTGCTCACAGGGTTTGACCGAGGCTTGGCTAGGATTTTACCCATTTCTGCTGGTGAGTATTTCTCTTGTCATTTACCATGTATAGGTTAAGAGTGTTAACTGACAACAGATGTTTGCCTTTGTGTTGGCAGTTTTGGGCCTATGAGAGGCTTCCATGCTTGCGTCCCGTGAGTGTGTTAGGTTTAGACACCTATCCACGAGGATGACGATGGATTCACTCATTGCCGTAAGCAGCTGGAGTTGCTGACGGCCGACACCATCACATGGCTTCCTTATTCCGGGGAACACCTGACTGTGGGTTTTGAGGATGGATACCCGACTGGAGTCGAGTATGTGATTTCCATCAGGAGAGTTCCTCTCTTCACAGATGGAGGCTGGGAGCTCTATTTAGGAGAGCATGCTATTAGGAGCACCACAACTTTACCTCCATCTTCTGAGAGGGATGCCATGTTGGGCTTGTTAGCTCGCATATACCCTGACTTGTAGATGATCTTGTATTTTCCTGCACAGACTAGCTTAGCCATTTTGTCATGTACAGTTTACATTGTGTATATCAAACAGTATTATATATGACAAGGAAATATATTTTTGATCACTTCCCTTTTAGATATGCCTTGCTGCTTGCTTGATATTTTGCCTGCTGCTTCAGGGCTTGTGATCGTGATGTATTCTGAATTCCTTCTCGGTGGATGGACATTGAGTTTTCTCTGGATAGTTCAGAATGGATCATCAATCTGTATGTATCCCTACCATATCTCGGTGTCTTGGGACTGGTTTCTGTATGGAAATGAGGAGAGGAGTGTGGATTTCCTCTCTGAGATTGACCTCACCACAGATGGTCGCCAGCACTTCTATTTAGGAGAAGCCTAGTTAATTCCATCTCTTATGGATTGGTGTTGCTCTTTGAGGTACAACCGCCGCTTAGATGGTCGCCGAATCTCCTATTTAGGAGGAGTTCAGGTAATTCCATCCCTTTGGTTTGAAGTCGACTGAAATGTAGTAGATTGAAGGATGATCCCCGTACCAACTGACAAGGGTTTGTATTTTGGCAGGGGGTGAGACCGTACCATGAATGGCTGCCTACGTAGTCTTATTGAAGAGGAGATCAGGTCTGCGTAGTTCAAACCTGGTGTAAGAGGTTCAACACTGTATGTGGCAGGAATGGTGTAGGAATGTTTTTGTTATTTTTGTTTTATTTCGACCGGGCCATATGAAATGGTTGCCTACGTACTCCTATTGAAGAGGAGATCAGGTCGACTTAGTTCACCCCTCAGGGCGAGATGAAAAAGCGCAATCCCATGTGCAGGTCAGAGTGCGGGGAGGAGAGAGTTTAATCCTAGGTTGAGGATAAACTGCAGGTGAAAACTTTGATCCCATGTATGGGTAGCCAAACTGTATACGCAAGAGGTTCAATCCACGGTGGGATGACCTAAGTTGTAGGAACGCAAAGAAGAAAGCCAGGATGCTGGCTTGAAAGGTATGTTTCCCTGAGGGGCAAAGTGTAGAAAAGTCATTTGTGGTAAAGGGTTAAAGAACCGGAATGACTGGTGACCTGATGGTCCACCACGAGGATGTTTACTTGATGGTAACTTCAGACATAGTACCATTTCACGGCATCTGAGTTGATGAGTTGCAAAAATTCATCGCCGTCCATTTCTTGCAATCTGACAGCGCCTCCTGTCAATACTTCCTTGACAACAAATGAGCCTTCCCAGTTAGGAGCGAATTTTCCCTTAGACTGATCTTGGTTGTCCAGTATTTTCTTCAAAACCAAGTCATGTTGTCTGAATTGCAGTAGTCGAACTTTTTTGTTATAGGATCGGGCGATCCTTTACTGATATAACTGACCATGGAAGATAGCCGCGGTTCGCCTTTCGTCTATTAGAGACAATTGGTGATACCTATCTTGCACCCATTGGTCTTCATCCAACTGAGCGTCTATCAATTCTCTGTGGGATTCCATCTCAAGTTCTATGGGGAGCACTGCTTCCATCCCATAGGTTAAGGCGTAGGGGGTTGCCCCAGTGGAAGTGCGCATTGAGGTTCTGTAGGCTAACATAGTCAGAGGCAATAGGTCAGGCCAATTTTTGTGATTGGTGGACATCTTTTGCATAATCTTCTTGATGTTCTTATTAGCCGCTTCAACAACACCATTCATCTTCGGACGATAAATGACTGAGTTGAGGTGTTTGATGCAGAATTTAATGCATAATTCCCCCATCATTTTGTTGTTGAGGTTCTTGGCATTGTCAGACACAATCACCTCTGGTTGTTCATATCGACAAATAACATTGTTTCTGATGAAAGCAATGATGACTTCTTTAGTAACCCTGGGGAAGGAGGCTGCTTCTACCCACTTGGTGAAGTAGTCGATCATGGTGAAGATAAATCGATGACCATTACTGGCTTTAGGCTCAATGGGCCTGATAACGTCCGTTCCCCACATTGAGAAGGGCCAAGGTGAACTCATATCGTGAAGTTCCCGTGGAGGGGCGTGTATAGCATTCCCATGAATCTGACACTGATAGAATCTCCTGACATGGTCATTACAATCAACTTTGAGAGATAGCCAATAATGTCCCGTCCTGAGGACTTTCTTGACAAGGAAGGGGCCACTCATGTGGGGGCCACAGACTCCGCCATGAATTTCATCCATAAGCCTTTGGGCTTGATCTTTGTCTAAACATCTGAGGAGACCCAATCCTGCATCTCTTTTGTAGAGTGCATCTCCACTCAGGTAGAATTTCATAGCAAATCGGTGGATCCGCCTTTTCTCAGTCGGGCTCGCCTTAGCGGGTGTAGATCCATCTCGCAGATATTCCTTGATATGCTGATACCAAGGATGTTGGACGGGAGGTATCTCATCCGATACTTCTCCAACATAATTCCCGTAGGCTGTGGCCTTGTGCAGGGAAATTGTGACGCTTGGCAAGTTTTCCTTGTCTGATATGCGAATCAAGGATGCCAAAGTTGCTAACGTGTCTGCAAAATCATTCCTATTACGAGGAATGTGTAGAAAGGATATTTCTTCATATCCCAAAGCCATCTTTAAGACCTGCCGATGGTAAGGCAGCAAATGTAGTTCCTTGGTTTGATAAATTCCGGTGGATTGTCTGATTACCAACTCCGAATAACCGCCTGATGCCCATTGAATGGGCAAGTTTTAGACCCATAAGACAGCCTTCATACTCAGCCGTATTGTTGGTGTTGACAAACTATAATTTGACGGCGACGGGATACTGCTCCCCCGTATCAGATACTAGAACTCCTCCAGCTCCAGAACCTTCCATATTAAGAGCTCCATCGAAATACATCTTCCACGTTTGGCGTGTATCGTACTGATGGTGTTGCTAAATTGTCATTACTCCTTCATCGGGGAAATATGTTTCCAAGGGTTTGAAATCCCCTGATGGTGCGGCGACCAGTTGATCCGCAATTCCTTGACCTTTGATGGACTTTTGAGTCACATATATGATGTCAAATTGTTGTAGGATCAACTGCCATCTGGACAGTCGACAATTCAGTATGGGTTTACTGAACACGTACTTGAGAGGATCCACGCGGGATATGAGATGGGTTGTGTGACCATGGAGATAATGCTGTAACCTCATGGCAGCCCATGCTAAAGCATACCACGTCTTTTCGATCAGAGTGTACTTGTGTTCACTGCTGCTGAATCTTTTGCTGAGGTAATAGATAGCTCGTTCTAGACCTCTATCGTCCTTCTGTCCCAGCAGGCAGCCCATGGCATTGTCACTTACGGACAGATACATAAACAGGGGAACATCATCCCTGGGTGGTACCAAGATGGGAGCTTTGATTAGCTGTTTCTTGATTGTAAGGAAGACATTCTAGCACTCCTCATTCCATTTCATGGAGGAATTCTTCCTTAATAGCTTGAAGATTGGCTCACAGGTTGCTGTGAGTTGGGAGATAAATCTGCTAATGAAGTTGATTCTTCCCAAAAATCCCCGTATTTCCTTTTCTGTCTGAGGAATGGGCATTTCAGTGATGGCTTGGATTTTGGCAGGATCCAGCTCTATCCCTTTGTGGCTGACTAGAAATCCTAGCAACTTGCCTGATTTAACGCCAAAGGTGCACTTAGCGGGATTCAACTTCAAGTTATACTTACGCAAGCTGTTAAAAAATTTCCTGAGATGGTCTATATGGTCATCCTCCTTCCGGGATTTGACAATAATGTCATCCACATAAATCTCAATCTCTTTATGCATTAAGTCGTGGAAAAGAGCCATCATAGCTCGTTGATAGGTAGCTTCAGCATTGATGAGGCCGAATGACAACCGTCTATAACAAAAAGTTTCCCAAGGAGCGATGAAAGCAGTTTTTTCACGATCTTCCTCGGTAACCATGATCTGATGATACCCCGCAAAATAATCTGTAAAGGAGTACATGTCGTATTGCGCAGTATTGTCAATGAGAATGTGGATAAATGGCATGGGAAAGCTATCCTTTAAGCAAGCTTTGTTCAAGTCCCGGTTGTCCACACAAACTCGCACCTTTCCTCCAGGTTTAGGTACGGGCATGATGTTGGATATCCACTCAGGATACGTAGACACCATTATGATACCGGCTTGAAATTGTTTCACAATTTCTTCTTTCACCTTTAAACTCCATTCAAGTTTCAATCGTCTGAGCTTTTGCTTGACTGGCTTGAATCCCTCTTTATGAGACCATCCAAACACATCCTGGAACTGGGTTAGTAGCGTAACCATGTCATTCCGTTGGTTTGGGGTAAGGTCTGAACCAATCTGGATTAACTTAGGGTTTTCTAAGGTTCCAAGATTGAAAGGAGTGATTTGATCAAGGTTGGGTTTGGGTTTATCTTTGACACATTCTTGAATTTCTGGAGGCATCTCAATGTCATCGGGTATATCCACCAAGGCTGAATTCATCTCTACATCAAAGGTACAATCCTTGTGGACAAGAGGCACCGTGTCAGCAAGTACAGGCACATCTAAATTCAGAGTCCTGAAACAAAATATGCTTTCACTTAGTATATATGAAATGTGTTGATCATACACAGTGTTAGCATATACTGGAAAAATAAACCGCTAATACTGTACAGAAAAGTAAGCAGTTATTATATCTACAGGGAAAAAAGAGTTTCTGCCCGCTTTACCCTTGACGACCAATGCAAGGAATGCTGTTCCATTTGGCAAGAGCAAATTCCGAGTGAACCGCAGTGATAGAGGGATTATCATCATCCTCCCTATCCCGAATGATAGCCATTACGTCTGGGCAATCATCTTCTGGGGTGTATCTGTTGGTATGCTCATCATGAACGATGATGCGTATGCCGGACATCATCCTGATGACGTCTTACATGATTCTTCGTTCCTCTTCCTCCACTGCGGGGTCTGGAACAAAGATTTCTTTCTCCTTCACCGACACTGGCTTGGGAAATAACATTGCCATTATATTGGCTGGCACCTTTACGGGAGGTTGTGCGGACTCAGAGCTTGAAGGCGAAGCTAAACGCCGCATGGTTGAAGTTACAAGAATCTGCTGATGCTTATGAGGATTCCTGTGACTAGAGCTGGCAGAATAGCCTAGTCCAGCTGTCCCAATTTGTTGGGTTAAGCGAATAGGGTATTTGACACCCTGGCAATCTTTACCCAACCCTTGTCCCGATTTATGACCCAACGACATCATTTCTTGCGTGGCCGACATTACCTCGACAGAAATCTGGGGTTCGGGCAATGGCGTTCCAATAGCATGGTATTGGGTATTGCTTATTTCCAAAGCATGAAAACTAATTGGTTCAACATCCTTATTGGCATTGATGAGCGGCATGTCCCCATGCTGAGGAATCTCTGGTTCAGCGTTGACTGTGACCAGGCTATTGTTGATGATGTATTTCAACTATTGGTGAAGAGTGGAGGGGACTGCCCCTGCCATGTGAATCCATGGTCGTCCCAAGAGCAGGTTGTATCCCGAATCTATCTTGAGCACATGAAAGGATACGCAGAATGTATGAGGACCAATCTCAATTGGCAGCTCAATTACTCCGACCGAGTTTCGGCGGGCTCCATCAAAAGCTTTGATGGTGGTATGGCTACTCCTAATTCGATTGGGGTTGATATTCATCTTCACCAAGGTAGCATATGGACAGATATTTAGAGAGGAACCTCCATCTATTAAAACTCCCACCACCATATATCCGGAGGACAAGACCGCAATGTGCAACGGTTTGCAATGACCGGTCCCTTCGGGTGGTATATCATCATCAGTGAAGGATATGACATTGTTGTTAAAAATGTGATCAACCAGATGTTAAAACTTTTCCGTATCAACTGATGTCGGTAGATAGGCTTCCGGTGATTCTCGAAAGTCAGGACCAAGTCCAAGATTGATATGGAGCTTCTTTCAGGCTTAAAACCACCTTAGCTTCGTTATGACCCATAGTGCGGAGGAAATTTTCAATCTTCTCAATGGGTACGTTCCCCTTAGATTTGATGACAGGCTTTATTACCCGTTGGGGAAGATACAGTGGATTTTCCTTCGACACTGCAGCAGTTGTATGTGAGGTGGATCCTTCACCTTCTCCATAATTCCACGGAACTGCGCGCAAGTTGATTGGCTCGGGAGCGACAACTTTCAAAGGATTGTTGATTCCCTTGAGTTGAATTACTGGTATGACAAGTGACTTGTTAACCCCATCACTTTCAGTGGATATGACTGCTACTACACTATTCCACTTAGTAGGACATGAATCCTCACTTGCCCGTAACACAGTGTCGTTATCTGCCAGACGCAGTATGCCACTATCGATTAAATTGTAAATAAGGTGGCGGAGTGCCCAGCATTCTTCTGTGCTGTGACCGCGAGATTGAAAATGATATTAACATACTCCCTCAGAGTTGTATCATCCTAAACGGGGATTGATTGGAGGTAGAAGGGAACTAATCCTTCCTTCATTGATTAACATATGAAGGATTTCCTCTATAGGTTGGCCCAAATAGGTGAATTCCCTTTTGTTGGCAAAATCCCGACGGGCCTTAGCATTCGCTCTCTTCGTCACTTTGTCTTCTAGCATTTCATTTTTTGAAAGTGAAGAGGGAATATTCATGACAATAGGTAGGAGACTGGCATGCTCATGGCTGATTAGCTGACGAGTCACTTGATGGTGATAAGTCACCAGTTCCGCCAATTGCTCAATTTTTTTACAAAGAGCTTTCATCTTTCGTTCCATTGTGAACTGGAACTTGGCATAATCCCATCTGTCATCACCATCTTTGGGGGTTTGGGAGGATTCACAACTGAAATTGGAACTCTGTCCACTGCTCCAATTGATCATATTAACCTCTTCTTCCTTGTGTTGAGGAAGAGGGTTGTCTTGAACGTGAGGCTGATCGGGTTTGGTGACCACGATTTCACCGTTGTCTATCAGGTCTTTGATTTTGTGTTTCAAGGCCCAACAATCCTGAGTATCATGTCCAGGTGCCCCAGCATGATAAACACATTTTCGAGCAGCATTAAAACCCCAACCATTAGGGTTGGCTGGTGGAAGAAGATGCGTGATTTTCTTCTGCGTTGTTAGAAGATTTAGAATATTCTCGAGGGTGTCCCCTAAGGGTATGAATACTCGAGGTCGTTTGGCTTCTCTACCTTTTGGTACTGGAGGGTTTGAAGACTGTGCTTGAAAGGGAGTGTAATTTTTCCTCTGGATAGGATGTTTTGATTGCCTTTTTGACCCTGTAGTATCAGGGAAACATCCTCTTCTTTCTTTTTGTGGACCCTCCGGGGGTTGTTCCCATAATTTCCAGATTGGATGTGATCAGCAACCGCTTTGAGTGCAGCTAGGTCTTGAATCTTTCCGGACTTCAATCCCATTTCAGCCATCTCCCCATGTTTGACCATTTCAGAAAATGGTTTGCCGATGCCAGCTAAAACTCTTTCATAGAAAGGTGCTTCTTGTATGTCTATGAAAGTCATGACCATCTCTGATTCTGTCATGGAAGGACTAACTTGGGCAACCTGACGTCTCCACCTCTGAGCATACTCTCTAAAAGACTCATTAGACTGTTTCTTGATCTTGGTAATTTGATACCGATTAGGAGCCATTTGAGATTGAAAGTTGTATTGGGTGAGGAAAGCGTGTGCTAGCTCTTCCCAACTATGGATCTTTGAATTGTCTAATCTTGTGTACCACGAACGGGCTTCTCCAGTTAGACTTTTTTGGAACAGTTGCATTATGAGTTTTCATCCTCTGCATAAGATCCAAGTTCTCCAATAAACACCTTTAAATATGTGTAAGGATCTCCTAACCCGTCATATTTTTCAAAGTCAGGAGTTTTAAACTTTTCTGGATAATGAATACCAGGAAAAATACACAAATCAGCATATGAAAAACTCCCGTGTGTTCCAATTCTTTTGATAGTGCGAAGAGTCTCTTCCATTTGGAGGACTTTCTTTTTGATGTCACCATTGTCTGGGTCTCCAGTGGGATGGACAGCATCATGAGTTTTGTTGGTCAGATCCAACTGCAGTTTAGGTAATGTAACGACCTGGGTTCCTCCTTATGTGGAAGATTCAGCATGTACGGGTATTTTCTGACCCTGCGTAGACTGGTGTAATTCTTTTAGTAGAACAGCCAAATCTGTAATCTGTTTGCTTAATCCGTCGAATTCTTTACGAGAAACTGGATTAAGTTCAGTATGGTCTGATGACGACATGATTGACTGTAGGTCTGTTGCCTTTTTGGACTTTGAACGGGTGGTAGGTCCGATTGATTCCCTGTAAAAGACTTGCATAGTTTAGTCTCTAGGGAAGGTGGATAATAACATGGTATACGATGCGTCCAGTTTAGGAGTTTTATCCTACAAAACGGATGTCAGCTGTTTATAGCATGTATGTGTACACATTTCTTCATATTTCTCATTACATGGAGATAGATATGGAAGATAATTACAAGTATTTGTGCTTTACAAGTTATTTGAAATGAGAGCATGAAGAGACTTTCCTCTGTTTTGGGTTTATCAGAGGCTGACCTATCTTAGGTTACTTTCGCGGCTTTTTGGCATGAAGGTTCCCAAATCATCGCAATCTACTTGACGAGAAGTTAATCCGGTCTTTCAACTGGAGCGAATTTGGGTGGTGCCTTTCCTGAGCCTCAGAGAATCAGGCTTCTCATGAGTCCAGTAATCAAACACCGACGGGATAGCCTCCTGGTGGAGGGACCACACAACATACATTCACATACATCGCGTCTCACCGTATGACATGATGACATGTGCGAAGCACTAATATCACAAGCAGATATGCTGCGAAGCACTAATATCATGAGCAGTTTATAGTGCGAAGCACTAATATCACAAGCAATTTTATAGTGCGAAGCAGTAATATCGTAGGCAATTTATAGTGCGAAGCACTAAGTAAGGAAATGCATTCGTACACATTCATCATAAAAATGTAAATGCAACATCCACACACAAGCAGATAACAATTTTGAAGAAATTGTAATAGCGGCTTAAGTCCTCTTATTGGAGTCCCCAACAGAGTCGCCACCTGTCGACGTCGGAATTTTTAATTGTCCCTTTCCGTTACTTGTTCTTTGGTGTTCTCATTGTAGGTGAGATTTGTTTGAAAAAACAAGTGAAAAAGGTCCGACATGTATAATGTCGACGATTGGACTATAAGAGTCACCAGTTGGTTTTTTAAATGGTTGTAACAACACAACCGAGAAAAGGTTTACACATTGACCCAGTGATGTGACACTGCTAAACGGGTCGGTGAAACCGAGATTCATTAGGGTCCGGGGACTTGGTTATGCGGAGGGAAGGTGTTAAGCACCCCCCGACATCCGTGTTACCACGGTGACCACCTCTTTCCAAGAAACTGTTATCTGAATGTGTGTATGTGGGTCAATGTGCTGTTATTTGGAAGTAGTGCGAGGCCTCATTCGCACCTATATACACAGGGTTTGCATTTATGTAAAAATTCAATTTTAGCAAGATATGGCAGCGATGTTTTATAAAAGAGATTTTTTAAACCCTGATGCTCAATAGTAATTGAGACCTTTTACACTCTGATTTTATTCCGTATTCGGCTGGATTGATTTTATTTGACAGATGCGAAGCATCCGTACGAAAATATTTTACAAAAAGGTGCTGAATTCCTCGTGGGTATGAAAACTATCTGAGGGAATCCAAACATCACATATATAATTTACAAGCTGCTTACAGCTGAAAATGTCCATCACGGGAACTGAATCTAGATCCAACGGGATGAATTTGTGATCACATGATTCCTAGGCTCACATGATGCCGCAATTGATATAAACGCAGTAAGCAGGTATATATATAAAAGCTGTAAATATATATATATATACAGACATAATCACCAACCACGAAGTACCTCCATGGGGGATCAAAAATGTAAATAAAGCTGTAAAAGCTATCAACCGCCACGGAGGAAACTCCAGGCGGGACAAAATGTACAGAAAGCTGTAAAAACGATCAACCACCACGAAGTAAACTCCAGGTGGGACGACATGTACTGAAAGCTATAAAAATGGTCAACCACCACGAAGTAAACTCCAGGTGGGACGAAATGTAAATATATATATATATATATATATATATATATATATATATATATATATATATATAAGCATATAAACGCACCGGATGTAAAATCCAGGCTCATCGAACAGAGTTCGACACACAGTTAATATATATAAGTATATATATATATAGGAAAGCAAGTAAACGCACCAAACCGAAGTTTAGGCTCATCGAACAAAGTTCGACACACAGTTAATATATATAAGTATATATATATATATATATATATTAAAGCAGTAAACGCTCCAGACCGAAGTCTAGGCTCATCGAATAAAGTTCGACACGCAGTTCATATATATAAATATATATATAGGAAAGCAAATAAACGCTCCAGACCGAAGTCTAGGCTCAATCGAGGCATAACTCGATAACGTTAGTCCATATATATAAATATATATGTATATACAAACTGAAAATAAACCACGGACCGAAGTCCAGGCAAAAATATGCAACATGACTCTCAACGTGTGGAAGGGTGTGTGCAAAGATGAAGAGAAAGAACTCTAAAGTGTGTGAGAAGGCTTACAGTGGGCTGCCAAAGAAGACTTCTATATATTTAGAGTGAGTAAACACAGACTTTTATAGGTACAAAAGGGCTATATATGAGCTCACATGTGTTTAAAAGGGGAAAATACACTACCTAGGATGAGTGCAGAGTAAATTGGGCAGGGCTTCATCACCGTTTTCTCTTACATAATTGCCACCCCAAGCCCTCTATTTATAGAGGGTGGAGCCGCAGGTGTACCAGCGGCAACCCGGGTGGGCCCGGGTATTTCGGCTCGGGTGGTCTCGAAGTACGTGAAATCAGGCACTGTAATGTCCACTTGAACTTTCAGAAATGCAATCTAGGCATCCATTTGAGGTATACAGGACCTATTTCGGACCGCCATTGTCGAGAGTTGTACGATGTCATGGGATTAGAGTTTGTGCGAAGTCATTGAAGATGGGACGGTGCCCTTCGGTCTTCAAGCTTTAACTTTCATTCGTTACCTCGCACAATAGTCACTCGGGATTGATTAGTCTTGTGGGAAATTGTTGCGTAGATATGTTGAGGCGACGTGGCATGACATCGTGTTGGTCAGATGACGATGTTGCCCCTCACCGGTGTTATCGCCGGATTGGGCTGATAAAGCAGGCGTTGCTCGGCTTCGCTGAGATTGGACTGCTGCAATTTGTTGAAGGTCCTCATTGTCATCTTTGAGGTGTGTCTGTCTTCCCGATGTTATCGCCGGGCTGGTACAGTGGATCTCGTTGTGAGCGCCAAGATTGAAGCTGGTTGCAGTTGTAACAAGCATTTCCGGGGTTATCGCCGAAATTGCATTCCTTGGGGTTATCACCAAGGTTGGTGGCTATTCCCATGGTTGGGACTGAGACTGGATACCTCGGGGTTATCTCTGAGATTAATCGATCTTCTATGGTGTGTGTTTTGGTATTGTATCTGCATGCCTCGGGGTTATCTCCGAGATTATTACTCCCAGATTGCGATCCGGGGTTGACGCTGAACTTCCGGTAGTATCCGGCATGGATATGGATTGTCTTTCAGGGATCCCTCTTAAAAGACGAATCTATCCTCCTGCAATATTAGTGACAGGTGTACAGAAAATTTCGAGTGTCTACAGTTATTATTTTATTTTATTCAAAGTGTTATGTGTTATGTGATGATTTCTTTTATGGGGTGAAAGTTAAGTAGAAAATACTTAAAGGAGTTGAGTAATAATCTAATAAATATATTTTAACAGAAAATACCTCCAAGACATCAACCCCGACAGAGAACCACTGAGGGAGCTAACAATAACGATGTTGAAGCTAACCCAGTTTAACAGCTAGTGACATTACTAATAGGAGCATTGCAGAATTAACCGCAAAATTAAGGTACAACTTTTAAGGAGTTCAAAGCGGTTGGACCACCAGAATTTCGTGAGTCCATGAATCCAGTGGAGGCACAGACCTGGATCATGGAGATAGAGAAAGTATTCGATGTTGCGAGAGTAGGGAAAGATCAGAAGACTGCTTTTGCAACATTCATGTTGAAAGCAGAGGCTAGTTATTGGTGGCAGGCCAATAAAACTCGAGAGGGACAAGGGGTTATGATCTGGGATAGGTTTAAGGAGATATTCTTCGAGACTTATTTCCCAGAGAGTTTGAAGAGTCAGCTAGAGGTTCAGTTTTTAGAACTGAAGCAGGGAACAATGACGGTGTCTGAGTATGCCGCAAAATTCAACGAGTTGGCGAGGTTTGCGCCATATCAAGTCAGCTCAGACGAATGCAAGGTGAAGAGGTTTGAACAGGGACTGAAGCCCTGGTTGTACAGTAGGGTCTCCTTGTTTCAGCTGAAGACATTCACGGCGGTAATGGAGAAGGCAATTCTTGCCAAAGGAAGAGGCGAGGCGGTAACAAAGTTTAATCAGGAGCAGAAAAATAAGAAGAATGAGGTGGAGGTTAAGAATGATAATGGTGGTAGTGGAAATGGTAACAACAACCTAAAGAGAAAATGGAATGGAAATGTGGGTGCTGGAAATCAACAGGGTAACTAGCAAAATAAGAAGTTCGAAGCATGTGCTACATGCGGGATGTGACGAACGAGAATTTTGTAATTTAATTCTTAATATTTATTGAATTAAATAAATATTTTTGATGATTTAATTATTTGATTAAATAATTAATTGATGAAGTTGTGGTAGATTAATTTAATTATATGTGTTATAATTATTAAATTAATGTAGAGAATTTTATTATTCGATCTATGTATTTATTCGAGCTTATTGAATTAAAAGAAATATTTAATAAGCCTAATGTTATTTTAATTAATGTAATAATTAAATAGAGATTTAATAATTTGATATAACTAATCAATGAAAAAAATTAATTATATGATTATGTGAATTTATGATAAATTATTATATTTTATTTAAATTAAAGTAAATAAGATATTTGAATTGGGTGTGACATGAAATAAACTATAGGATAAAAGAGTTATTAAATTAAATGGTTTGGAATCTTTTATTGTAAGCCAAACGAGGCCCTAAGAGGAGTTGGTGGCAGTTAACCATTTCTGGGTAACTGACCACCACTTAGCGCGTCAGTTCTTTATATTATACGCCTTCCTTTTTGTTTTATTATTTGCTAAGTCTGGGAAAAACAAAACAGAGAAGGAAAGAGAGAGTTTGTGGAATTGTTAGAGAGAATTGAGAAATTATTGAGGAATTTGGGAATTTAGTAATCAAATTAGCATCCAAAAAGGGTTTCTCCATTAATCTGCACTCTATACTCTAGGTAATTCCTTTAAACCCAATTTTTTATTACGTCGTATAAGTTTCTTAGAAAATGGCTTTCAAAATTCTGTAAAGTCTCTATAAATGAGAAATTGTGTTGTTATATGGATATATGTAATAATATGATTAGCATAACATGTTTTATTATATGTTATATAGGTTTCCATATCATCAATTCATAATTTTATAACGTATGTTATTTACAGAGTATAGAATATGGCCATATGGCCTTTATACATAAAATTAATGTCAAACATAAATTGTTCTGCAAAATTCACACTAGTATATAATTATGCATGTTAAAACAAAGGAAACGAAACTTGAATGGATGGAATTGGTGTTATAACAAATTCGTGGCGTTGAATTTTATGATTTATGTTCAAAACCTTCAAGAACATCAAGAACAGTGAAAATTTCATGGTTTAATTCTGTAATTATGTGTTTTAATGGGTTAATATCATTCTAAAAATGTTGGGTAATGATTATGTATGAATTCTAGCATGTGGGTATGTTAATTTAGTGAAATTAATGATCACGTAGTGTCATTTCGCTGAACTCTGTGTTCTTCGCGAACTGGGAATCAAAATCTAGAGTTTCGCACCGCGGTGCCAACTCCAGAACTGATATCTCACGCCGCAGCGCCACGACACTGCAGTGCCAAGAGTCCGGCCGCAGTGCCGAGTACAAGTATAAAAGTGGCGACGCAGCGCCACTCTGCAGAATGTCCAGAAATGAATTTTTAAAAATGTTTAAGTCTAGCAATGTGGTATTAACCTAATTTAATAAACATAGAAAAATGTTAGAAGTATAATGAGATGTTAAAATATATACTTAACATGTAAATAACATAATTGCATGTGGATTGAATTATTAAATACATAATTAGCTTATTATTTGTGAAGTGTAAAATTGTGTTACAATAAGTTTGATAAATTGACTAAGTATGGTCATAACCCGAGTTAGACAAAAAGAATGAGCTTGTGATGACTAGTACGTTATAATTGACTGGTATTATGAATGTAAATGATATGTAGGATTTAAATCAAGGAACGAGTTTAATTAAAGTGTAATCTACGCACGAGGCAAGTATCCTAACCCTACTTGTTATCATTATTCAAGTTTGTAAATTACTTCAAGCAAGTCTTGTTATTATTAAATCAAGTTTGATTTGTTATATTAAAGATTAATTATCTTTTCAAAGTATGAATCTGTTATACAATACTTATTCTATTGTATACCTCTTGAGATAGTTATTCAATTTAAATACCATATATTGCCGAACCTTGTTAAACTAGTAAACCCTTATTGATTTGACTAGTCCATAGTTGATGAATGTTCTAAATTTTAGAATCCTTATTGATTTATCCAAACCAAACTTCCTTTGGTGCGGACTCTATTGTCAAACTGAGATGAACAACCCTGTAAAGGGATTACTTATGCGTTAGCGTTAAGATATTGTGCACAGTATGGTACTAAGGGATGATACCCTTAAGTACGAGAAGAAGAGTCCATAGTCTTATGACTGTTAAAGGTTTCAAGTATAACCCTTGATAACCTAGGACATAGTTCAAGGTCTTATGACCCTCAGATTTCTTTTGATTCTTGTTATTCATTCTTGATTCAAAAGTTGAGCTTTATTTCAGAAGTCTTTGATTCACTCACATGTTATTATATTATTACTTTCATTATTTTACTTCTAGGCAATAGTGCTCACTCTTGCGTAATAATAACATTGCAGTTAAGAACGAAAGAACCGACGAACCTTCCACTAGTAAAGGCAAGGGTAAGATTAGCAAGTAATGAAGACTAATTATTGTGGTTATGTAATGATATTTAGACTTGATTTTGTTTAAGACTTATTATTTGTTTATGTTTCCGCACAGATGTTTAAGATTAGTACGACCTGGGATTGTATTTATTATTCAGATGTTGTAACCCCATAAGGAGAGGATTTATTTCTATCTATTGCATGGTTTGCATTTATTATGGGTAGATAGATATATGATGTTTGAATAGTGAACACCAAATCATGTGAGAATGGAAGTACTCGGATTTGGGGGTGTCATAGGGGAAGTTTCACAAGGGTGTGTGCCTGATGGGAAAACGTGTATGCTTTAACTATGGTCAGGAGAATCACATCGCCCCAAATTGCACTCATCCCAAGAAAAATGTTTGCTTCACGTACGGATCCAATGATCACTTTGCTCGTGAGTGCCCTAAGAAGAAAGCTGGAGAGGCAACAGGAAGTAAGGGAAGTAGCAGTGGAGGTACATGGGCCATTGCTGGACCAACGACATCAAACAAGCCCACAACCAGAACCTTCAATATGACTGTGCAAGATGTTGTGCAATCAAAGGATGTTGTGTCAGGTATTATCCCAATCAATGATATTGATGCTTATGTATTATTTGATTCGGGTGCAACTTGCTCGTTTATATCTGATGAATTTGCTAAGAGGTTAGGGCTGCATAGTGAAGAACTGAATTTCTCTTTTAACCTAAAAATTGCAAATAAGGAAGTGATTCCTGTTAGGTTCGTATACAAGAACTGTAGGGTGAATATTAAGGGGAATATCATGATGGTAGATTTAATTCCGATTAGACTTGGAGCATTTGATGTTATTTTGGGAATGGATTGGTTGTTCAATTATGGAGCGGTAATTGATTGTCAAAAGAAATGTGTAAACCTTATGACTTCGTCAAAGGTAGTTTTCAATGGTAGCAAATCGCCTAGACAAATGAAATGTCTAACGATTATGCAGGCCAAGAAGTTGTTGAGTCAATGCTGTGTGGGTTATTTAGCTTACATAGTCGATACTCAGAAGAAGGGTGTGAAGCTGAAAGAGATACCAGTGGTTAGGAAATTCGTAGATGTGTTTTCGAAAGATTTGCCAGGACTTCCTCCTGACAGAGAGATTGAGTTCGTGATCTATTTAGCACCAGAAATAGCACCGATATTGAAGGCCCCGTACAGAATGGATGCGGTAGAGATGAAGGAACTGATGGTACAACTGCAGAAGTTGTTAGACAAGAAGTATATTCAACCAAGCGTATCACCGTGGGGAGCACCGGTGTTATTCGTGAAGAAGAAGGATAGGTCAATGCGTCTTTGCATTGATTATAGGGAATTAAACAAAGTCACTATTAAGAATAGATATCCGTTGCTAAGAATAGATGACTTGTTTGATCAGTTGAAGGGTGCTAAATACTTCTCGAAAATAGATTTGAGAAGTGGGTATCACCAATTGAAGGTAAGGAAGGATGATATACCTTGAACGGCATTCCGAACTCGGTATGGACATTACGAGTTTCTGGTGATGTCTATTGGTTTGACCAATGCCCCTGCTACATTCATGGATTTGATGAACAGGGTGTTTAAACCATTCTTAGACAAATTTGTGGCGGTATTTATCGACGACATTCTAAAATATTCCAAAACTCAAGAAGAACATGTGGAACATTTACGTTTGACGTTGGAGACACTAAGAAAGGAAAAGTTGTACGTGAAATTCTCTAAGTGTGAATTTTGGTTAGATCGTGTACAATTTGTGGGTCATGTGATTGACAAAGATGGGATTTCAGTTGATCCATCAAAAGTTGAAGCCGTAATCAATTGGGAGCAACCAAGAACACCATCGGAGGGGAGGAGTTTCTTGGGGCTGGCTGGTTATTATAGAAGATTTATTCAAGATTTTTCCAAGATAGCCACTCCGCTAACAAATTTGACAAGGAAAGCTGTAAAATTTGTTTGGACGGAGAAGTGTGAAGAAAGTTTTCAAGATTTGAAGAAGAAGTTAAGTGTGGAACCTTTGTTGTCATTACCAGATAGTACATGGAACTTTGTGGTGTATAGTGATGCCTCACACAAATGATTAGAATGTGTCCTTATGCAGAACGACAAAGTTATTGCATATGCATCAAGGCAGCTTAAGAATTATGAGAAAGAAAATCTAACTCATGATTTAGAGTTGGCTGCTGTAGTATTTGCTCTGAAGATATGGAGACACCATCTCTATGGAGAGAAATATAAAATATATACAAACCATAAGAGTCTGAAGTGTGACGACCCGAAAATTCGGATCGTCTAGAATTTAGGTTTAAATAATTAGTTATTAATAAAATTAATTTTTATTAATAATATTATGTGCTATGTGTTTATTAATTGTTCTATAACCTGGGATAATTATAAGTTGGGAGTATTCTGGCTGCGAGCTAGATTGATCGAATAAGAATTTTCAAGACGAAAATAAAAAAATTTTGGGAACAAAAATATTTCCGGGGAAAAAGACGAAATAGGCACTATTCATCCGTTTCTGCTCGGAGATTTATTTTGAAATTCCGAGAAGTTATTGATTACGTAAAATGTTTAGACATGATGGAATATTCAATAATATTTCAGTTATGGCAAAAAATTAAGTTTTCGCCTGCGGACTTAAAACTTAAGGATTAGGAAAAGTAAGTTCTGAGAATTTAATGATTTCGTATAATAATTAGGGTTATTATGCGTAAGTAATACGAGTATAATACTAGTTATTATACGAGTATAGTACGAAGATTATTACGACGTATAATACGAATATCGTACGAACTATATACTAAGAGAATACGAGAATGAGATGCATAGAATACGATTTAGTCTTAAAGGCTAAGTAAGGGATAAGTTAAGTAATAGCTAAGTAAACTTAACAATTAAGTAAAGTGCTTATGCTTAAGGGCTAAGTAAACTTAAGGGCTAAGTAAACTTAACAATTAAGTAAAGTGCTTATGCTTAAGGGCTAAGTAAACTTAAGGGCTAAGTAAACTTAAGGGCTAAGTAAACTTAATGAGTAACTAAACTTAAGGGTTAAGAAGACTTAATGGTTAAGAAGACTTAAGGGCTAAGAAGACTTAATGGCTAAGTAAACTTGGTGGCTAAGTAGACTTGGTGGCTAAGTTGTTGGAGTAGGTGGGAATAGTAAGGAGGTGGGGGTGAAATGACTAAAATACCCTTAGCCTTGATTTTCTATAAATAGGAGGCTTAAGCTCATTTGGTTGGATTTTGAAAATCCCACACTTGAGAGAGAGAGAGAGAGAGAGAGAGGTCGGATGGGAAGGAGAAGGAAGAGGAAAGGCTAGACCGCGTACAAACTTTGTCCGACAGGAGAAGATTAAAGAAGAACGGTAATCCGAACCCTAGTCCCTTTTAAATTTTCTTTAAGTTTTTATGTTCAAAAATATAACATAATGAAGATAAGAAGTAGATAGGATGAAAGATGATTTCATATGGTTGAAATCATAAGAAAAAGAAGAAATAAGAATTAGAAGTTTAGTTTGTAAATTTCTTAAGGAAGTATAAGATTTGTGAGGATTTTGAGCGATCCGAGTGGATGATATGAACGAGTAGGTGAAATAAGTAAGGAATGGAGTTCTATAACATCAAATACCAATAAAAAGTGAAATCGTAATCCAAAATATTGATTAAAATGAAGAACGAACGAAGAACACGAAGAACACGGGAAGAACACGAAGAACATTGTTGATGGACAAATTTAAAACCATCGTAGTTTAATTATTGTTGATGGACAAGTTTAAAACCATCACATATAAGTTAGATGCTTATTGCTTGGTTAGGAACGGTAGAAACGTTCATGAAGAACGAATTAAAACGTAGCTATAACGAAGTTATGGTGAAATTTTCGTAAAAGACGAACGAGAATTAAAAAGTTAGTAAATGAACCCGAACGTGTAGGGTTTCATAAGGAAGTAAAAGAACATAGAAAACGTGAGTCGTAGACTCAAGATCGAACGAGTTCCGACTTCAGATGACCGAATTACGGACGAACGAGCGAAGAACATTAAAAGAGTAAAAATGAACGAAGGGTGAAGATCAAGCCAATCAAATGGAACGTTAACAGATTCAGAAAGAAGTTCTATCTGAGGGGGATTGAAGTACGTAAGATAAGGAAGAGAATGGTTTTGGAATGATCTCGTTTCGAGTTATAACGAATAAGTTATGGAAGCGGGAAGTAAGCGTCTCAAAACAATTAAAGACTTAGAATTTTTTTTTTCAAGAATTAGGGCTTGGCGCTGCGGCGCCAACCATGCCTTGTAATGTGGTGCTGCAGCGCCAGACCGGAGTACCAGGTACTGCTAATTTGCGCCGCAGTGCGAGAGTTAAAGGAGAGAGTGGCGCCGCAGCGCCAGTGTGAAGGAAAAGCTAGAGAAAAGCTTTTAATTGCTCAACTCTTGGGGAAACGTAAGGGAAGATAAAGAAAATAATGTTCAACTAATGTAACACTTAATCAAGTGAATTAAACCTATAGTAAAGATTGAACGAAAAGATTCAACGCACTTAAAAGACGAAGGATATAAACGCGGGTTACGTAACCAATATCCGGGGACCGTAGTCGCGATGAACGAACGTGAGGGATTGCTATGATTGTGATTCTTTAGACGTTGAGTGACGAGGGTAATGAATAACATTTCAATGTTATGTCATGATAATGAGAGCTATGTGTGAAGCGTATAGACGCTGTGAACGCAACGTTGTTGCGATGAACGATCGGTCTTAGCATACAATAATCGGTATGGCTTCGACACTAAGAACGAGTAATGAACATGGGGTTCATGTAATGGATAACGAAAGTATTAATATTAAATAAGATATGAATTATCAAGAAAGCCGTAAATCGGTAAAGAAAGTAGGTCACGTAAACTTAGATTTGTAAGAATGCGAACCCTAAGAAGTAAAGTTAACTAAACCAATACGCAAATCAAGTATATGACTAATTGGTAATTATGTTTTCTCCTTATGTGTTATATAGGAATTGGAATGAGCAGTTCAGCGTAAGCTGTAGCTGGACGTAAGGTAAGTTTCCTAACTTCATTCATATTCTAAATGAAATGCTAGTTTCTTAAACTTCTCAGATGTTGAACTTGAGAAGTCTTGTCTATGTGCATATGTGCGATGTATGTACAAGGTGGTAGTATATATGAGGCCTTGTGCCACAATTTGAACACTTCAGTGTTTCTATGATATGAACTATTCTACGATTGAGCTGTTCAATACAAGTATGTTCTGTTTATACATGAACCATTATTGTTAAGTCTGTGCTAATGATTCTAGCCAGACATGATGTGTTTGAAAAAGGTAGAGGAATGAAAGTATTTCAAAGTAAAAGTGACTGATATTTTAAAATGATAGGAATCGAGACTATTCCTATTATTCAAGCTGCTTCATAACCTTTGTTCGGTTATAGAAGTTCTTAAGAAATGTTTTAATTCTGAAGTTGTTTGCTCAACTGTTATGACTTGCTGGGCAATTAAATACTCACTCTTGCTTTAAATGAAAAACAATTTTTAGCGAGCAAAGTTAGAAGAACTAAAGGATCCCGTAAAGATCAAGCTGACAGTATCCAGATGAAGTGTCATTCAGAATGTGAATAAGCGAGAAGATCAAATGAAGACTTGTAATGTAGAAATATAAAACTGAACTATAGACTAGTTAATGAACTATTATGTATCCTTGGTGGCGGATAAAAGTCACTCTTGTAAGATGAAATGAATAATGTATTTCTTATTATTTGTAATGAAAAAGGTTATAAGGTTTACAGAACCTGGGATTTGAGAGTGTATGTTGTTATATTTCAGTATATAATGATGTATGTTGGATTAATGATGTACTTGTGACGTACGAAATCCGGGTGTGAAGATAGGCCGGATTTCGGGGCGTTACAAGTTGGTATCAGAGCTGATAGGTTATAAATCTTAGGTAGGAGTACCTAAGATTATAATCGTAGAGAGGAGGATAAGAAGATCACCACGTGATTATAGTGATTCGTAGTAACAGATGAGTGTTAAACGATGAATGATTTATAGCTAATGCTATGAATGAAGGGTACTATAAAGTAGTACGGGAAGAAGAACTTAGATCGAGTTGTGAAGGATAGTATACGAATTAAAGAAAATTCGTATTAAGTAAAGAGAGATTTAGAAGTTATAAAATTTCAATTGAGGACTCATATCAGTAGCTGAGTTGTATGATTCCTCGTATAGGCGGGGAAATTGTACGTGATTTTAGAACCACTTAGCTTCTTATTCGATATAGTTGTTAAGTTGAAAAATTCTTTGTATGGGCGGAGAATTATCCTTGGTGTAACAACCGCTTAGCTTCCTATATCGATTAGTAGCTGAGTTGACCAATTTTCTGTATGGGCAGGGAATTGTGTTTGGTTCTACAATCACTTAGCTTCTGGTTGTGATAATCATTGGAATTGTATGTCGCGCTATAAAGATGTATATGATGAGAAGGTGAATCTTTTCTCATGTATATACTTGATAGGTAGAGAACGATAAGGTAGGTGTGAGTTCCTGAAACTCATACTTATGGTAAGTTCGTGACTCATAATTATATGGTATGTTTTCGAACGTCTCAGCGAATGGACGCCTATGGTCTGTCTGGAAGTTCTTAAACTCGTATTATTGTGGAAAGTTCCTGAACTCATAATGTGTGGTAAGTTGATGGGTTGTACTAAGGTATAGGAATGTTAGGCTGAAAGTAAGTATTTTCAGTAAACTTAGTAATGAAGCTGTTAGAGAAGATTTTAGTATTGTCACAGTAAGACAATGAAGGAAGATGGAGAATATGATATTCCAAGTCATCTAGCTATGCTAGATTTCGAACTTTATTGAACTCGTGCTAATATGTACATTTTTTTAAAAGGAAAGAATTGGTTCAACTTTTGGAACCAACGGATTTTAAAAGAGCTATTATTGGAATGTCTATGCTAATTGCTTCAGCTAGACAGAAATTGATTTGAAATATCAAAATGAATTTTATATCATCAGTGCATTTGATGCAAGGATGGTAAAAAGATGGAGTTATTAATGCAATTAAACCTGGTGTTGGATGTGATCTTAGGATCAACAACCCGCTATGGTATGATGTATAATGACGAAGTCACAAACTGACGAAGTCCTGAAGGTACTGTGAAAAGTACGGTATCATGACGTCATAAAACGTTTTGATGTACTGCGAAAAGAATTTAAAGAAGTAGTCGATGTGAAGTGAGCTGACTAGACGAATGTTTTAAGTGATGTCCAATTTATTGGGATGGTCTAAGCTAATTGTTTTGGCGAATACAAATGGTAGGTCATGTTATAAGAAAATCGAGCTTTCTTTGAAAACTTGTGCCAAACCAAATTGTTTTGGTGCGGAATCTAATGATTAAGTCTGAGGAGAACATGGAAGAGGTAGTTTACTTTCTTGGTGATTGTAAACTGACCGTTAAAGAAGGGATTACGGCGAAATGTTGTTTAACATAGTAAGAGTTCATGGTCGATGTGACCCCTCAGCAAAAGTATAAAATGTTTTCAAAGGAAATTTTATATTCCTCATTATTCCTTCTACTTCATGATTCTTGATAGGTTATGGGGGTTAGGAATGAGTGAAAGATAAGAACTCCATTGAAGAGAAGTTGAGAAGAAGGGTAAGCTAAAATTTCGAGGAAGAAATTCTGTGAACATGGGGTGAATGTGAGGACCCGGGTAAGAGTGTTGTTTAAAGAAATTCCGAGGACGGAATTTTTATAAGGAGGGAAGAATGTGACGACCCGAAAATTCGGATCGTCTAGAATTTAGGTTTAAAGAATTAGTTATTAATAAAACTAATTTTTATTAATAATATTATGTGCTATGTGTTTATTAATCGTTCTATAACCTAGGATGATTATAAGTTGGGATTATTCTGGCTGCGAGCTAGATTGATCGAATAAGAATTTTCAAGAGGAAAATAAAAAAATTTCGGGAACAAAAATATTTCCAGGGAAAAAGACGAAATAGGCACTATTCATCCGTTTCTGCTCGGAGATTTATTTTGAAATTCCGAGAAGTTTTTGATTACGTAAAATGTTTAGACGTGATGGAATATTCAATAATATTTCAGTTATGGCAAAAAATTAAGTTTTCGCCTGCGGACTTAAAACTTAAGGATTAGGAAAAGTAAGTACTGAGAATTTAATGAATTCGTATAATAATTAGGGTTATTATGCGTAAGGAATACGAGTGTAATACTAGTTATTATACGAGTATAGTACGAAGATTATTACGACGTATAATACGAATATCGTACGAACTATATACGAAGAGAATACGAGAATGAGATGCGTAGAATACGATTTAGTCTTAAAGGCTAAGTAAGGGACAAGTTAAGTAATAGCTAAGTAAACTTAATAATTAAGTAAAGTGCTTATGCTTAAGGGCTAAGTAAATTTAATGAGTAAGTAAACTTAAGGGTTAAGAAGACTTAAGGGCTAAGAAGACTTAAGGGCTAAGTAAACTTGGTGGCTAAGTTGTTGGAGGAGGTGGGAATAGTAAGGAGGTGGGGGCGAAATGACTAAAATACCCTTAGCCTTGATTTTCTATAAATAGGAGGCTTAAGCTCATTTGGTTGGATTTTGAAAATCTCACACTTGAGAGAGAGAGAGAGGTCGGATGGGAAGGAGGAGGAAGAGGAAAGGCTAGGCAGCGTACAAACTTTGTTCGACAGGAGAAGATTAAAGAAGAACGGTAATCCGAACCCTAGTCCCTTTTAAATTTTCTTTAAGTTTTTATGTTCAAAAACATAACTTAATGAAAATAAGAAGTAGATAAGGTTAGAGATAATTTCATATGGTTAAAATCATAAGAAAAAGAAGAAATAACAATTAGAAGTTTAGTTTGTAAATTTTTTAAGGAAGTATACGATTCGTGAGGATTTTGAGCGATCCGAGAGGATGATATGAATGAGTAGGTGAAATAAGTAAGGAATGGAGTTCTATAACATCAAATTCCAATAAAAAGTGAAATCGTAATCCAAAATATTGATTAAAATGAAGAACGAACGAAGAACACGCGAAGAACACGAAGAACATTGTTGATGGACAAATTTAAAACCATCGTAGTTTAATTGTTGTTGATGGACAAGTTTAAAACCATTACGTATAAGTTAGATGCTTATTGCTTGGTTAGGAACGGTAGAAACGTTCATGAAGAACGAATTAAAACGTAGCTATAACGAAATTATGTCGAAATTTTCGTAAAAGACGAACGAGAATTAGAAAGTTAGTAAATGAACCCGAACGTGTAGGGTTTCATAAGGAAATAAGAGAACATAGAAAACGTGAGTCGTAGACTCACGATCGAACGAGTTCCGAGTTCGGATGACCGAATTACGGACGAACGAGCGAAGAACATTAAAAGAGTAAAAATGAACGAAGGGTGAAGATCAAGCCAATCAAATGGCACGTTAATAGATTCAGAAAGAAGTTCTATCTGAGGGAGATTGAAGTACGTAAAATAAGGAAGAGAATGGCTTTGGAACGATCTCGTTCCGAGTTATAACGAATAAGTTATGGAAGCGGGAAGTAAGCTTCTCAAAATAATTAAAGACTTAGAAATTTTTTTTTCAAGAATCAGGGCTTGGCGCCGCGGCGCCAACCATGCCTTGTAATGTGGCACTGCAGCGCTAGACCGGAGTACCAGGTACTGCTGACTTGGGCTGCAGTGCGAGAGTTAAAGGAGAGAGTGGCGCCGCAGCGCCAATGTGAAGGAAAAGCTAGAGAAGAGCTTTTAATTGCTCAACTCTTGGGGGAACGTAAGGGAAGATAAAGAACATAATGTTCAACCAATGTAACACTTAATCAAGTGAATTAAACCTATAGTAAAGATTGAACGGAAAGATTCAACGTACTTAAAAGACGAAGGATATAAACGCGGGTTACGTAACCAATATCCGGGAACCGTAGTCGCGATGAACGAACGTGAGGGATTGCTATGATTGTGATTCCTTAGACGTTGTGTGTCGAGGGTAATGAATAACATTTCAATGTTATGTCATGATAATGAGAGCTAAGTGTGAAGCGTATAGACGCTGTGAACGTAACGTTGTTGCGATGAACGATCGGTCTTAGCATACAATAATCGGTATGGCTTCGACACTAAGAACGAGTAATGAACATGGGGTTCATGTAATGGATAACAAAAGTATTAATATTAAATAAGATATGAATTATCAAGAAAGCCGTAAATCTGTAAAGAAAGTAGGTCACGTAAACTGAGATTTGTAAGAACGCGAACCTTAAGAAGTAAAGTTAACTAAACCAATACGTAAATCAAGTATATGACTAATTGGTATTTATGTTTTCTCCTTATGTGTTATATAGGAATTGGAATGAGCAGTTTAGCGTAAGCTGTAGCTGGACGTAAGGCAAGTTTCCTAACTTCATTCATATTCTAAATGAAATGCTAGTTTCTTAAACTTCTCAGATGTTGAACTTGAGAAGTCTTGTCTATGTGCATATGTGCGATGTATGTACAAGGTGGTAGTATATATGAGGCCTTGTGCCATAATTTGAACACTTCGGTGTTTCTATGATATGAACTATTCTATGATTGAGCTGTTCAACACAAGTATGTTCTATTTATACATGAACAATTATTGTTAAGTATGTGCTAATGATTCTAGCCAGACAGGATGTGTATGAAAAAGGTAGAGGAATGAATGTATTTCAAAGTAAAAGTGACTGATATTTTAAAATGATAGGAATCGAGACTATTCCTATTATTCAAGCTGCTTCATAACCTTTGTTCGGTTATAGAAGTTCTTAAGAAATGTTTTAATTCTGAAGTTGTTTGCTCAACTGTTATGACTTGCTGGGCAATTAAATACTCACTCTTGCTTTAAATGAAAAACAATTTTTAGCGAGCAAAGTTAGAAGAACTAAAGGATCCCGTAAAGATCAAGCTGACAGTATCCAGATGAAGTGCCATTCAGAATGTGAATAAGCGAGAAGATCAAATGAAGACTTGTAATGTAGAAATATAAAACTGAACTATAGACTAGTTAATGAACTATTATGTATCCTTGGTGGCGGATAAAAGTCACTCTTGTAAGATGAAATGAATAATGTATTTCTTATTATTTGTAATGAAAAAGGTTATAAGGTTTCCAGAACCTGGGATTTGAGAGTGTATGTTGTTATATTTCAGTATATAATGATGTATGTTGGATGAATGATGTATTTGTGACGTACGGAATTCGGGTGTGAAGATAGGCCGAATTTCGGGGTGTTACAAGTTGGTATTAGAGCTGATAGGTTATAAATCTTAGGTAGGAGTACCTAAGATTATAATCGTAGAGAGGAGGATAGGAAGATCACAACGTGATCATAGTGATTCGTAGTAACAGATGAGTGTTAAACGATGAATGATTTATAGCTAATGCTATGAATGAAGGGTACTATAAAGTATTATGGGAAGAAAAACTTAGATCGAGTTGTGAAGGATAGTATACGAATTAAAGAAAATTCGTATTAAGTAAAGAGAGATTTAGAAGTTATAAAATTTCAATTGAGGACTCATATCAGTAGCTGAGTTGTATGATTCCTCGTATGGGCGGGGAAATTGTACGTGGTTTTAGAACCACTTAGCTTCTTATTCGATATAGTTGTTAAGTTGAACAATTCTTTGTATGGGCGGAGAATTGTCCTTGGTGTAACAACCGCTTAGCTTCCTATATCGATTAGTAGCTGAGTTGACCAATTTTCTGTATGGGCAGGGAATTGTGTTTGGTTCTACAATCACTTAGCTTGTAGTTGTGATAATCATTGGAATAGTATGTCGCGCTATCAAGATGTATATGATGAGAAGGTGAATCTTTTCTCATGTATATATTTGATAGGTAGAGAACAATAAGATAGGTAGAGAACGATAAGGTAAGTTCGTGACTCATAATTATATGGTATATTTTCGAACGTCTCAGCGAATGGACGCTTATGGTCTGTCTGGATGTTCTTAAACTCATATTATTGTGGAAAGTTTCTGAACTCATAATGTGTGGTAAGTTGATGGGTTGTTCTAAGGTATAGGAATGTTAGGCTGAAAGTAAGTATTTTCAATAAACTTAACAATGAAGGTGTTAGAGAAGATTTAAGTATTGTCACAGTAAGACAATGAAGGAAGATGGAGGATATGATATTCCAAGTCATCTAGCTATGCTAGATTTCGAACTTTATTGAACTCGTGCTAATATGTACATTTTTTTTAAATGGAAAGAATTGGTTCAACTTTTGGAACCAACGGATTTTAAAAGAGCTATTCTTGGAATGTCTATGCTAATTGCTTCGGCTAGACAGAAATTGATTTGAAATATCAAAATGAATTTTATATCATAAGTGCATTTGGTGCAAGGATGGTAAAAAGATGGAGTTATTAATGCAATTAAACCTGGTGTTGGATGTGATCTTAGGATCAACAACCCGCTATGGTATGATGTATAATGACGAAGTCACAAACTGGCGAAGTCCTGAAGGTACTGTGAAAAGTACGGTATCATGACGTCATAAAACGTTTTGATGTACTGCGAAAAGAATTTAAAGAAGTAGTCGATGTGAAGTGAGCTGACTAGACGAATGTTTTAAGTGATGTCCAATTTATTGGGATGGTCTAAGCTAATTGTTTTGGCGAATACAAATGGTAGGTCATGTTATAAGAAAATCGAGCTTTCTTTGAAAACTTGTGCCAAACCAAATTGTTTTGGTGCGGAATCTAATGATTAAGTCTGAGGAGAACATGGAAGAGGTAGTTTACTTTCTTGGTGATTGTAAACTGACCGTTAAAGAAGGGATTACGGCGAAATGTTGTTTAACATAGTAAGAGTTCATGGTCGATGTGACCCCTCAGCAAAAGTATAAAATGTTTTCAAAGGAAATTTTATATTCCTCATTATTCCTTCTACTTCATGATTCTTGATAGGTTATGGGGGTTAGGAATGAGTGAAAGATAAGAACTCCATTGAAGAGAAGTTGAGAAGAAGGGTAAGCTAAAATTTCGAGGAAGAAATTCTGTGAACATGGGGTGAATGTGAGGACCCGGGTAAGAGTGTTGTTTAAAGAAATTCCGAGGACGGAATTTTTATAAGGAGGGAAGAATGTGACGACCCGAAAATTCGGATCGTCTAGAATTTAGGTTTAAAGAATTAGTTATTAATAAAACTAATTTTTATTAATAATATTATGTGCTATGTGTTTATTAATCGTTCTATAACCTAGGATGATTATAAGTTGGGATTATTCTGGCTGCGAGCTAGATTGATCGAATAAGAATTTTCAAGAGGAAAATAAAAAAATTTCGGGAACAAAAATATTTCCAGGGAAAAAGACGAAATAGACACTATTCATCCGTTTCTGCTTGGAGATTTATTTTGAAATTCCGAGAAGTTATTGATTACGTAAAATGTTTAGACGTGATGGAATATTCAATAATATTTCAGTTATGGCAAAAAATTAAGTTTTCGCCTGCGGACTTAAAACTTAAGGATTAGGAAAAGTAAGTTCTGAGAATTTAATGATTTCGTATAATAATTAGGGTTATTATGCGTAAGGAATACGAGTGTAATACTAGTTATTATACGAGTATAGTACGAAGATTATTACGACGTATAATACGAATATCATACGAACTATATACGAAGAGAATACGAGAATGAGATGCGTAGAATACGATTTAGTCTTAAAGGCTAAGTAAGGGACAAGTTAAGTAATAGCTAAGTAAACTTAATAATTAAGTAAAGTGCTTATGCTTAAGGGATAAGTAAACTTAATGAGTAAGTAAACTTAAGGGTTAATAAGACTTAATGGTTAAGAAGACTTAAGGGCTAAGAAGACTTAATGACTAAGTAAACTTGGTGGCTAAGTTATTGGAGGAGGTGGGAATAGTAAGGAGGTGGGGGCGAAATGACTAAAATACCCTTAGCCTTGATTTTCTATAAATAGGAGGCTTAAGCTCATTTGGTTGGATTTTGAAAATCCCACACTTGAGAGAGAGAGAGAGAGAGAGAGAGAGAGGTCGGATGGGAAGGAGAAGGAAGAGGAAAGGCTAGGCAGCGTACAAATTTTGTTCGACGGGAGAAGATTAAAGAAGAACGGTAATCCGAACCCTAGTCCCTTTTAAATTTTCTTTAAGTTTTTATGTTCAAAAACATAACTTAATGAAAATAAGAAGTAGATAAGGTTAGAGATGATTTCATATGGTTGAAATCATAAGAAAAAGAAGAAATAAGAATTAGAAGTTTAGTTTGTAAATTTCTTAAGGAAGTATAAGATTCGTGAAGATTTTGAGCGATCCGAGTGGATGATATGAACGAGTAGGTGAAATAAGTAAGGAATGGAGTTCTATAACATCAAATTCCAATAAAAAAGTGAAATCGTAATCCAAAATATTGATTAAAATGAAGAACGAACGAAGAACACGAAGAACGTTGTTGATGGACAAATTAAAAACCATCGTAGTTTAATTGTTATTGATGGGCAAGTTTAAAACCATTGCGTATAAGTTAGATGCTTATTGCTTGGTTAGGAACGGTAGAAACGTTCATGAAGAACGAATTAAAACGTAGCTATAACGAAGTTATGATGAAATTTTCATAAAAGACGAACGAGAATTAGAAAGTTAGTAAATGAACCCGAATGTGTAAGGTTTTATAATGAAGTAAGAGAACATAGAAAACGTGAGTCGTAGACTCAAGATCGAATGAGTTCCGAGTTCGGATGACCGAATTACGGACGAACGAGCAAAGAACATTAAAAGAGTAAAAATGAACGAAGGGTGAAGATCAAGCCAATCGAATGGCATGTTAACTGATTTAGAAAGAAGTTCTATCTGAGGGGGATTGAAGTACGTAAGATAAGGAAGAGAATGGCTTTGGAACGACCTCGTTCCAAGTTATAACGAATAAGTTATGGAAGCGGGAAGTAAGCGTCTCAAAACAATTAAAGACTTAGAATTTTTTTTTCAAGAATTAGGGCTTGGCGCCGCGGCGCCAACCATGCCATGTAATGTGGCGCTGCAGCGCCAGAATGGAGTACCAGGTACTGCTAACTCGTGTCGCGGCGTGAGAGTTAAAGGAGAGAGTGGCGCCGCAGCGCTAGTGTGAAGGAAAAGCTAGAGAAGTGCTTTTAATTGCTCAACTCTTGGGGGAACGTAAGGGAAGATAAAGAACATAATGTTCAACTAATGTAACACTTAATCAAGTGAATTAAACCTATAGTAAAGATTGAATAGAAAGATTCAACGTACTTAAAAGATGAAGGATATAAACGTGGGTTACGTAACCAATATCCGGGAACCGTAGTCGCGATGAACGAACGTGAGGGATTGCTATGATTGCGATTCCTTAGACGTTGAGTGATGAGGGTAATGAATAACATTTCAATGTTATGTCATGTTAATGAGAGCTAAGTGTGAAGCGTATAGACGCTGTGAACGCAACGTTGTTACGATGAACGATCAGTCTTAGCATACAATAATCGGTATGGCTTCGACCCTAAGAACGAGTAATGAACATGGGGTTCATGTAATGGATAACGAAAGTATTAATATTAAATAAGATATGAATTATCAAGAAAGCCGTAAATCGGTAAAGAAAGTAGGTCACGTAAACTAAGATTTGCAAGAACGCGAACCCTAAGAAGAAAAGTTAACTAAACCAATGCGTAAAACAAGTATATGACTAATAGGTATTTAGGTTTTCTCCTTATGTGTTATATAGGAATTGGAATGAGCAATTCAGCGTAAGTTGTAGCTGGGCGTAAGGCAAGTTTCCTAACTTCATTCATATTCTAAATGAAATGCTAGTTTCTTAAAATTCTCAGATGTTAAAATTGAGAAGTCTTGTCTATGTGCATATGTGCGATGTATGTACAAGGTGGTAGTATGTATGAGGCCTTGTGCCACAATTTGAACACTTCAGTGTTTCTATGATATGAACTGTTCTATGATTGAGCTGTTCAATACAAGTATGTTCTATTTATACATGAACCGTTATTGTTAAGTCTGTGCTAATGATTCTAGCCAGACAGGATGTGTATGAAATAGGTAGAGGAATGAAAGTATTTCAAAGTAAAAGTGACTGATGTTTTAAAATGATAGGAATCGAGACTATTCCTATTATTCAAGCTGCTTCATAACCTATGTTCGGTTATAGAGGTTCTAAAGAAATGTTTTAATTCTGAAGTTGTTTGTTCAACTATTATGACTTGCTGGGCAATTAAATGCTCACTCTTGCTTTAAATGAAAAACAATTTTCAGCGAATAAAGTTAGAAGAACTGAAGGATCCCGTAAAGATCAAGCTGACGGTATCCAGATGAAGTGCCATTCAGAATGTGAATGAGCGAGAAGATCAAATGAAGACTTTTAATGTAGAAAGATAAAACTGAACTATAGACTAGTTAATGAACTATTATGTATCCTTGGTGGCGGATAAAAGTCACTCTTGTAAGATGAAATGAATAATGTATTTCTTATTATTTGTAATAAAAAAGGTTATAAGGTTTCCAAAACAAAGGATTTGAGAGTGTATGTTGTTATATTTCAGTATATAATGATGTATGTTTGATGAATGATGTACTCGTGACGTACGAAATTCGGGTGTGAAGATAGACCGGATTTCGGGGCGTTACATGAAGTATATTTTCACTCAGAAGGACCTGAACATCGTAAAAGAAGATGGATAAAATTGATAAAGGATTACGATTGTGAGATCTTTTACCATCTAGGCAAAGCGAATGTGGTTGCAGATGCTTTAAGCTAAAAAGGTCGAAAAAAGTTGATGCTGATAACCACTCAGGAGGAGCTTATTTCAGCAATGACAAAGCTAGAGCTGGAAATAAAATTTTCACAAGAATCCGATGAACGACTATTCCAGATAGAAACTAGTCCAACTTTGGTGGACAAAGTTAAGAATGCTCAACTACAAGATGAAGAATATAGAAAAATGAAGGAAGGTGCGAACGAAGGAAAAAAGGTAAAATACAAGATCGATACCGAAGGGTTACTGAGATTCGAGGGAAGAATCTGGGTTCCAGCAGTACCAGATATTAAAGAAGAAATCTTGACCGAAGCTCATAATTCATCTGGGAAGTACGAAGATGTATCAAGATTTACGACGTCATTTTTGGTTGCCAAACATGAAAAGAGATGTCGCAGAATGTGTCGCGAAATGCTTGACATGTCAAAAAGTCAAGACCGAGCATCAAAGACTAAGCGGATTACTTCAACCATTGGAAATACCGGAATGAAAGTGGGAACACATCATAATGGATTTTGTGGTGGGTCTTCCAACGAGTCAGAGAGGATACGATGTGATTTGGGTGATAGTGGACAGACTGACAATCAGCACACTTTTTGTCAATAAAGATTAGGTTCAATCTTGATCAGTTGGCAAGATTGTATGTTAAAGAGATCGTTTCGAGACATGGAGTGCCGGTGTTAATTGTGTCAGATAGGGATCCGAGAATCACGTCAAACTTTTGGAAGAGACTACAAGAATGTATGGGAACATAGTTAAGAATGAGTACGGCATACCATCCACAAACAAATGGCCAAAGCGAACGAACGATCCAAACATTGGAAGATATGCTGAAGGCATGCATCATGGATTTCGAAGGGAGCTGGGAAGAATATTTACTGTTGGTGGAATTCGCCTACAACAACAGTTACCACGCGAGCATCGGCATGCCGCCATACGAAGCATTATACGATAGAAAGTACAGAACTCCACTGTGCTGGGATGAAGTTGGTGAACGTCAATTGTTAGGACCAGAACTGATACAATAAATTGCTGAGGTTGTCAAACTCATCAGGATAATATTGGTAGCTACTCAAGACAGATAGAAGAAGTATGCTGATCAACACAGACAAGATCGTGCATTCGACGTAGGAAATTATGTATTCCTAAAAGTTTCTCCTTGAAAAGGGAAAATTCATTTTAGTAAAAAGGAAAAGCTAAGCCTGAGGTTTATTGGACCCTTCAAAGTGCTGCGAAGAGTTGGAGAAGTGGCTTATGAGGTAGCTCTACCTCCAGAGTTGGAAAACATTCATAATGTTTATCATGTTTCGGTGTTACAAACGTATATACCCGATTACAAGCACGTGATCGAGTACGAACCGTTGTAGTTCGATAAAGACTTGTCGTATGAAGAGATTCCTATCCAAATAGTTGACAGGAAAGAACAAGTGCTCAGAAATAAGGTGATACCTTGTATAAAAGTGATTTGGAGGAACCACAATGCTGAAGAAGCAACGTGGGAACTCGAAGATAAAATGATGAAAGATTATCCCGAGTTATTTGTTTAATCTATGTCTTCGATTCTGGAGATAAAATCTTTGTAGGTAGGGAAGAATGACGAATGATTTGTTTGAGATCTGATTCTGGGGACAAAATTCTTGTAAGGAGGGAAGGATGTAACAATCCAGATTTTATTTGTAATTTTTAAATATTTATTGAATGATATAAATATTTAATGGATGTGTTTATCATTGAATAGATATTTGTTTAAATTAATTTGATTTGATTTATTGTGATTAATTATTCGTTTAATAAATAATTAATGAGTTAAGAAAATTAATTATTATGAGATAATATTCTAATTTAATTTAATAATTAAGTTAGAGAGTTTATAATGATTAAATGAATTATTATAATGATATATTATTTTGAATTGTAATTAAAATGATGTGCTAGTTGATTAAATAAAAGTAAAGTAGTTTTAATTTAGTTTGCCAAACAAGGCTTAAATATATTAAGTCTTTAATTTTAAATAGTTTTGCCAAACGGAGCCTTATGGGTTTTGGATTTCTTTTAAATTTTGAATTATAATACTATAAATTAAATAAACAAAATATAAGTAATTTATAATAAGTTTTGGTAACTGATAAGTTATTAACGACAATAAGTAACAAATTTTTTTTAATAAAACGTTTGTGCGTTGGTTTATTTTTAGTTTATGATAATCTATTTGGCTAAAGCCTAAGTAAAAAAGGAGAAGAAATATTGTCAGAGAAAATTGAGAGACCAAAGAGAGTTGAGAGAAAGACAAGTCTGTGATTCCCAAAGCAAGTTCTGAGTTCATCAAGTTATTATCAGTGATTAGCAAAGATTTCTTAAGCAACAAAAGGTATGATCCTAACTTTATTATGTGCATATATATATATATATATATATATATATATATATACATATATGTGTGTGTGTGTGTGTATTTTAACGACGTGAGTTTTAGTTTCTATGTTCACAAGTTTTATACTTACTGTGAATTCCAAAATTTCTGAAATTGTTGTTATATAACTGAACTATGGTGATTATATAGGTTCATGATGTTAGAACTAGTGTTTAAACATAAATTATTATGTTAATTTTGTTTAAAGGAAAGAGAAACTATTTTTCAGTGTATGTTCTTGTACATGGCTTATGACACTAACAAATTGGATGGTTAAAGTGTATACTAATTGTAAAATTAAACTTTGATTATGGTAATTGGGTAAGAAATAAAGATAATGAAGTTCAAAGGAATCGAATTGGTTTATAACTATGGTTACTGTGTTCACTGTGTCAAGAAATATCAAAAATGGAGTTTTTGGGTTTAAAATATGGTTTTCAAGGAATTAAGTTTTTTGATATTGTTGTTTAGTTGTGTAAAATTAGTATATGTATGCTTAGTAACGTTTATATGCAAATTATGTAAGTTATACATGTTAATTGGTGTTAGAAATTAAGACACAGTGGCGTTGTTATGTTCTTCGTGTTGTGCTCTGTAAGCTTGGAGCCTCGGCGCCAAAATCCGCGCTCCAGCTCGAAATTTTGCGTCTCAACGCCAAAGTCAGAGTCGAAGCTCAACTTTCGCGCCGCAGCGCCGGCAAATGGCCTGGTCCTCGTGTCGCAACGCCACTACCACGCCGCAGCGCGGTCCATAGTTCAAATTGTGGCGCCGCAGCGCCGGTTTGTAGTAGATCCAAGAATGACTTTTGCCTTAAACAAAAGTCTGTAATGGTTAATGTAATGCAATATGATGATTGTTTAACATGTAATTTTGTTATTTTGGTATTATAGTGCTAAGAACGAGCATTTTATTAACACCTAACAAGCTTTATTATTATGTTATTGGTGTAAATTGATTAAGTGATTTAAAAATCAAACCATACGTGATGTAGATATATAGAGTGTTGGTAATGACGAATTATATCCCATTGATGTGTGTATAGGATATTGTGAATTGAATTATTTCAGTTTAGCCTACACGCAAGGCAAGTCTTCTAACCCTAAACCTTCGTTGTGCAAGTTTTCTATCTCCACACTTTCGTTGAGCTAGTTTATTTATTATTGAGCAAGTTCTTGTATCTAGTTTGTTCATGATGATGCAAGTTTTCTAAATCTTATCTTTTGATATTGAGCAAGTTTCTCTAATATGTAACTTGTTATTTAGCATGCGAGTTTACACATTTTGATATTCTAATGTTGAACAACTTTATTGTTCAAATTGTTATTCGCGATGCATGCTTAGTGTTCAATTCTCAATAACCTTGACTTAACATTGTTCAAGCAAGTCATGTTATGATTATTCAATGTTTATGCTATTATATTATTCCTAGAGCATGATTTTAATTTACAATGTCGATTCAGTTATGATTATTCCATAGCATAACGTTATTACATTTTATTTAACTAATCCTTAGTTGATGACCGTTGAATTCCAAATCACCTTGAAAGGTATCCAAACCAAACTTACTTTGGTGCAGACTTGTATTCTAAATACTGAGATGAACAACCCTATTATTAGGGGTTTACGCTTAGCGTTGAAATGTTTGTGCACAATACATTGTACGAAGGGTTGAAAAATTGATTCATATTTTAAAGGGTGATAAAGATAAAATATGGATAAGTCATACAGGTGAAAGAGGTTACATCTTGATTAATTTACTAACTACACAAATCCCAGCTACCAAATTATTCTGAGAAAAAAATGGCGGGTAAACCTTACCTATATCTAATTAATAATTCTAAACCATTCTTAATATATTTAATTATGAAAATTAATTTCAAATCAGAAGTAAACTATTCTTAATATATTTAATTATGAAAATTAATTTCAAATCAAAAGTGTCCTCGTACAGATGTAGTTATGCATTTGATTAAGATGAGGAGTCAAACATTATTTAAGATGACGAGTCAACTATTATATATGCATTATCATTATCATTATATATTTAAATATAAGAATTTCATTCTTGATTAAAATTTACAAAAAAATTTAATTTAAACTATAATTAGATTTTAATTTGTCCCATGGTTCTTAATAGTGTACCATTTAGCATAGCCAAATTCTCTCAGCTGTTACATGCTTCTTAATTATAGACATCCATGGACTCGTTCTAGAGTAAGATAGAGGAATAAAAAGTATGAAGAAAGTATAATGATTATTACATATGTATATAGATTATTATAAGTACTATACAAATTTATAATAATTAAATATATATTATTTAAATTTGTAAAATATTCAAAAGAAACTCAACCAACCTATAATAGAAAAAATAACTTTTAAAAGAATTTTTATTTTTGGCTTTACTAATTTAATTACAAAAAAATTTATCATAATTTTATCAAATTGCACGATAATTGTATTAATAATATATGTAAAAAAGTTAAAACATAATAATTGTAAAATTAATCAAAAAATTATAATGAATTCATTATTAACAAATTGTCATAGCTAAATTAAAACATATTAGAGTATGAGCATCATACTTCTATCTGGGATTGGAATTTCAAGTAAATTTTGTCGATGATATAGCATTTTTTTACAAACCTAAATAAAATAATTTTTCTTTTCCTCATAATCATGACTAAATAAATATTCACTCCATTCAAATGTACTAATTGATCAAAGTAACCTATAATATATAATTCAATATTTATTATTAAAATAGATATTTAATAATTATAATTATCTTCTCAAAATCCTAATTAATATTTATGTATTTAATAATATAATAAATCATTATCGCGACTGCTTCAGAAAGGCCATTAATTGAGCTTGTTACATTTAGTCTCATCCACTTGTAAGAATTTGTATTGTTTAAGTTGAAAGATTACTTGTAACTGTGGACATGGTTCGTGGTCATAAGACCCTCAGTAATATATTTCAGAATGTTGATAGAACATAGTGTTCTGTTCTATTAAGCGTATAAATTGGCAAATGTTGTAAGGTTATATTCTTTGTCATTTCAAGTGAGCTTTGTTTGCTCACTCTTGTTTATATAATTATTACAGCTAAAGTTGAGAAGGTCGATGTACCTAGCACCAGTAAAGGAAAGGAAAAGATGAACAAGTATTGAAGTCTTGTAATAATTATGTTTACATTTTATTGTCAGACTTTATTTGAATTATGTAATGAAGTTTATTTAATTTCCACATTTGAATGATTGTATTTAAAGGTTAGATAACCTGAGAGATTTTTATTAACGTAATCCTTTATGGGAAGGTTTATTATTCAATTTTGTTATGATTGGGTAGTTAGATATGAATGCTTTTATAAAGTGAACACCAAATCTTGAGGGAATAAAGTACTCGGATTTGGGGGTGTCACAACGAATGAAATCGATGTCTGACAACTCCTGCAGTTGGACCTTTAACTCCTGAAGTTCAATAGAAGTCATTCGATATGGGGTTTTAGAAATGGGTTTTGTACCAGGTTCAAGGTCAATAAAGAAGTCAACTTCACGTTTTGGGGGTAGACCGAGAAGTTCTTCAGGAAATAAGTCTGGAAATTCACTAACAACATAAATATTATTCAAATCTAACGTATTTTTGTTCAAGTCCATGACATGGGCTAAGAAAGTTTGACATCTATTTTTTAATAAACGAATGACTTTATGGCTTAATATGACAGTGATTGACTTTAGTGGTTTGGTTGCTTGAATTCGCATAACAGATTGGTTAGGAATATGAAGACTAAAAACCTTACGAAAATAATCAATTTTTCCATGATGAGTAGTTAACCAATCAATCCCTAAAATCACATCAAATGCAAGTATCTTTAAAGAGATAAGATCAACAGGTAATGTGATGGTACCAACTTAGATCAAACAAGATTTATAAACAGTGGATGTAACGAAAGTTTCTCCTAATGGAATTTTAACAGATAAGTCAAAGCCTAATTCCTCAGAGGTCAAGTTCAAACGTTGAGCACAAGCAGGAGAAATAAAAGAATGGGTAGAATCGGTATCTAATAAGGTATAAACTTTGCAAGAGTTTATGATTAGCTTACCCGTGATCAGCACATTCAAGTTCCTCACATTTTGGGCAGTCACGACAAACGCTCTTCCAGGAACCACCGACTTTGACTTGTTCGGGATAGCCTTTGGTGTCACCATCCCCGATGGACTTGGTTTCACTACAGGATAAATCTCGAGCTATATGACCTTCCTTTCCACAGTTATAACATACCTTGAATTGTTGTGGGCAGTTTGGGCTGATGTGTCCCTTTTTTCCGCATTTATAACATACGACCGGTGGTCGTTCTCCTCCCATAAAAACAGTTGATGCTAGTGCTGACGTCTTCACGTTGTCATTGTTGTACCTTCTCTTTTTGAAATCTCCCCCCGACTCGCTTCTTCTACTATCATGGCCACGTTTACCACCAGAGTGGTTACCGCTTTTGTCCGAATATTTTCCTCCCCGTTGGCTGCTGCCACCGGTATTATCCTAGTTGTGGTCCCTCGGTTGAACAGACTAATTATCTCGCTCTAATAATTGAGCCATGTTCACAACATTTGAATATAGAGAAAATTTGTGAGAAATGAGATATTGCCGAATTTTGGGTTTCAGACTTCTTAGAAACATCTACGTCATACGTTCCTCACTCTCTACCAAATGAGGTGCAAACTTGGATAACTCTGTGAACTTAGCCTCGTACTGGGACACAGTCATGTTGTTTTGTTCTAGAATAATAAACTCTACCTCCTTCATATGACGAATACTTTCAGGAAAGTACTTATCATTGAATAGTTTCTAAAATGTTTCCCAAGACATATTGAGTGCGACAGGCTGAGTACACTTCACAGATTCTTATCAGTAATCTGCCTCACCACGGAACATAAAGGTGGTGAATGGAACCTTCTGTTCCTCCGTGCATCCCAAGATGTCAAATATCTTGGTAATTTGCTTAACCCACGTTTTCGCCTTGATCGGATCTGGCTTTCCCAAAAATTCTGGTGGTCCCAACTCTTTGAACTGCTTAGTTGTGACAAGCCGCGCGTTGCTATTATTTTCACCCATATTTTGTACACGAGTCTCCCTCGTCTGATTTTGCATGAACTACAAAAAGCTTCTAAACATCCCATCATTTATCGTTTGATCAGTGGTGTTGTTTACAGGAGGAACATTGTCGTCCTGTTGCACGTTCTCCTGGTTGGTAATTAAAGGTGTCTCCACGGTCTCATTCACTCTATTGTTAACATTTTCAGCTGCCATTCTCAAATATTACCATAAAACAAGGGTTAATTAAAGAAATTGACATGCCACATAATATCCCTATATTCTGACCGACCAAACAAATAAGCTTAGGTAGGACACACTAGCGAAAGATTTACTCGTCTCTCCCCTCTTAGTTCTATTCTCCGATCTCTGCAAGAGACCATATCCCTAAGCTCTGATACCAACTGTGACGCCCCCAAAATAGGTCCACACAACCCATTCTGAGTCGCCAAATACATGGTACAGAAAATAAATACAACTTCATTATTACAATTGTCGTGTAAAATAAGACAACACATATGTTGTGAGTTTAAAAATAAATATTATCTTCTAGACAATATCCAAACTCAAATAAGTCCTCATTATAATTATTGATACACTATTTTACAAAATAGTGAGAATTGCTAAAACAACTGACTTGAAACATCACTCCACACCCTGATTAGTTCCCGCTATATTCTCACCTGCTGAGAAGAAAAATAGAACAAAAAGGAAAAGGGTGAGCTCAACTAGCCTAATAAAGAGTATTATGACTAAGATAATGTAGAAAAAATTATCATTAGCCTTCAATAAATCAGATAAAATATAATGGACAACAAATTTTAGATCAATATTCGCAGCGAAAATAACAATTCATTAGAAGAGTTAAGTAGAGAATGAAGTCTACTATCTTCAATGATTTAAAAGTCCATCATCAATATTTTATCCCTGTAACATCAATCAATATACATCTTGAGCCAAATATTTATCTTTGCTTTACGGGCCAAAGATATTTATTTGTATCACCAATTGGTCATGTTCATCTCAACACCTGTCCATCTTTGCACCACGGGCCAAAGATATTCATCAGGTAATGATTTATCTTTGCACTACAGGCCAAAGATATTTAGTTATATCATCATTTAGGATTGAGGATGATGAAAAATATTTTAAAGAAACGAATCTAGTGAGATTAAAGGATAAAGATTAGGGATTCGTACTTTGGTTTATCCAAGTTCAAAAACACTCAATAATAATCAATTGTGGAGTAAAATTCATGAATGAAGATCAAAACATGGATACAATCAAAGATAGTAACCATAATAGACAACTTGGACAAAGAAAAAAAATTAATTTTTTATGTGAATAATGCCGTATATGTGAATAGTGCCGTATACGTGAATAGTAACCCCGACACAAAAGATAACAACTTCATAAGAAAAATCATACTTCGTTAATAGTACTCGTGAATAGTACCGTAATATTCGTGAATAGTATCGTATACATGAATAGTGTTGTATATGTGAATAGTAACCTCGACATGAAAAGGTAAAAATTTCATAATAAAATTTATACCAATATTTCGGTATAATGATATTGAAAGAAATAACATCATTTACAAAAAAATAACATCCCTTACCTCAAAAGAATAGTACTTCTAATTGAAATATCGGATATAATGCCGAAAAAAACTTGCACTGCTTATCAACTCTCAAAGTATCTAAATACTCACAAAAATACGCTCGATATTATAGAGAGAGAAAGCTTCTGATTCTGGTGTGATTTTTAATTCTAACTAAGCACCCTATTTATAGAAAAATATCAGAACGCCAAAGTAGACTAAAATTATATATGGAGGCTTTTGCAGTACTCCATCTTTGAAAAATGACCACAATAATTCTTAGCACACCAACAAAGAATAAGAGTGAGGCCCACCCATTCTAAAAAATCTCCACCAAAATGTTTAAATTTAAACAATATTCAGAAACTTCAATAATTCATAATAAATAGCTGTTTTATCAGAAAAATACGAATTTTATGTCCATTTCATAGGAAATTTAATTCTCTACAACTCTGTAGAAGAATTTTTTTCCAAAATCCAAACAAAAAAAGACCGAAATCCATATACGGATGATTTTTAATACTTTCATTCCGATAAAATACTGATAAAACACCTCAACATTAATTCTTTCATTTATATCCACATAAAATAAATATTTTCTTATCATATAAATCAATAATTAATTAATCAAAAATAATATTACAGAATCACAATAATAAAAACTAGGTCGTTCCTAGGAAAGAGGGGGCTTTCTGATAAGGATTTCTCCATACTGGCGCGTAATTAGGTGACCAAACCCCTTTTCTAGACAGAACTTCCTTAGACATTGTCAATACTGATATCTAATAATATTATTCAAATAATATGAATTATTGATCTGATAATGAGAAATATTGTGCAGTGATAATTATTGAAACAACAATAATATAAAATATCAACGTAGCAATTATTGAATCAATAAAGTAAAATATTGAACAGTAATTATTGTAATAATTATTGAATAGTGCCTTCTTACGTAAGAATCAATAATCTAAAAATACTGTGCAATACCGTGTGCTACTGTGCAACCACGCGTATTACAGTACTTTAACCTCAGGGTATTCCAACAGTATTAACGGTAGCAACTACGTCGTCATTTATAAAAAACTTATTCTTGTCATTTTTTTCATCCGACAAATTTTCGTTATGGGACCCATAAATGGCTGTGCCGTCGAACGAATATTTTTCGACAATAAGAATATTCCACGACCAAACGAATATTCCCCGACAACAATGAATATTTTATAACCACTTCCTTATTTTACAAAATTTATACATTTTACCCATAACTAACCACATTAATCAAATCCACCCCTTACTATTTCAAAATAATGAATAGAGGAAATTCAATTTTATTTATAAAAAATTGAGGTATTACAATCATATTGATAATTTTTGATACAATATTCACGGGGTACTATTCACAAAGTACTATTCACGGGTACTATTAATGGGATAATATTTCCAAAATACTATTCATTAGGTACTATTCACTCTAGTACTATTCACCCAGGGTACTATTCATGATAAAAATTAATTTTTTTTATGTCCAAATCATTTTTAATATAATATTATTCTTGAATTTTACTCCACAAAGCAATATTATGTTAATAATTTGGACATTATTGAGTTCTGGATAAATTAAATTATAAATCTTTCAAAATTTATCCTTTGCTTTCTTTCAATTGAATTCTTATATCATTGTCATCATCTTCATGCTTATATTGTGATGAAAGTCATCTTTGGTTGTAGTGCATAGATGGACTGTTGATTGGTATGATTATGACCATGGATCATTCGGTATAATCATGACCCGTAATATTACAAATGATGTGATAAAAGTCCTCATTAGCCCGTAGTGCATTGATAGACAGTTGCTGGTATGATCATGACCATTGGTGATTACACGAATATCCTTGGCCCGTAGTGTATGGATAATTCGTGGACGTGATACTAATGAATATCCTTGGCCCGTAGTGCATGGATAATTCAGTGATGTGGATTATTTATTGAGCTGAGTCTCAGCAATAAAGTTGATGATAAACTTTTTAAATCATAGAAGATAGTAGATATCATGCTCTACTTGACTATTCTAATGGATTGCTTGTTCTGCTGCAGTTAAACTTGTTGTTTATTATCAGTTTAATACTATTGAAGACTAACAATAATTTATTCTGCATTATCTTAGTCATAATATTTCTTACTGGGCTAGTTGAGCTCACCCTTTTGCTTTCATTGTTCTCTTCAGAAAATGAGAATATAGCTAAGACGAGTCGGGGAATGGAGTGACGGTCCAGATAGGTGGCTATAATAGTCCTCACTATTATGTGAAATAGTATGATAATAATTGTAATGAGGACTTTATTTGAGTTTGGATATAGTCTATGAGACAATATCCGTGTAAAAACTCTCAGCTACGCTTTGTCGTATTGTATAAATGAAGTTTGTATTTGTATTTTGTACCATGTATTTGGCGACTCAAAATGGGTGATGTATACCTATTTTGGGGGCGTCACACAGCGTGAGTGGGCTGATTTTACTATTAGCCATCCAGGTCATTCCACAGAGTATTCAGTATGGCTGGAGGCAGAGATTACATCGACTGGGGTTGTATCCACAGAGCCGAGGATTGATTCTGACAGTGGGGAGCCCATGGAGGACACTGATTCTCCCACTGAGGATGAGCTATTGTTGGGTTGACAACAACTTTGGTTGATTCTCCCAGTATTTTTGCTACTATGACTCCACATTATGCAGAGTATTTAGAGCAGAGTCTGCATCTGATAACATTTGAGAGAGATTATGTAGCATCCCTAAATCCCGGTCGTAATCACCAAGGATCTGGTATACTATTTCTATAACTATTGCGGAAGATATAAACATAAATTGTTTATACATTAAACTTTTACAGCATAAACCCTAAGGTTTACAACCTTAACTTAATACATACATTCAATATCTAAAAAGGTTTACAATGCTATTTTCGTCAGAAAATTTAATATATCTAACTGCATCATAAGTTAATCTTCAACTTTGTCTTTGCTTCCGTCTTTACTCGAGCTTTCATCTTAATCTGAAAATGTTTATCATGATATAGCAAGGGTGAGCATCAAATTTTCCCAGCAAGTTAAATTTATTTGAGGATATATCATGATTGAAAGAATATGAATAAAAGGCTAGCTAACTTTCAACAATATAAACATTGTGAAAGAGCATGAACAAATTTTCTTAGCTGAACGACCAAGTCAATAAAATGAATGGTTAAGCATAAATATGAACAGATTAACTGAACCAAATGGCAATGAAGGTTATCAGCCTTTCATACCTGATTAACATTTACAACATGCACAACGTGCGAATCAATAATCAGTATAGACGTGAATAATCAACAATAACTATTCACTAACATGCTTTGAACATATAACTCAAGTTTGAGTTAGGAAAACTTGCCTGAACCGCTGATTACCGCTAAGCAATCTAATTTAATCTCTCATGAAAGACCTATCAGGATAAGATTGATCTTTTAGTTAGTATAACATAGCTGTTAGCTCATAATACTATTACTTTATCCATAAATTATCTAACACTTAATCAAATATTAGATAACATCTTAACACATCAGTATTATTATCATCCTTTGATAATTCTTTAATCACTATATCATATACATTATGATTTAACACTTTAATAAGTCAAATACCAAACCAGATGTGACGAACGAGATTTTGTAATTTAATTTTAATATTTATTGAAGTAAATAAATATTTTCGATGATTTAATTATTCGATTTAATAATTAATCGATGCAATTGTGGTAGATTAATTTAATTATATGTGTTGCATTTATTAAATTAATGTAGAGAATAATTATTATTCAAGTATGTAATTATGTGAACTTATTGAACTAAATGAATTATTTGATTAATCATGATGTTATTTTAATTAATTTAATTATTAATTAGAGAATTTATAATTTGACATTATTTATTAATGAGAAAATTAATTATGTGACTAAGTGAAATTATGAGAAGTTATTATATTTTATTGATATTAAATAATATATTGGATTATTTTATAAGGAATGTGACAATTTGAAACTATATGATAAAGTTAATTAAATTAAATGGCTTTCGAAATCTATTCTAACTAGCCAAACGGAGCCCTAATGGGATTTGGACCAGTTACCCATGTTAGGCAACTGACCTCCATAACGCGCGTCAGTTTTCTCCTTTTTAACAATACGTCTTCTCTTTTCTTCATTATTTTGCTAAGTTGAGAGTCAGAGAGAATTCAAGAGAGAGTTCAGAGGATTTGTGAGAACTCGGTGATTGAAGAAAGAATCTAAGTCTACATATATATACTTTATTCTCAAGGTAATCTCTCCTTCCTAAATTTCTATTTTACGTATTCAAGTTTTATAAAAATAGATATCAAAACTTCTATTAATATCTGTGAATTGGGAATTGGTGTTGTTATAAGGATATATGTATTAATACGAGTAGCATAACATGTTATTTATATATATATTGCATGATTCCATATCCTAAGTTTCGTAATCTGATGACTTGCTATTTCAAAAATATACAGAGTTTGGGTTTTTGGCCTTATGGCCTTATACGTGATTTTAGTATGTCAAACATAAATGTTTTCGTAGATTCTATACTCGTATATTATTGTGCATGTTAATACGAAGAGACCAAACTTTAAATGAACGGATTTGGCTTTATAACGAATCTGTGGCGTTGAATTTTAGGAATTTATGTTAAAAACTTCAAGAACATCAAGAACAGAGGAAAAATTTATGTTTTAATTCTGTGATTATATGTTTTAATGGGTTAAAATCACTTTATAGATGTTGTATTAGGATTATACATGAATTATAACATGTGGGTATGTCTAAATTCGTGTAATAATAAATTAAATTGGAGTTTTTGGCTCTGTTCTGCAATTTTCGCGAATTGCAGAACAGTTTCTGGTTCGCCGGGCCGCGGCGCCAGTCTCACGCCTAAACATCCGCGCCGCAGCGCCACCGCGCCAAGATTCCAGCCACAGCGCCACAGTGCCGCAGTGCCATGTGTCCGGCTGCAGCGCCACGGCGCCGCAGCTCGAAGATCAAGTATAATAGTGGCGCCGCAGCGCCACTCTCCAGAATATCCAGAAATGTAATTTTTTTAAATGTTAAGTCTAGCAATGTGTTAGTAACTTAATGTAATGAACATGTAAACATGTTAGAAATATAATGAAATGATAAAATAGTTGTTTAACATGTAAATAACATAATTACATGTGAATTGAATTATTCAATACATAATTAGCTTGATAATTCATGAAGTGCAAATTATGTGACAAAGTGGTAAATTGATTAAGTATAGTCAATAATCAAAGTAGACAAAGAGAATGAGTTTATGATGATTAGTTAAGTTATAATTAACTGGTATTGTGAATGTGAATGGTATGTAGGATTTAATTCAAAGAACGTGATTAGTTAAAGTATAATCTACGCACGAGGCAAGTTCCCTAGCCCTACTTGTCATTATTGTTCAAGCTTATTATTTATCTTGAATAAACTATCGTTACTATTATTCAAGTTCAAATGATTTATTAAAAATTGATTATCTTTTCAAAGTATGATTTAGTTATACAATAATTGTTCTATTGTATACTTCTTGAGATTATTATTCAAATTGAATATCATTATTGTTGAACCTTATTAGACTAGTGAAACCTTAATGATTCAACTAGTCCATAGTTGATGAGCGTTCTAAATTTTAGAATCCTTGATGAATTATCCAAACCAAACTTCCTTTGGTGCGGACTCGAATGTCAAACTGAGATGAACAACCCTGTATAGGGGATTATTTACGCTTTAGCGTTAAGATATTGTGCACAGTATGGTACTAAGGGCTGATCCTCCTAAGTACGAGAAGAAGGTCCATAGTCTTATGACTGTTAAAGGTTTCAAGTATAACCCTTGTTAACCTAGGACATAGTTCAAGGTTTTATGACTCTCAGAATTCTTTTGATTCTCGTTATTCACTCTTGATTCAAAAGTTGAATTTTTATTCAGATGTCTTTGATTTATTCGCATGTTATTATACTGTTATTTCATTTTTATAGTTGTGGGCATTTGTTCTCACTCTTCCTTAATAATAACATTGCAGTTAAGAACGAAAGAACTAATGAACCTTCCACTAGTAAAGGCAATGGCAAAATTAGCAAGTGACGAAAACCTGTTGTTTTATTTGACGATGTATTTGTTTAAGACTTGAGTTAATGTTATTGTTTAAGACTTATTTGTTTATGATTCCGCACAGATGTTTAAGGTTAGTTTAACTTGGGATTGTATTATTATTATTCAGATGTTGTAACCCTTAAGGGAAGATTTTAGTTCTATCTATTGCATGGTTTGCATTTTTTTTTATTATGGGTAGATAGATAGATGATATTTGTACAGTGAACACCAAATCCCGTGGAATCGAAGTACCTGGATTTGGGGATGTCACAGGTTGGTATCAGAGCCGTATGTTATGAACCTTAGGTGGGAGAACAATCTTAGGTAGTAGCCTTATAGAAAGAAGATAGTAAAGAAAAACTCTTATTGAGTTTTAAGAAATGATTTTTTGGTAATTCATTGAAGATAATAAAATACATTATGTGTTTATGTGTTAATTTATGTGCTCGTTAGTACGACTTAGTAACTAAAACTTAAAATTTTGTTGTCAAGATGACGAATGTTGGAGAAGCTAGTCAAGCTAGGGAGGAAGAACCCCGATTACCTATAGTACCTACAGAGGAGGAGCCCCGAGACATACATGTTATTAGGGAACAATTAGTTTAGAGGGAGTCATCTCCATTGATCACTGTTGTTGGTCAGGAGCATGAGCCCGAGACTGATCTTGAGGAGGATCCTGAGGAGGAGTTTGATGAGGAAGAGGAAGAAGAGGAGTTACCACGGTACACCGTTGATGCAGAGATGTATGACACATTATACGATCGAAACGTGGAATTAAAAGACGAGGTTCAGGAATTGACTAAGCGAGCGACTGTTCAGTAGTCTACTTTAGAGGAGAAGGAGAGGGAGATTTCGACTCTTCACATACAATTGAGAAATGTGGAATGAGATTTGGTCCATAAGAAGGGTCAAACCGAAGATAAGACCGAGGAGATAGAGAAGCTGAAAAAGGAACTGAAAGAAACCTCCGGAATACTGAAAATAGCAGAGGAAGGATGGGTAAGAGAATCACGTCGAGCTAATCGTGTAGAAGATGATAGTCGTGCAAAGAAGGCAAAGCTTGAAGAGACATACTCCACACTTAATCATGCAATGGATGAGGCTCATGAACAAGTTTTGAGATACCCCATCCAGTTCGAAGGACTTCCGTCGTATATGCTGGATCGCAGGACGATGTCTTGTATCATAGATGAGGAGAGTGGCAAGGCTATTCAGCACCTTGATAGATAGGATTAGAATCCGTTTAATTATGTGAAAGAATTAATTAGTTTTTATATGTAAATTCCGATGTGTTTATGAACGAAGGAATATGTTAATATTTTAAATCCTGTGGATTCTTTATTCCAGGATAGTTGATGTAAATAGTAGTTATGCTATAGTTTGATGTTAAAACTTTGAGTTGAATTAAATATATTAAGTTGTTTGAGATGGTGTGTTAAATTGTTGAGTAATGCCTTAACTATTTAGAGAAATAAATAAAGTTCTAATAAGCGTTTATTTTATCAGAAATATGCCGCCAAGGAGAAGACAACAACGTCAACCGGCTCAGAAAGAGTCAACCAATAATAACAATAACGCCAACGCTAATCCTGTTCAGTAGTTGGTGAACTTACTGACGGGAGCAATGAACAATCAACCTCAAGCTCCACCAAACACAATGTTTAAAGACTTCAAGGCGGTGGGACCGCCAGAGTTCAAAGGTTCCAGGAACCCAATCGAGGCTCAAACGTGGGTCATGGAAATGGAGAAAGTATTCGATATTGCTAGGGTTAGAGAAGACCAGAAGACCTCTTTCGCAACGTTTATGCTGAAGTCTGAGGCTAGCTACTGGTGGCAAGCAAACAAAGTGCGAGGAGGTGAAGGTGTAATTAGGTGGGAGAGATTTAAAGAAATGTTTTTCGAAATGTACTTCCCAACTAGTTCGCAGAATCAGATGAAAATTCAATTTCTGGAACTGAAGCAGGGAAACATGAGCGTACCTGATTACGTGGCTAAATTTGATGAGTTGGCAAGGTTTGCCCCGTACCAAGTACACACTAACGAAAGAAAGGCTAGAAGATTGGAACAAGGACTAAAGCCTTGGGTTTACAGTAAGGTGTCAATGTTTCAGATAGACACATTTGCCGGAGTACTGGAAAAGGCCATCCTCGCTGAAGGTGGGAGCGATGCAGTGACTAAGTACAATCAAGAGCAGAAGAAGAAGAAAAGTGAAGGTGAAGGAAATAACAAGACTGGTGGGATTAACACTGGGGTAGTCATAATCAGAAGAGGAAGTGGACAGATAACTCGTCAGCTGGAAGTCAACAAGGAGGGCAGAAGAAGAAAATTGAAGCGTGCTCAAACTACGGAAAAGCTCATTTGGGAGTTTGCATGAAAGGGAAGCGAGTGTGCTACAATTGTGGTCAGGAAGGCCACATAGCACCAAACTGTCCAAACCCAAAGAAGGGTGCTTGTTTTAACTGTGGTTCTAAGGATCATCTAGCAAGAGACTGCCCCAGGAAGGGATCAGGAGGAGCAGTGCAAGGAGGTAAGCGTGGAAATAGCAGTGGAAATACCTTAACCATTACCGGACCACAAGAGTCTAAAATATATTTTCACACAGAAAGATTTGAATATGCGTCAAAGAAGATGGTTAGAATTAATTAAGGATTACGACTGTGAGATTTTATACCATCCGGGGTAAGGCGAATGTGGTTGCCAATGCCTTAAGTAGAAAGGGTCGTGAGAAATTGATGATGTTAACTGCTCAAGAGGAGCTAATTATGGAAATGGAGAAACTGGAATTGGAAGTGAAGTACCCAATGGAGATTGACGAGAAGCTATTTTAGATGCAATCTGGTACAACTTTACTAGATAAAGTAAAGGAGGCTCAGCTTCAGGATGATGAATGAAAAAAGGTGGCAAAGAAGATATCCGAAGGGACCGAACCGAGATTTAAGATGGATAAGGAAGGAATACTGAGATTTGAGAGTAGAATTTGGGTACCACCAGTACAAGAGATTAAGGAAGATATTTTAAGCGAGGCTCATAGTTCACGATATTCGATTCACCCTGGTAGTACCAAAATGTACCAAGATCTTCGACAACATTTTTGGTGGCCGAATTTGAAACGTGATATTGCAGAATGTGTTGCCAAGTGTCTGACCAGTCAGAAAGTAAAAGCAGAACATCAGAGACCAAGTGGATTACTTCAACCGTTGGAAATCCCATAATGGAAATGGGAACATATTACAATGGACTTCGTGGTTGGCCTTCCGACGACTCAGAAAGGCTACGACGCAGTATGGGTTATCGTTGACCGATTGACGAAATCTGCACACTTCCTTCAAATCAAAATAAGATTTAACTTAGATCAGTTGACCAGGCTATACGTAAAAGAGACTGTTTCGAGGTACGGAGTTTCGGTATCAATTGTTTCGGATAGGGATCCGCGCTTCACATCAAATATCTGGAAACATCTTCAGGAATGCATGGGTACGCAATTGCGAATGAGTACAGCTTACCACCCTCAAATAGACGGACAGAGTGAGAGAATGATTCAGACATTAGAATATATGCTAAGAGCATGTGTGATGGACTTTAAAGGAAATTGGGATGATCACCTATCATTAGTAGAGTTCGGCTATAACAACAATTACCACGCTAGTATTGACATGCCGCCTTATGAAGCTTTATACGGCAGAAAGTGCAGAACTCCACTGTATTGGGATGAAGTTGGTGAGAGACAATTGTTAGGGCCAGAACTCGTACAACAGACGGCAGAAATAGTCAAAGTTATCCGAGCACGACTGATAACGGCTCAAGATCGACAGAAGAAATACGCTGATCCACATCGTAAGAATATCGAATTTGAATCAGGTAGTTATGTTTTCTTGAAGGTCTCTCCCTGGAAGGGGAAGATCAGGTTCAGAAAGAAAGGGAAATTGAGCCCAAGATTCATTGGACCCTTTGAGGTACTGAGAAAAATTGATGAAGTTACGTATGAGGTAGCCTTACCTCCAGCACTCGAGAATATCCATAACGTCTTCCATGTTTCTGTGTTGCGACCCTACAAGCCTGATTACAAGCATGTAATTGAATATGAACCCCTATATTTTGAGAAAGACTTATCTTATGAAGAAATTTCTGTCCAAATTGTCGACCAAAAAGAACAAGTTCTGAGAAATAAAGTTATACCTTCAGTTAAGGTAATTTGGAGAAACCACAACGCTGAAGAAGCTACGTGGGAACTGGAAGAGAATATAATGAATAATTACCCTCATTTATTTACTTAATTATTTGTAAGTGATTCTGGGGACATAATCTTTGCAAGGGGGGGGGGAGAATGTAACGGGTCGAAATTTATTGAGTCGTGATTCTGGGGACAGAATCCATTTAAGGGGGGAAAGATGTGACGAACAAGATTTTGTAATTTAATTTTAATATTTATTGAAGTAAATAAATATTTTCGATGATTTAATTATTAGATTTAATAATTAATCGATGCAATTGTGGTAGATTAATTTAATTATATGTGTTGCATTTATTAAATTAATGTAGAGAATAATTATTATTCAAGTATGTAATTATGTGAACTTATTGAACTAAATGAATTATTTGATTAATTATGATGTTATTTTAATTAATTTAATTATTAATTAGAGAATTTATAATTTGACATTATTTATTAATGAGAAAATTAATTATGTGACTATGTGAAATTATGAGAAGTTATTATATTTTATTGATATTAAATAATATATTGGATTATTTTATAAGGAATGTGACAATTTCAAACTATATGATAAAGTTAATTAAATTAAATGGCTTTCGAAATCTATTCTAACTAGCCAAACGGAGCCCTAATGGGATTTGGACCAGTTACCCATGTTAGGCAACTGACCTCCATAACGCGCGTCAGTTCTCTCCTTTTTAACAATACGTCTTCTCTTTTCTTCATTATTTTGCTAAGTTGAGAGTCAGAGAGAATTCAAGAGAGAGTTCAGAGGATTTGTGAGAACTCAGTGATTGAAGAAAGAATCTAAGTCTACATATATATACTTTATTCTCAGGGTAATCTCTCCTTCCTAAATTTCTATTTCACGTATTCAAGTTTTATAAAAATGGCTTTCAAAACTTCTGTTAATCTATGTGAATTGGGAATTGGTGTTGTTATAAGGATATATGTAATAATACGAGTAGCATAACATGTTATTTATATATATATATTGCATGATTCCCTATCCTAAGTTTCGTAGTCTGATGACTTGTTATTTCAAAAATATACAGAGTTTGGGTTTTTGGCCTTATGGCCTTATACATGATTTTAGTATGTCAAACGTAAATGTTTTCGTAGATTTTTCACTCGTATATTATTGTGCATGTTAATACGAAGAGACCAAACTTTAAATGAACGGATTTGGCTTTATAACGAATCCATGGCGTTGAATTTTAGGAATTTATGTTAAAAACTTCAAGAACATCAAGAACAGAGGAAAAATTTATGTTTTAATTCTGTGATTATATGTTTTAATGGGTTAAAATCACTTTATAGATGTTGTATTATGATTATACGTGAATTATAACATGTGGGTATGTCTAAATTCGTGTAATAATAAATTAAATTGGAGTTTTTGGCTGTGTTCTGCAATTTTCGCGAATTGCAGAACAGTTTCTGGTTCGCCGGGCCGCGGCGCCAGTCTCACGCCTAAACATCCGCGCCGTAGCGCCACCGCGCCGCAGCGCCAAGATTCCAGCCGCAGCGCTACAGCGCCGCAGTGCCATGTGTCCGGCTGCAGCGCCACGGCGCCGCGGCTCGAAGATCAAGTATAACAGTGGCGCCGCAGCGCCATTCTCCAGAATGTCCAGAAATGTAATTTTTTTAAATGTTAAGTCTAGCAATGCGTTAGTAACTTAATGTAATGAAAATGTAAACATGTTAAAAATATAATGAAATGATAAAATAGTTGTTTAACATGTAAATAACATAATTACATGTGAATTGAATTATTGAATACATAATTAGCTTGATAATTCATGAAGTGCAAATTATGTGACAAAGTGGTAAATTGATTAAGTATATTCAATAATCAAAGTAGACAAAGAGAATGAGTTTATGATGATTAGTTAAGTTATAATTAACTGGTATTGTGAATGTGAATGGTATGTAGGCTTTAATTCAAAGAACGCGATTAGTTAAAGTATAATCTACGCACGAGGCAAGTTCCCTAACCCTACTTGTCATTATTGTTCAAGCTTATTATTTACCTTGAATAAACTATCGTTACTATTATTCAAGTTCAAATGATTTATTAAAAATTGATTATCTTTTCAAAGTATGATTTAGTTATACAATAATTGTTCTATTGTATACTTCTTGAGATTATTATTCAAATTGAATATCATTATTGTTGAACCTTATTAGACTAGTGAAACCTTAATGATTCAACTAGTCCATAGTTGATGAGCGTTCTAAATTTCAGAACCCTTGATGAATCATCCAAACAAAACTTCCTTTGGTGCGGACTCGAATGTCAAACTGAGATGAACAACCCTGTATAGGGAATTATTTACGCTTTAACGTTAAGATATTGTGCACAGTATGGTACTAAGGGCTGATCCCCCTAAGTACGAGAAGAAGGTCCATAGTCTTATGACTGTTAAAGGTTTCAAGTATAACCCTTGTTAACCTAGGACATAGTTCAAGGTCTTATGACCCTCAGAATTCTTTTGATTCTTGTTATTCACTCTTGATTCAAAAGTTGAGTTTTTATTCAGATGTCTTTGATTTATTCGCATGTTATTATACTGTTATTTCATTTTTATACTTGTGGGCATTTGTGCTCACTCTTGTTTAATAATAACATTGCAGTTAAGAACGAAAGAACTGATGAACCTTCCACTAGTAAAGGCAAGGGCAAAGTTAGCAAGTGACGAAGACCTGTTGTTTTATTTGACGATGTATTTGTTTAAGACTTGAGTTAATGTTATTGTTTAAGACTTATTTGTTTATGATTCCGAACAGATGTTTAAGGTTAGTTTAACCTGGGATTGTATTATTATTATTCAGATGTTGTAACCCTTAAGGGAAGATTTTAATTCTATGTATTACATGGTTTGCATTTTTTTATTATGGGTAGATAGATAGATGATATTTGTACAGTGAACACCAAATCCCGTGGAATCAAAGTACATGGATTTGGGGGTGTCACATGCGATCTCTACCATAAATTTGCCTCCCAAATTTTGATAGGAAATGTTGGAACGAAGGTTTTGTGCGACCACTTAAAATCAGCGACCGCATGCGGTCGCTGATAAGTCTATGTCATTAAAAATTAGCGACCGCAAGCGATCGCTGATCAAACTTAATGTAATCAGCATTAGGCATTCGCTCGACATAGCAGACAGAAGAAAAAAAGAATAGGGAGCTCATAGTAGAGAGAAGAGGGAGAAATGGGGAGAAGAGAAAAAGGAGAAGAGACGCCGCCACCGGTCCGCCGCCGCCACCGGCCAGCCGCCGCTACCACCAAGTACTGATATTTATATCTTATGTTAGATTAGATTACATACTGTTAAATTCTTTAAGTAGCCGTTCGATTTGATTGGGTTTCCAAACTTTACAATTTTTATTCTTGAATGTGGTGTGTAATTGCTTTGATTTAAAGACCTAATTTTTATTCTTGAATTCTGATGTGTAATTGCTTATGATTACATACTGTTGAATTGCTTGTGATTTAAAAACCTACTTTTTATTCTCGAATTACATACTGTTGAATTGCTTGTGATTTAAAAACCTACTTTTTATTCTCGAATGTGGTGTGTAATTGCTATAGTTGAATGTGGTGTGTAATAACTCAAGAAACTAATTGTGTAAAATTCAGTTCTAGTCCAAATTGAATGTTTGCCCCGCAACTGTTGTTTAACCCATTCGACCCAACATCTAGGCATCCGACGAAGTCAGCCTGCCCATGGCCTGAGTGGACTTCACCACACCACCCCCCTATATACTAATACTAAAGAAAATGTTTTAAGTCCCACTACTACACATCAGGTATGCTTGAAGAATATCCCTAGGTATTACCCCCCAAGTGTTTGATAAAATACCATGCCACGAGTTAAGTGCCATACACTGCCTGACGCCTAACATGCCAAAATCAATGTCAATGACCAGTAAGGAACTAAAACTCAATTTGTAATGTATTTTGAATAAATTATGTTAATACTATTATTTTCAACTTATATTTTAAAATTATAAGCTCCAAGTTACAACAAATATATATGGCCTAATATTCAATCAAGACTACTAAAGATCGAGTCTCGCACAGTCACAACGAGTAAAAGTGGATCGGTTCGTATAGCCAAATATTTGTAACAGTTCATATATATATATATATATATATATATATATATATATATATATAAGGTCCCTTAAACTTAGATAGCCTAGACCTGGGACTATCGCCCTAATATGTATATATAGAGAGAGATGGAGAGAGAGAGAGAGGGAGAGTACACACATGGATTTCAATATGAGGGATCAGAAGTAGTACTCAGGACTAACTTCAGTTTCAGGTGCCTCCTTCAATTCTCACTTCTCCATCTCTCCTGCATGATTATTAGATGATGGTCTGCAGGTTCATTTGGGGCTGAGCATATATACAGAATCTATTCCTTATATGCGGGGCAATCCTATATTGTGGTTCAGATTAGCTGAAATTCATAACTTTATATTATTACAAACCAAATTATTTGATTTGTAATAATCAAAACTAAAAGTATACCTTTATATGATTAACTTATAAAAATAAAGAAAAGAAGTATACACACCTTTATAGGGGCTGAGCATATATACGGAATCTGTTCCTTATATGCGGGGCAATCCTATATTGTGGTTCAGATTAGCTGAAATTCATAACTTTATATTATTACAAACCAGATTATTTGATTTGTAATAATAAAAACTAAAAGTATACCTTTATAGGATTAGCTTATAAAAGTAAAGAAAAGAAATATACACACCATTATAGGGGCTGAGCATATATACGAAATCTGTTCCTTAGGGTCGTTTTCAAAATAGCATGTAGATCCACTGCCACATTTAAACATTTCAAAGTGTAATGTGTTGTATGTAGTTAGCTCCTGAGGATGAATATAATCCACAAGTAAAGGAAAAAGATAAGAAAACAATAGTTATTGCCCAAGTTTAGTGAATAATATCCACTATTTTCGATCCATTGTCAGTATAAAAGAATATCTAAATTATAGGGTCCCAAAGATATAAATTACTTGAACTTTGATGGAGAAAAAACTCCAACCCAGTCGTCCTCATATGGTTCTACGTGATCAAGGTCCACATTAACCCATTTATAACATTTATCATATGGTTACAAGTATGTTCAAGTCATATGCTTACAAGTATGCTTCAATATTAATCATATGCTTAGAAGTATGCTCAAGTCATATGGTTACAAGTATGCTCAAGTCATATGCTTACAAGTATGCTTAAATGTTAATCATATGCTTACAAGTATGCTCAAGTCATATGGTTACAAGTATGCTCAAGTCATATGCTTACAATCATGCTATACATTAATAAGCTCATGTCGTCTGTAGTAGGTACTGTGGTATCATGGACCTCTATTTAGACCGTAGTTGGATGGCACGACGAAAGTCAAGTGCCCAGATAGGTGCTATAACTAAATTTAGAGCTGGTTGCCAATTATTTTTTGGAGTATGCGTATAGTCACCCGGAATGTGTGAATGGTCAGAACAAGATACGATGTCCATGTTTGAAGTGTAAGAATATAAATTATATGGACAGAGACGTGGTGCACTATCATTTACTTATTTTTGGGTTCATGAAAAATTACAAAGAATGCTGGTGGGCACATGGGCAGAGAAGAGATGGTGGCATCACATCAGTACACAATCCGGGCAATAGTACTCATCGTATGAATGAAATGGTTCATGATATTGTACGACCATATTTTGATTGGGCACAAGGCAGAGAGCAACCTATGAATTTTGATGCCAAATACTTCTTTAAGTTGTTAGACGATGGTAGCGAGCCATTGTGGCATGGTTGCACCAAACACACTATATTATCTGTAGTTGCGACTTTACTTAACATCAAGGTTGATCACAACATGAGCCATGAGTGTTTTGAGTCGCTCTTGAAGGCCATTAAGAGTATGTTGTCTGATGATGAGAAATTACCTGATAAGTATTACTTTTGTAAGAAAATGGTGAAGAAGTTGAGTCTTGGATACCAAAAGATTGATGCATATGTTAGGTTTGTAATATTCATGAATGCAGTCAAATTGCACAAAATAAGCGTAAGTATGGAAAAATAGAGTTTTAAAATTTTACAAACTATATACCCGGATCATCCTTTATGCACAATTATTAATTAAACGAAAAGATAAAGAACAAGAATCATACACTTGAAGATTCGAGCTTCCTCAGGTATATGTTCACCTCCAAATTCTTTTCTCGTTCAACTTGAATCTATCGGGTTTGGTTCCTTTGATCAATGTTAACCACCTAAGTGTTTGGCCTCTAGAGGTGATCCACCAAGGAAGAATAAATATTTCAAGAAGAAGGGTGGTTGGCTAAACCCTAGTTTTCTATCTCTATAGAAAAATGCGTACTCTCCAACAATTGGAATCACGTATATTGATATCTGATATAAGACTCTTCTTATAAAGATATCAGTTAACCCTTCTAATCTAATTAGAAAATAGGGTATTATTTAATTAATTAATTTTTTTTTTAATTAATTAAGCTCCCTAATCTTATTAGGGATAATTAATTAAACTCTTTTAATTAATTTAACCTCCTAATCTTATTAGGAATATATGAGAGTACTTTTATTAATTAATTCTCAAACTCATTTAGGAATTAAATAATAATAATAGTAATAATAATAATAAGACTCCTCTTATTAATTTATAGTTAATATTTTTAAAATATTAAATAATAAATATTAAGCTATTTAATTTATTCAATCACCATAGATTAAATTAAATATACTTAACTTATTATTACGATTATGCCATTAACTTTTTAAATAATTATTATTCCTTTTATGGTGTGACCCTTTAAGTTCTCCATATTAAACCGGTTGTGAATAAATCAATTAGAACAATTCTAATCTTATTTAAATAAATAAATTAAAATATTAATTTATTTAAATAAATAATATTTATTCTATAATAGGGATAAGTCTCCCTAGCGATTACCAACTTTCTAGATAATATAGATTTCAACATTAATCATAAAAGAACCTTTGAGTAAATAGTTACCGTACAATTCATTCCTTCCACCATATAATGTCCCAATTAAATATAAGAAATAGAATTACTGTCAAGTCTTATTTTATTTAATTATATGTATTTTGACTCTTAAATGCACAACTCTAAGTAATGCAAATTAGAAACTCCTTTCTAATTTCATTCTACCTTGGCCAAGAATTGCTGGGTTGTCATTTATCGAATCGCATAGAACATTTCTCTTCTTTTACTAGAAGCGGTAGATTCTTTATTGATCATACATTATCTCCATGTACGACTTATTATACCCAAGCATATCCTTTGATATACCCTAAGGGTCTTAAGGAATAAGTCAAAGTATAATTCATCATACACAAGATACAATGATGATCTCAAGTCCAAGGATCACTTGTACTACTATCACTACAAGAATTCCTATTGACAGACAAGTAAAACTCCATTAGGTATTCCTCAGCGAGCCACGTTCAGTGACCTTATTCTCTAATAAGCACCTACATACTTGCTCTAGTGTCTCCACACAAATGATCATGAGATCAATCATCCTCATCCAATGAGCAAGCAACGTATGTACCAATCTATCCGAATTCACTAATCCCCAATTTAGTAATCCAACGATTGGGAACTATTTTAGTTTTAAGCTTTCTAAGAATTTAGATCTCATTAGAATGATCATCATCATTATTCTAAAAACATTGCTTAAAACTATGGGTTTATCACATATTATAAAGCAACATCATGTAGATAATTAAAAGCCTTTAATAAATTAATACTTTTTATTAATAAATGAATAAGATTGTTACAAAGTATATGTTTTATCATCAAACATGATTGGCTTGTGTGCATACTACTTCCAATCTCCCACTTGCACTAAAGCCAATCGTCATGGTATCTCATACCCTTTTTCTATAAGTGACGATTATCCTGCTGTTGGATAAGCTTTAGTTAATAGATATGTAATGTTGTTCTTGAGAGTCCACTATCTCTATAGTGATTTCCCATCTTTCAATGATTTCTACAATCAAATGAAAGTGCCACAACACATGTTTAGATCTAAGATGAGACTTCAGAACTATTACTAGTTCTGTAATGAACTTTTCATCCAAACAATCAATTTGCAGCTTCATTTATAGCTATATACTTTGTCTTTATCACTAAACCAACAACTCTTTGCAGTTTGGAACCTTTCCAATTCACTGCACCACTGTTCAAGGTAACCCTTTACCTTAAAGTAGATTTTCTGTCGTCTTGGTTGCTGAAGAGCCATCACGGCTCGCTGATAGGTAGCTCTGGCATTGATGAGGACAAATGACAATCTTTTGTAGCAAAAGGTTTCCCAAGGAGTGATGAATGCAGTTTTCTCACGATCCTCTTCAGTAACCATGATTTGATGGTACCCCTCAAAGTAGTCAGCAAAGGACTACATGTCATACTGAGCTATATTATCAATGAGTATGTGGATAAATAGTACGAGAAAGCTATCTTTGAGACAAGCTTTGCTCAGATCCCTATAATCCACGCAAACTCGCATCTTTCCTCCTGGTTTAGGCACGAGGACTATGTTGGATAACCACTCAAGGTATGTTGATACCATGATGATGCCGGATTGAAATTGTTTCATAATTTCTTCTTTAACTTTTAAACTCCACTTAGGTTTTAATCGCCTGAGTTTCTGCTTGACTGGCTTGAATTCCTCTTTGATGGGAAGGCGATGAATGACGATGTCAGTTGACAAACTGACCATGTCTTCATGAGACCATGCAAACACATCCTAGAATTGGGTCAATAGAGTAACCATGTCATTCCTTTGGTTTTGAGTAAGTTCCGTACCAATCTAGATTTGTTTGGGGTTTTCTGAGGTTCTAAGGTTAAAAGAGGTTGTTTGATCAATATTTGGCTTGGGTTTGTCTTCGACCCATTCTTTGATCTCCTAAGGTATCTCATAGTCCTCTTGTTCAATCTCCATCAAGTCAGAGTCCAACTTTACATCAAAGTTACAGTTGTGAAGAATAGGCACTTCATCAGGAAGTTTAGGCACATCTAACTTTAGAGTCCTGAAACAAAATACTTTCACTTAATATATGAAACTGTCTAATCATACAAAGTGTTAGCATGAAATGACAAAACAACTGCTAATACTGTACAACAAAAGTAAGCAGTTATTGCTATCTACAGGGCAGAAGGAGTCTCTGCCCTTTTTACCCTTGTCGACAAATGTAAGGAGTGCTGCTCCAATTGCCAAGGGTCAAGTCCTGGTGGACAGCTATGATGAAAGGGCTGTTATCGTCATTTTTCTCTTGAATAATGACCATAATGTCTGGATAATCATCATCTAGGTTGTCTCTGTTTATACCCTCCGTATGGATTAAGACGCACATGTTTGACAAATGTCTATTTATCTCTTGTTTGAGCCTTTGATTCCTTTCCTCCACCTCTGGGTCTGGAATCAGGACTTCCTTTCCTTTAACCGGTATCAGATTAGGAAATAATATAGCTACCACAGGGGTAAGAACTTTTAGTGAAGGCTGTACATAATCAACATTTATAGGTTTAGGCAACCGCCTTGTAGATGAAGGAACCTGTTTATTCTTGTGAGGGTTCCTGTGACTGGACCCAAAAATGTAGCCTAACCCGGCTGTTCCTGTTTGGCTGGGAACTTAAATTGGGTATTTGATTCCCTGTTGATCCTTTCCTAACCCTTGTCCAGGTTGAAAACCCAAGGATATCATCTCTTGACTTGCCGACATTACCTCGGCTGAAACTTTTGGTTTCAAAGGTGGAGCCCTAATGGGTTGATAGTGAATGTTGCTCACCTCAAGGGCCTGGAAGCTGACAGGCTCAACTTTTACATTGAAATTGATGAGAGGTATATAATTCTGAACAGGACATTCTGACTCGATAGTGACAGTGACTAGATTACTATTGATGATATACTTGAGTTGCTGATGAAGAGTGGATGGGACGACTCTAGCCATATGAATCCAAGGTCTTCCCAACAGTAAATTATATCCTGTAGTGATCTTGAGCACTTGGAAGGATATGTAGACTGTCTGTGGACCAATTTCCACAGGCAATTCAATCTCTCCAACAACATTTCACCAAGATCCATCAAAAGCTTTGATGATTATATGGCTGCTTCAAATCTTGTTGAGATTGATGTTCATTTTCTCCAGTGTGGCATAGAGGCAAATATTTAGGTATGATCCTCCATCTATCAGCACTACTCCAACCACATATCCGGAAGACATAACCGCTATGTGCAACGGTTTGCAATGACTCGTCCCTTCGGGAGGTATACCATCATCTGTGAATGATATCACAATACTATTGAAGATGTGATCTACCAGATGATGGAACTTTTCAACATCCACTGTCTTTGGCAAGTGGGCCTCTTCTAATATTTTTAGTTAGACCTTCCAGTGATCTTCTGAAGAGAAAACCAAGTCCATAATAGAAATCTGTTGTGGAGCTTCTTTCAAGCTTTGAACCACCTTGGCTTCATTGTGTCCCATCTTGCGGAGGAATTCTTCAATCTTCTCCATGGGCATTTTCCCCTTAGGTCTGATGATAGGCTTCATCACCCGTTGAGGAAGATACCGTGGATTTTATTTTGACACTGTAGCAGTTGTGTTGGATGTAGATCCTTTAGCCTCTCCATAGTTCCATGCCACTTTCTTGAGGTTAACAACAAGATAATGTGGCCTGAATAGCAATACGATTGGCTTTGGTGCAACCACTTTCAAAGGGTTTTCAACGCCATTGATTTGAATTGGTTGAATTGTAAGTGGTGTGGCAGCCAAATCTTCCTCAGAGGATATAACTGCTACAACTTCCTTCCATCCTGGAGGAAACGTGTCCCCACTCTCAAAGGATACAATGTCGTTATCTGCCATTTGCAGGTCACCGCTGTCAATCATGTTTTGATTAAGATGGCGGAGTACCCAGCATTCCTCAGTGCTGTGACCGCAAGAGTGGGAGTGATATTGACATACTCCATTAGCATCAAACTATTTTGAGTGTGGGTTGACTGGAGGTTGCAGTGCTGTGATTTTTCTCTCATTAATCAGCATCTGCAATATTTCTTCCATCGGTTGGACTAAATAGGTGAATTCATATTTGTTGGTGAAATCTCGACGGGCTTTAGCTTTTGCTTTTCTGGCAAACTTTTCCTCCAAGGTTTCACTTTCTTGGGTGAGTGGTGTAGCATTGGTGATAAGAGAAAGAAGGCTAGCATGCTCCTGATTGAACAACTAATGTTTGACTTGGTGTTGATGAATCACTGATGAGTGGGGTTTATACCTGCGAATCGGATACTTTATGGCTTAATTAGTTGCTCGATCTTCATAGTTTATATAAATTTTGTATTACTTTAGTATTATTTTGCTTAATCGATGTAATGCAGGGCCTAACAGGTCTTTTCTAGCCTTCAAGGGGCAAAATGGTTATATTTCATACACTCGCGTCGCGGCGCCAAATCCTAGCCTTAATCTCGCGCCGCAGCGCCACCCTCCTTGTCCAGCTGATGTCACCTTGGCGATGCAGCACTCCTGATCCCTCATGGACTCGCGCTGCAGCGCGAGCTCCGATATTTTCCAAGCTGACGTGGTGCCGCAGCGCCACCCATAAGCTTATTGCCCGCGACGCAGCGCGACCTCCGGTGCCCAAGCAGAGAAGACTTAATTTTGACCTAGCTTGTGAGGAACTAATATATATATATATATATATATATATATATATATATATATATATATATATATATATATATATATATATATATATATATATCAAGCTAGCCTCTATACATTATATAATCGGATATGTTAGTGTAACGCCCGAGAAAAATCAAATTTTTAGGAGAATTAAAATTTTATTTAATTATGAGGATCAAATGAATTTAATTGAGTATTTAAGGGAGTAAGCTATTTGAAGGTCGTTCTATGACCTAAACATGTAGGAACGTCGTAGTATTTTGGCTACGAGGTAGAATTAAAGTGTTTGAATTTCTAAGACGAAAATAAAAGCTTTTCGAGAAATTTTCTGAAAAATACTATTCACGCATTTCTGCTCGGGAATTATTTTTGAACTTCCGAGAAATACGTAACGATAGAATATCAATGTGAGATGGAATATCTAATAATATTTCAGTTATGAAAAACGCAGTTTTTCGCCTGAGGACTTAAAATCTAACGATTAGGGAAAATGATTTCCGAGAAGGAAATAAAATGCGTATAATTAATTAAAGCGATGATCGTATAATGCGTAGGTATTGTACGAGGTAATAAATACGAGTATGATACGAGGTATTATATGAGTATGTATGAATAATAGAATATCGTATATGGTGAATAAGTATACGAGTTAGAATACGAGAATTATACGTAAAGTATACGTTATGAGGCTTTAAGCCAAATGTATTGAAATTGTAGGATTGTGTAGAAAATATTAAAGTCCAATGGGATTTGATAAGGCCCAAATGTAGAAATGGTTAAGTCCAATGTGAATTAATAAACAAGCCCAAGTATTTGATTAATTGTAAGCCTAATGGATAAGTTAAGATTAATTAAGCTAAAGGCCCAAATTATGAACTAATGGGTTATGGGATGGTTTAAACCTATGGGGAAACCCATGGATGATCCAAAGTAGGGAGAAAGCAAACTTAAAGGCTAAGTAAGTGTGGTAACCAAGTAAACTTAATGACAAAGTAAACTTAATGCTTAAGTGTTGTGATGGCCAAGTAAATAAAGTGGGGAGCAAGTTAACTTAATTAGGAAGTAATGAATAGTAAGGAGGTGATTAAGGAGGTGGAAGTGGATTAATGACCCTTTTGCCCTAACCTTGGCTTTCCTATAAATAGAGGGCCTTGGACTTCATTTGTTAGTTGTTCAAAACCTCCAACACTTTACAACTTAATTGGAAGAGAGAATATGCACATCTAAAGTTAGACTTACTTTGTTAGATTTTCAAGAAGCAAGAAGAAGATTAAGGATTAGCAAGAGGATATCAAGAGTAAGAAATCCTAAACCATGATTCTCTTTCTCTTCCATTGTTAGAGAAGTGAGGAGTGGTAGAACATGTATGCTAAGAAGAGGTAAGAATGGTTAATCCATGAACTTAAGTCTTAATAAGCTGTATAAGTCATGAATAAGCTATTCGTAATCATATAAGCTATGAACCAAGGAAGAATTTGTAGAAACTTGTAACATGTTTACATTAATGAAATTGGTATGATAAGATGAAGCAAGAATGATGGTTAGAAGTCTTGAACCATAATAAGTCATATGAAAAGAAGACATAAGTCATGAGAAATGGAAATATAAGTATGTTATACTTTAAGAAGTAAATAAGTTCATGAAGAACATGTAATGACTTATCATGTAAATAAGTTAATGAAATATATATGTTAAGATGTTAGTGTGAGGGATTGAATCCATTTGCAACGATGAACAAATCATAAGAAACGAAGTTTTGCCGAAATTCACACGATTGGATGATAATCGTCGAATTCGTGAAATTCTCGGAATAGAAGTCAAATTTTGATATTGAGGTTGGAAATGTTAGTTTATAATGGGGATAAGTTGTATTTGACATTATAGATTTGCGAACTCAAAAATGGCCGGATTCCGACTTAGAACGAAGAAACGAGCGTTGAACGTTCACGAACATTTACCGTTTTCGTTAAAAATGGACTAATAGGTGAATTTTTAGCAAACGAAGTCGAATAGATAAAATTCTTACATGAACACATAGAGTATGTAATTTGTAAACCGTAGGCTCTTGAACGAACCAATTCGGACTTATAACGAAGAAGTTACGAGCCCGGGAATCTCACATAAAAAGTTAACTGTCAAAATTTTTCTGGTGCTGAGTATTGGCGCCGCGGCTCCAGTCAAGGCAAATTAAGTCACGCCGCAGCACCACAAAGGGCTGTGAGCTACTGAAGTTTGGCGCCGCAGCGCGACGAGTAGGAAAGGAGATGGCGCCGCAGCGCCGTGACCGAGTCCTAAGTACAGAGCACCCGCGCCGCAGCGCGAGTTGTAGAGTAAAAGTTGGCGCCGCAGCGCCAACATTAGGTGAAGCATAGAGAGGAAAAATTATGAATATAAAGGGAAAATAAATTGATAATGGTGAATCATATCAATGTTAAACCTAAAGTAACATCAATTAAAGATGTTGAAGACCTTAAGATTAACGACTAAAGGTTGAAGGAAAGATTAATTGAACGTAAGTTAGTAATAATAAAACGATTAACGATAATAAGCCGTAAGGGCAGATAAATACTCGAAACGAGTTTTGTTAAAGAAATAAGTATGATTAAGTATACAAAATGAAAGATAGTTAATTGATGATGAATTAATTAACTTAAAGTAATATCTTCGATGATAACAATAACATTTAGAATTACAACTAAAAGTTTTTAAAGGTTACGTGAACATGAACGGTATGCAATAAGTGTACTGAATCAATGACGATCGAGTTTCGATTAATAACGTAAGAACGTTAGTAAGCTAGAAGGAAGATTAAGAAGTCGAATTGACCTTTATTAACGAAGTAAATTTAGTTAAGACATAAAAGAGAAAGAAGTTGGTAAAAACGACGTAAAAGAACGACGGCAAGCCGGAACCAATAATAACAAATCTAATACATGGTTAGATTGAGAAGAAGGGTAAGATTCATTAGAATCCATGTATGTTCATTCATGACCTAATGTGGTATGTTATGTGGTTATGTATTGTAAAAACTGTAAAGACTCAAGGAAAAGTAATTTTTCTGTAGCAGACGCAGAAGGCAAGTTTTTCTAAACGCTTGTCTAACCTTCGTGTTATCCAAGTTTTCAATGAGTCATGTTGTGAGATGCATGTCAAAAACTTGTTGGATAAAATCTAATTACGCACAACACGCAAGTATACGTGGTCAACAAGTAATAAAGTGATAAGTTGTGTATCGTTCCCATAGAGAATTATTTAACAAAAATCACCAAGTACAAACCCGTAACCAACTCAATCTTATTTAAACGAATGAATTTCAAATTATATAAATTAAACTACTCTTAAATTCCACTAGTTAAATTAAGATAACGGAGATTTAAGATCACTGTCGACGTCGGGATTTTTAGATGTCCCTTTCCGTTACTTGTCCTTTGGTGTTCTCATTTTAGGTGAGATTTGTTTGAAAAAATAAGTGAAAAAGGTCCGACATGTATAATGTCGACGATGGACTGTTAAGATTCGCCAGTTGCTTTTTTAAATGGTTGTTCCAACACAGCCGAGAAAAGGTTTGCACATTGACCCAGTGATGTGACACTACTATACGGGTCGGTGAAACCGAGATTCATTTAGGGTCCGGGGACTTGGTTATGTGGGGGGAAGGTGTTAGGCACCCCCCGACATCCGTGTTACCACGGTGACCGCCTCTTTTCAAGAAACTATTATCTGAATGTGTGTGTGTGTGAGTCAATGTGCTATTATTTGAAAGTGGCGAGGCCTCGTTCGCACCTATATACGCAGGGTTTGAATTTATGTAAAAATTCAATTTTAGCAAGATATGGCAGTGATGTTTTATAAAAGAGGTTTTTTCAAACCCTGACGCTCAATAGTAATTGAGGCCTTTTACACTCCCATTTTATTAAATGCATGGCTTGGTTGATTTTATTTGACGGCTGCGAAGCATCCGTATGAAAATAATGTACAAAATAATGCCAACTTCCTCGTGGGTATGGAAACCATCTGAGGAAAATCAGACACCGCAGAATAATTTACAAGCTTCTTACAGGTGAAAATGTCCATCACGGGAACCAAATCTAGATCCAATGAGATGAATCTGTGATCACATGATTCCTAGGCTCACATGATACCGCAATTTGTATGAAAGCAGTAAGCAGGTATATATATAAAAGTCGTAAATATATATATATATATATATATATATATATATATATATATATAAATATATATACAGACATGATCACCAACCACGAAGTAGCTCCATGGGGGACCAGAAATATAAAGAAAGCTATTAAAGGCTATCAACCGCCACGGAGGAAACTCCAGGCGGGACGAAATGTACAGAAAGCTGTAAAAACGGTCAACCACCACGAAGTAAACTCCAGGTGGGACGAAATGTAAATATATATATATATATATATATATATATATATATAAGCATGTAAACACACCGGATATAAAATTCAGGCTCACCGAACAGAGTTCGATAGCAGTTCATATATATAAGTATATATATATAAAAGCGAGTAAACGCACCAGATGTAAAATCCAGGCTCATCGAATAAAGTTCGACCACAGTTTATATATATAAGTATATATATATATATATATAAGAAAGCAATTAAACGCACCAAACTGAAGTTTAGGCTCATCGAACAAAGTCCGACACACAGTTAATATATATAAGTATATATATTAAAGCAATAAATGCACCAAACCGAAGTTTAGGCTCAATCGAACAAAGTCCGATACACAGTTCATATATATAAAAATATATATATAGAAAAGCAAATAAACGCTCCAGACCGAAGTCTAGGCTCAATCGAGGCATAACTCGGTAATGTTAGTCAATATATATGTAAATATATATATAAGATATATATATATATATATGTAAAAATATATATATATATATATATATATATATATATATATATATATATATATATATATATATATAGACTGAAATGAAACCACGGACTGAAGTTCGGGCAAAAGCAAGCAACACTACTCTCAATGTGTAGAAGGGTGTGTGCAAAAATGAAGAGAAAGACTCTAAAGTGTGTGAGAAGGCTTACAGTGGGCTGCCAAAGAAGACTTCTATATCTTTAGAGTGAGTAAACACTGGCTTTTGTAGGTACAAAAGAGGGCTGTATATGAGCTCACAGGTGTTTAAAGTGGGAAAGTACACTGTATGGTAAGTGTAGAGCGAATTCTGCAGGATTTCCCCGTCTTTTTTCTCTTAAAAATCAGCACTCCAAGCCTCTTATTTATAGGCAAAAGCTACCGCATGTGTACCTACGGCTCAGCCGCAGGTGTACCAGAGGCAGGTCGGGTCGGGTCGTCTCGAAGTACGTGCACGCGGGCACTGTAATGTCCACTCAGTTTTTCTGAAGTGCAATCCGGGCATCCGTTTGAGGTATACATGACCTATTTCAGACCGCCGTTGTCGATAGTTTGTACGATGGCATGGGATTAGAGTTTGTACGAAGTCTTTGAAGATGGGACGGTGCCCTCCGGTCTTCAAGCTTCAACTTTCTTCTATTACCCCGCACAATAGCAACTCGGGATTGGTTAGCCTTGTGGGTCGTTGTTGTGTAGATGTGTTGAGACTACTTGGCATGGCATCGTGTTGGTCAGATGATGATGTTTCCCCTTACCGGTGTTATTGCCGGGTTGGGTCGATAAAATAGACGTTGCTCAGCTTCGCTGGGATTGGACTGCTGTAATTGGTTGAAAGTCCTCATTGTCGTCTTTGAGGTGTGTCTGTCTTCTCGATGTTATCGCCGGGCTGATACAGTGTATCTCGTTATGAGCGCCGAGATTGAAGCTGGTTGCACTTGTAACAAGCATTTCCGTGGTTAATGCCGAAATTACTTTCCTTGGGGCTATCACCAAGGTTGGAGGCTATTCCCATGTTTAGGGCTGAGATTGGATACCTCAGGGTTATCTCCGAGATTAATCGGTCTTCTCCGGTGTGTTCTGGTATTGATCTGCATGCCTCGGGGTTCTCCAAGATTGGAACGATTACTCCCAGATTGCGATCTGGGGTTGATGTTGAACCTCCGGTAGTATCCGGTATGGTTGTGGATTATCTTTCAAGGTTCTCTCATAAAAGACGAATCTGCCTTCCTGCAATGTTAGTGTTAGTAGTACAGAAAATTTCGAGTGTCTACAGATGCCCCTCTTTATCATACTCATGCATGGCGATGCATGGGTAGGATAAAGAATCCTAGACACTTGAAACGTAATAAGACAAACATGGTACTATGGATAGCAACATGATGTAGATGTATGATGCATGTGTGCGGGGTTGTAGCCCAACACGCTGAGGATAATTGTTGTCTCCCTGTTGCTTCAACCCGGGATTGGCAATGATGACCAGATTTGATGTGTAATCTGAGTTTGTCAGGATGTTGATGTTGGAGTTATCATCCAATTCCTGGATAAGGACTGGATCCTACAGAGGTCCCTCTTATGTGTAAGAGATCTGTGGGGATAAAGCTTGATCTATTTGAGGATGTGTATAACATATTCCATAATCCATCCTCCTTGATGACAATCTCCTGGTTTGTATCGTCAGGACATGTCCGGGTTCTGTTGGAGTTACTGCCAACAGCAAATGCTGTCAGGGATGCATGACCTTCGTTGACATGTATTTCACCGATATGTGAATCAACGGCTGAAAAATCCAGTGGGATATACTGTGAAGGTTGCTTGACTTCCGCTGTCGTGTAGATCAACGGAACATTACGTTGTGACCCCCCCCCCCCCCGCCAGGGAATATGGGTAATCGGGTGGTAAGATCCCCGAATGGCTCCAAAGCTCTGATAGGTCTAACCCTCTATCGGCTAGAATGATGTCAAGCCTGCTTGACCTTCGTTGATGTGTGTGTCAACGACTTGAATGTACGTGGTAATCCCCTACCGTGAATTCACGTTGCAAACCCCTCGGGAGATCTACTGGGGACGTATGCATTGATCGAATAACTGTGTATGCTCTGATGGGTTTACTTGCCATCGACTGAGATAATGTCAAGGCTGCTTGACCTTCGTTGATTTGTGTGTCAACGGATGAACACGCGTTGTAACCCCCGTCGGGGATTTATGTTGTAACCCCCGTCGGGGACTCACGTTGTAACCCCTGTCGGGGACTCACGTTGTAACCCCCGTCGGGGACTCACGTTGTAACCCCCGTCGTGGACTCACGTTGTAACCCCCGTCGGGGACTCACATTGTAACCCCCGTCGGGGAACTAGGTTGACAAGGATGATGATCTTGAGAAAGCGGTATTGGACCTGCGTACGGTATTACCGAGATTGACTAAGATCATTTGAGATCACTGGTATAGTGTACCCTATGTGTGGGCGAATACCAATGCGTGATGTACCGATTCAAAGTCTCATCAGAGAAGACCAGGATTGTATGCAGTTTTGCTCAATCGCGTGGTGTTTTTACTCCCGATTTGGCCTTTTTAATTCGTAAGACCTCCTTTGCAACTCGAATTGGACCGAGCCGGAGGGATGGGACTCACATGGGTGTGCCGCAGGTGTAACGGCTGCAGCCGCAGATAGGCCTGTGGCCAGGCATGGATCATATATCCATCAGCCAGTAGTATTCACAAGTCACTTTCAACTTGTTTCGCTTAGAGAAAACCGCGAGCCATCTTCAGATCTACTGAGTTCGGGCTGCTTTCTGCAAATTCTGTCACCGTACAAGTGTTTCACACTATCCTGGTAATGTATGCCTATATTTTCTCTAGTTTCTATCCGTTAGATTGTGAGTTATCGCACGAAATGCATCTAAACACATAGTAGTGGTTATGTATGCACAAATGATTTGATAAAAAATATTCAACATAGTAAATGTTAGTATTAAACCATGCTGAACATAATGATGTGAAAAAATTTGACTTTTGAGACAATCAAATTGGCACCTTTTTCTGCTATTTTTTTGTCCTATTTGAGGTCCAATGAGCAAATGGTAGAAAGGCAAAGTACTCCTAGCATTGAGGTTGGCCTTATGCATGATGCTTTTGATTTTTAATGCATATATTGTGTATATGACTTTGGGGCAGGTGTGCTACTGAATGGCCACCTAAACATGCCTGAGTGCATGTGGATAGTCCTATTTTCAAAGGGGACTATGGCAAAAATTTTCAAAATGTGGGCATTGGATAGTCATGCATTTTAACTCTATTGTTTGTTAAAGTAAATGCATGCATGTATATAATCATAAATGCATTAGAGAAAGCTCCAGGTAAGGAAATACCACACCCTTTCTGAGGTGATTTGGAGACTTGTAATCCAGATATTATGGATCCGGATTAGCCGAGCAGTTCCTATAGGACCACTTCTGGTGTACGGCGGAGGGCTTCTGAAGTACCTCGTCCCCGTTCTGTCAGACAGCCTCGTCAGTTGGTGGAGGCCGTGATACGTCTTGTCCAGGTAGATGTTCCAGACGTTGAGGATGAGGAGGCGGATATTCTGATAGAGGATCCCGCTCCTGCTGCACCTGTCCCTCGTAGGGAGCTTCCGACCATTCAGGTGGCGAACCAGAGTTACTGGGTGATTTGGGCAGACATCCATCGATGTACTTACATGCTAACGAGGTATGGCGTTAGACTTTGCTTTTCCTTCTTCCCTATTGATGAGGATTAAAGGGTTCTGACGTAAATTTGCATTTTATGCAGGTTCCAGGTTTTACACAACCTCGAGGGAACTGGTTTAGCATCCACTCCATGTACCAGGCACTTCATCCTGATTATAGAGCAGTAGTGCATGAGTGGGGATTTGGGGCATTCTTCTCCATCCTTCCCCGTCGTTGTCCCTGGGGTTACCTCAGGGCATTGTCTGAGTGGTGGTTTCACCAGACTCAGTCACTCCACCTGCTGGATTGCGAGGTGATGATGACGCCGATGGATTGGCAATTTATTACTGGCGTAGAGTTTGGAGGGGAGCCAGTGCCTTGTATGGCTAATATTATCCCTACTACCGTCAAATCCTTGTTAGGAGTTTCGGCGGCGGCGCTCAAAGGCAGGACCGTCCGTTCAGGTCCTTTGAGCGTGGATGCTGTGAGCGGGCTATTGAGTGAGCCCATGCCTGATGATGTCAGGATCAGGGATCGCGTTCTGCGGCGATTGTTCCTGATGATCATTCGAGGCTGCTTCATAGTAGATAACTCTTCCACGGTATCTTTTGCTTTGGTCAGCGCTACGCGTGACGTGGACCGTATTGGAGAGTACGATTGGGGCTCCTATACCTTTGCCTATTTCCTCCGGGGCATGCGTATGCGCTCACAGGGTTTGACCGAGGCTTGGCTAGGATTTTACCCGTTTCTGCTGGTGAGTATTTCTCTTGTCTTTTTTCATTTATAGGTTAAGAGTGTTTACTGATAGCAGATGTCTTGCCATTGTGTTGGTAGTTTTGGGCTTATGAGAGGCTTCCCTGTTTGCGACCCGTGAGTGTGTTAGATTTAGATACCTATCCACAAGGACGAAGATGGCATCATTCAATTCTGCCCGAGGTCCTTGTAGCGGAGGGATTCACTCATTGCCGTATGCAGCTGGAGTTGCTGTCGGCCGACACCATCACCTGGCTTACCTATTATGGGGAACACTTGACAGTGGGTTTTGAGGATGGATACCTGACTGGGGTCGAGTATTTGATTTCCACCAGGAGAGTTCCACTCTTCACAGATGGCGGTTGGGAGCTCTATCTAGGAGAGCGTGCTATCAGGAGCACCACAGGGGAGATTCGTATGCCGATCTTACCTCCTGTCAGGCATTACTGGCCTATATCACAGTCACCCGCCATTGATATCCCGTTGTTGGGTATTTACAGATTTGCATTATCAAAGGGTCCATGTACTCAGGAGACATTCCAGCGTTGGTGGCTTTTTCATACTATTGGAGCCTAGTCTCGCGCCACACAGTTTATGGGGGACATGGTTCCTGGATCCTTGATGATGACGGATTGCATAGCTTGTGTCCGAGATCCGAGTCATGTGACCCAGATCGATAGCTTGACCCGTCAATTGGACCAGGCACATATATTTATTCGGCACTTGGGCAGAGATCCAACAGAGGCGGAGTCATTTGTTCCTTCCAGCTCAGGCGCTGGCCCCTCGGACGACCCATTTAGTTTTGTCAGCGCAGATCCTCCTCTTTATAGGCTTGACATCCCTATTGATAGAGATCCAATGACTCAAGAGGAGTTACATCAGGTGGACAGGATTGATGATGTGGATATTGACACCATTGTCTTCTTCTGATGTATTCTCATTATATCTTTTGATAGGCATCTGTTAGATATTGAGTGGTTGTTCCCCATTCTCCCTATATCTTTTGATAGGCCTCTGTTAGTAGTAGGGCGTCTGTGCCCCTTTTCCCTGTATTTGTAGCTGTACAGAGCTGATGTATTAGATGATGATATACTTAGGAATGTATGCACACTCTTTTCCATTCCCTATATCATATTGTCATCCATTATCTGTTATGCATGTATCATGTTATGCATATGTATGTATGTCCAGAGATATTCGGCATTGACCCCTGGATGGTCTTATGACACGGCCCTCACAGATGTCTTCTTCGACAGTTAGCCGTATAGATTATACCCCACCGTCAGTGGTGGCATCGGGTATGCGATCATGGTATGATAGTATGTCACCACCAGACAGGGTGACCTTACATATGTTACTGCAGCATACCATGACTCTTTTGGCATTTCAAGTTCCTGCAGGATTCGTAGATGGGATGCTAGAGCATTGGCGACTTGACAGGCAGGTATTCCGCTTTGGCACCCATGAGTTGACTCCTACTCTGGAGGAGTATGCACGTTTGACGATGCTGCCTTTAGACAGACCTTGCGTGCATATGGCTCTGGGAGACATGAGTAGACGATTCATGACTCTCACAGGATTGAGGCGCAAAGTAGTGCAGGATGAGCTGACATTTGGCTATGTGATCTCTTAGCATTTTCTGTACTACAGATTTGGCTCAGAGGACAGTTACTTACGATATTCTGGGGATTTCACCGCACCGGAGGATCATTGGCGTCTAGCCAGAGTTGACGTACTGATGTTATGTGTACTATCATATGCGTACATGCCGCGGTATATGGATGAGATAGATATAGGCGTTATCATGGCCGTGAGAGCTCTCAGGGAGGGTCATACCACTGTGCCTATGATCTTGGCAGAGACTCTGCGGTCAGCATCCTACTGCAGTACTTATCCATCAGGAGTGTTTACTGGGAGCTCAGTCCTTCTGTATGTGTGGTTCATGTCACACTTGAGACCGATTGGTACCCTTAGACGGCATGGATATTGGTTTACCCATGATGTGGCCATGTCATACTCTTTTCAGCCATCGGAGTGTATAGATGCTTAGTCCTGGTCCGCATTTTTGGCAGATATCAGAGACCCATTTAGTATATTGCTGTGCTCGGGGCTTAGCTCACCATACAGCTTTATTACTTATGCTCCGGGCATGGATTTCCTCCCTCTGGCCGGCTTGAGGGGTGTGACTACTTATCACCCATTGGCCGTGATGTCGCAGTTCGACCAGTTTTAGGATTTTCATCCTTTCACAGGGGCGACAGGTCAGCGTTCAGCTGCCCGATACCTCTCAGCTGAGGACCGATCTCGTGTATACGCTTGTTGGGACCATCGTGAAGTAGCTGCTTTTTCAGTGAGCTGTCCAGGTTATTTCGCAGAGTATTCCGCCTGGATGGAGACGGAGGTTTTATCGGCTGCAGCAGTATCTGCAGTACCGGATAGTGACGCAGAGGGTGTGGATCATGTGGAGGACATTGATACCCACTTCGAGGAGGAGCCCGCTGTTAGGTTGCCAGCATTTCTTCCGGATTCTCCTAGTACCAGCACTTTTACGATTCAGCACTCAGCACAGTACTTAGAGCAGAGTCTTCAGCTGATGACCTTTGAGAGAGATCAGGTTCGATCTATGATGTCGACTGCTCTGGATGTGAGGGAGGCCGCTCTATTGGAGATAGATGAGGCCTTAGCTCGCAGGGATGCCGCTATTGTTGAGCGGGATGAGGCCAGATTAGCCAGAGATGCAGTGATAGCTGTGCGGGATATTGCCATATCTGCCCGGGATGTAGCCGTCACAGACAGTACTTCAGCGAGGTCCCTTACCACTGACATAATCGCAGAGATAAGCGCATATATTGATGAGCATATGGTCATCATACAGACAGCTTCTGATCTATTGGGTTGTGTGGATACTCTCATACAGGAGACCACATCTTTACCTCCTTCTTCTGAGAGGGATGCTATGTTGGGCTTGCTAGCTCGCGTGTATCCTGACTCATAGATTAGCTTGTATTTACCTGCACAGACTAGCTTAGCCATTTTGTCATGTACAATTTACATCATGTATATCAAACAGCATTATATATGACAGGGAAATATATTTTTGGATCACTTTCCTTTTAGATACACCTTGCTATTTGTTTGATATTTTTCCTGCTGCTTCAGGGCTTGTGATCTTGATGTATTCTGAATTCCTCCTGGGTGGATGGACATTGAGTTGTCTCTAGATAGTTCAGAATGGATCATCGATCTGTGTATCCCTACCATCTTTTGGTGTCTTAGGACTGGTTTCTGTATGGAAATATGGAGAGGAGTGTGGCTTTCCTCTTTGAGATTGACCGCACCACAGATGGTCGCCAGTACTTCTATTCATGAGAAGCCTAGTTAATTCCATCTCTTATGGATTGGCGTTAATCTTCAAGGTATGACTGCAACTTAGATGGTCGCCGAATCTCCTATTTGGAAGGAGAGGTTGGGTAATTCCATCCCTTTGGTCTGAAGCCGAATGAAACGTAGTGGATTGATGTTTGATCCCAGTACCAACTGACAAGGGTTTGTGTTTTGGTAGGGGGTGAGACCGCACCATGAATCGCTGCCTACGTACTCCTACTGAAGAGGAGATCAGGTCTGCGTAGTTCGAACCTGGTGTAAGAGGTTCAACGATGTATGTGACAGAAATGGTGTAGGAATATTTTTTTTGTTTTTTATGAGGAGAGAAGGGTAGAAATGTTTTTGTTGTTTTTGTTTTATTGCGACCGGGCCATATGAAATGGTTGCCTACGTACTGCTATTGAAGAGGAGATCAGGTCGACGTAGTTCACCCCTCAGGACGAGAAGAGAAAGCGTAATCCCATGTGCAGGTCAGAGTGCGGGGATGAGAAAGTTTAATCCTAAGTTGAGGATAAACTGCATAGGAAAAGTTTGATCCCAGGTATGGGTAGCCAAACTGTAAACGTATTAGGTTCGATCCACGGTGGGATGACCTAAGTTGTACGAGCGCAAAGGAAAGCCAGGCTGCTAGCTTGAAAAGTATGTTTCCCTGAGGGGCAAAGTGCATAAAAGTTGTATGTGGTAAAGGGTTAAAAAACCGGAATGACTGGTGATCTAATGGTTTGACACCTGGGTGTTTGCGATTTACTTCAAACATAGTACCGTTTCACGGCGTCTGAGTTGATGAGTTGCGGAAATTCATCACCGTCCATTTCTTGCAATCTGAGAGCGCCTCCCGTCAATACTTCTTTGACAATAAACGGGCCTTCCCAGTTAGGAGTGAATTTTTCCTTAGATTGATCTTGGTTGTCAAGGATCTTCTTCAAAACCAAGTCATGTTGTTTAAATTGCCATAGCCAGACTTTTTTTTATAGGATCGGGGGATCCTTTGCTGATATAACTGACCATGGAAGATAGCCGCGGTTCGCCTTTCGTCTATTAGAGACAATTGGTGATACATGTCTTGTACCCATTGATCTTCATCAAGCTGAGCGTCTATCAACACTCTAAAAGATTCCATCTCAACTTCTATGGGGAGCACTGCTTCCATCCCATAGGTTAGTTCGTAGGGGGTTGCCCCAGTTGAAGTACGCATGGATGTTCTGTAGGCTAACAAATTCAGAGGCAATACATCAGGCCAATCTTTGTGGTTGGCGAACATTTTTGTATAATCTTCTTGATGTTTTTGTTAGCCGCTTCAACAGCACCGTTCATCTTTGGACGATAGATGACTGAGTTGAGATGTTTGATGTGGAATTTACTGCACAATTCCTCCATCATCTTATTGTTGAGGTTTTTGGCATTGTCTTACACAATCACCTCTGGTTGTCCATATCGACAAACAACATTGTTTCTGATGAAAGCAATGATGACTTCTTTAGTGACCCTGGGGAAGGAGGCTTCCTCTACCCACTTGGTGAAGTAGTCGATCATGGTGAATATAAACCGATGTCCATTACTGGCTTTAGGTTCAATGGGCCCGATAACGTCCATTCCCCACATTGAGAAGGGCCAAGGTGAACTCATATTGTGGAGTTCCCGTGGAGGGGCGTGTATAGCATTCCCATGAATCTGGCACTGATAGCATCTTTTGACGTGGTCATGGCAATCAGCTTTGAGAGATAGCCAATAATGTCCCGTTCTGAGGATTTTCTTGACAAGGAGGGGGCCACTCATGTGGGGGCCACAGACTCCGCCGTGTATTTCATCCATGAGCCTTTGGGCTTGATCTTTGTCTAAATACCGGAGGAGGCCTAATCCTGCATCTCTTTTGTAGAGCACATCTCCACTCAGGTAGAATTTCATTGCAAGTCGATGGATCCGACTTTTCTCGGCCGGGATCGTCTCAGCGGGTGTAGATCCATCTCGTATATATTCCTTGATATGCTGATACCAAGGATGTTGGATGGGAGGTAGATCATCCAATACTTCTCTAACGTAATTCCCATAGGCTGGGGCCTTGTTCAGGGAAATTGTGACGCTGGGCAATTGCTCCTTATCTGATATATGAACCAAGGAGGCCAAAGTTGCTAATGCGTCAGCAAAGTCATTCCTATTACGAGGAACATGTAGAAAGGAGATTTCTTCGAACTCCAAAGCCATCTTTAAAACCTGCCGATGGTAAGGCAGCAAGTGTAGTTCCTTGGTTTGATAGATTCTGGTGGATTGTTTGATTACCAACTCTGAATCTCCAAGGACAGTTAACCGTCTGATGCCCATTGAACGGACAAGTTTTAGCCCCATGAGACAGCCTTCATACTCAGCCGTATTATTGGTGCTGTCAAACTGTAATTTGACGGCGACGGGATACTGCTCCCCCGTATCAGATACTAGAACTGTTCCAGCTTCAGAACCTTCCATATTAACAGCTCCATCAAAATACATCTTCCATGATTGGCGCGTATCGTACTGATGGTGTTGCTGCACTGTCATTACTCCTTCATCAGGGAAATATGTTTCTATGGGTTTGAAATCCCTTGAAGGTGCGGCGGCCAGTTGATCCCAGATTCCTTGACCTTTGATGGACTTTTGAGTCACATATACGATGTCAAATTTTTGTAGGATCAACTGCCATTTGGATAGCCGACAATTTAACATAGGTTTGTTGAACACGTACTTGAGAGGATCCACGCGGGATATAAGATGGGTTGTGTGACCATGAAGGTAATGCTGTAACCTCATGGAAGCCCATGCTAAAGCACAACATGTCTTTTCGATCAGAGTGTACTTGTGTTCACTGCTGCTGAACCTTTTACTGAGGTAATAGATAGCTCGTTCTTGGCCTCTATCATCCTTCTGTCCCAGCATGCAGCCCATAGCATTGTCACTTATGAACAGGTACATAAACAGGGGAACATCATCCCTTGGTGGTACCAACACATGAACTTTGACTAGCTGTTTCTTGATTGTAAGGAAGGCATTCTGACACTCATCATTCTATTTCATGGAGGAGTTCTTCCTTTATAGTTTGAAGATCGGTTCACAGGTTGCTGTGAGTTGGGAGATAAACCTGCTAATGAAGTTGATTCTTCCCAAAAATCCCCATATTTCCTTTTCTATCTGAGGAATGGGCATTTTCATGATGTCTTGGATTTTGGCAAGATCCAGCTCAATCCCTTTGTGGCTGACTAGAAATCCTAGCAACTTGCCTAATTTAACGCCAAAGGCGCATTTGGCTGGATTCAACTTCAAGTTGTACTTACGCAACCTATTGAATAGCTTTCTGAGATGGTCTATATGGTGATCCTCCTTCTGGGATTTGACAATGATGTCATCCACGTAGATCTCAATCTCTTTGTGCATCATGTCGTGGAAAAGAGCCATCATTGCTCTCTGATAGGTAGATCCGGCATTGATGAGGCCGAATGACAATCGTCTACAGCAAAAAGTTCCCTAAGGAGTGATGAAGGTAGTCTTCTCACGATCTTCCTCGGCAACCATGATTTGTTGATACCCCGCAAAGCAATCAGCAAAGGAGTACATGTCGTATTGGGCAGTATTGTCAATGAGAATGTGGATAAATGGCACGGGAAAGCTGTCTTTTAGGCAATCTTTATTCAAGTCCCGGTAATCCACGCAAACTCACACCTTCCCTCCAGGTTTAGGCACGGGCACGATATTGGATATCCACTCAGGATATATAGACACCATGATGATGCCAGCCTGAAATTGTTTCACAATTTCCTCTTTCACCTTTAAACTCCACTCAGGTTTCAATCGCCTGAGTTTCTGTTTGACTGGCTTAAATCCCTCTTTAATGGGAAGGCAATGAAGGACAATGTCAGTGGACAAACCCACCATGTCTTCATGAGACCATGCAAACACATCCTAGAATTGGGTTAATAGTGTAACCATGTCATTCCGTTGGTTTGGGGTAAGGTCTGAACCAATCTGGATTAACTTAGGGCTTTCTAAGGTTCCGAGATTGAAAGAAGTGGTTTGATAAAGATTGGGTTTAGGTGTATCTTTGACCCATTCTTGAATTTCTGGAGGCACCTCAATGTCATCCTGTGTATCCATCAAGGCTGAATTCATCTCTACATCAAAGGTACAATCCCTGTGTAGGAGAGGCATCGTATCAGCAAGTACAGGCACATCTAAATTCAGAGTCCTGAAACAAAATATGCTTTCACTTAGTATATATGAAACGTGTTTGATCATACACAGTGTTAGCATATACTGGCAAAATAAACTGCTAATACTGTACCGAAAAGTAAGCAGTTATTATATCTACAGGGCAGAAAGAACTTCTGCCTGCTTTACCCTTGACGACCAATGCAAGGAATGTTGTTCCAATTGACAAGAGCAAAGTTCGGGTGAACCGCAGTGATGGAGGGACTGTCATCATCCTCCCTGTCCCAAATGATGGCCATTATGTCTGGGCAATCATCGTCTGGGGTGTATCGGTTGGTATGTTCATCATGGACGATGATACGCATGCCAGACATTATTCGGACAACGTTCTCCTTGATTCTCCGCTCCTCTTCTTTGATTGCGGGATCTGGAATAACGATTTTGTTTTCCTCCACCGGTTTCGACTTAGGAAATAACATAGCCATGAGATTGGCTGGCACCTTTACAGGAGGTTGTGCGGACTCAGCACTTGAAGGCGAAGATAAACGCCACATAGTTAAAGCTGAAGGAACCTGTGGATGTTTATGAGGGTTCATGTGACTAGAGCTGGCCGAATAGCCTAGTCCAACTATTCCAGTGTGCTTGGTTAAGCGAATAGGGTACTTGATACCCTGACAATCTTTACCCAACCCTTGTCCTGGTTTATGACCCAACGACATCATTTCTTGAGTGGCTGACATCACTTCGGCAGAAATCTGGGGTTCGGGCAGTGGTGCTCCAATAGCATGGTATTGGGTATTGCTTATTTCCAAAGCATGAAAACTGACTGGTTCAACGTCCGCATTAGCATTGATGACCGGTAAATCCCTGTGTTGAGGACACTCTGGTTCAGCGTTGACCGTGACCAGGCTGTTGTTGACAATGTATTTTAATTGTTGATGAAGGGTGGAGGGGACTGCCCCAGCCATGTGGATCCATGGTCGTCCCAAGAGCAGGTTGTATCCCGACTCCATCTTGAGCACATGGAAGGATACGCAGAATGTATGAGGACCAATCTCAATTGGCAGCTCAATTACTCCAACCGAATTCTAACGGGCTCCATCAAAAGCTTTGATGATAGTATGGCTACTCCGGATTCGATTAGGATTGATATTCATCTTCACCAAGGTAGCATATGGGCAAATATTTAGGGATGAGCCTCCATCTATCAAGACTCCAGCCACCATATATCCGAAGGACAAGACTGCGTTGTGCAATGGTTTGCAATGACCGGTCCCTTCAGGCGGAATGTCATCATCAGTGAAGGATATCACATTGTCGTTGAAAATATGATCAACCAGATGTTGAAATTTTTCCTCATCTACAATTGTCGGGAGATAGGCTTCTTCTAAAACCTTTAACAAGATCTTCTGGTGATTCTCGAAAGTGAGGACCAAGTCCAAAATTGATATCTGTTGTGGAGCTTCTTTCAAGCTTAAAACCACCGTAGCTTCGTTATGACCCATAGTGCGGAGGAATTTTTCAATCTTCTCCGTGGGTATTTTTTCCTTTGATTTGATGACAGATTTCATCACCCGTTGGGGAAGGTATAGTGGATTTTCTTTCGACACTGCAGCAGTGGTATGTGAGGTGGATCCTTTACCTTCTCCATAATTCCACGGAACTTTATGCAAGCTAACAATAGGATATTATGCTCTGCACGACAAGTTGATTGGCTCAGTAGCAGCCACTTTCAAAGGATTGTTGCTTCCTTTGAGTTGAATTATTGACATAACAAGTGATTGATCAGCTTCAGTAGATATGACGGCTACCACACTCTTCCATTTAGTGGGACCTGCATTCTCACTGGCGTGTAGCACAGTGTCGTCATCTGCCAGGTGCAGTACGCCACTGTTGATTAGGTTTTGAATAAGGTGGCGGAGTGCCCAACATTCTTCTGTGCTGTGACCACGAGATTGGGAATGATATTGACATACTCCCTCGGAATTATACCATTCCGAACGGGGGTTGATTGGAGGTAGAAGGGAACTGATTCTTCCTTCATTGATTAACATGTGAAGTATCTCCTCCATAGGTTGACCCAAATAGGTGAATTCTCTTTTGTTGGCGAAATCCCAACGGGCCTTGGCATTTGCTCTCTTCGTCACTTTGTCTTCCAGCATTTCATTTTCTGAAAGTGAAGAGGGAATATTCATGACAATGGGCAGGAGACTGGCATGCTCCTGGATGATTAGCTGACGAGTCACTTGATGCTGATAAGTCACCAGTTCCACCAATTGCTCAATTTGTTTGCAGATAGCTTTCATTTTTCGTTCCATTGTGAACTGAAACTTGGCATAATCCCATCTGTTATCACCGTCTTTGATGGTTTGGGAAGAATCACAGCTGAAGTTGGAACTCTGTCCACTGCTCCAATTAATCATGTTGACCTCTTCTTCTTTGTGTTGAGGAAGAGGGTTATCTTGAACGTTAGGTTGATCTGGTTTAGTGACCACGATCTCAACGTTGTCTATCAGGTCTTGGATCTTATGTTTCAAGGCCCAACAATCCTGAGTAACATGTCCAGGTGCCCCGGCATGATAAGCACATTTTCGAGCAGCATTAAAACCCCTTCCATTTGGGTTGGCTGGTGGAAATAGATGTGTAATCTTCTTTTGTGTTGTCAGAAGATTAAGGATATTCTCGAGGGTATCCCCTAAGGGTGTGAACACTCGAGGGTGTTTGGCTTCTCCACCTTTTGGTATTGGACGGTTTACAGACTGTGCTGGAAAGGGAGTATAGTTTCTCCTCTGAATAGGCATATTTTGACTGCCTTTTTGACCCTATAGTATCAGGGAAACATCTTCCTCTTTCTTTTTATGGACCCTCCTAGGGTTGTTCCCATAATTTCCAGACTGGATGTGATCAGCAACAGCTTTGAGTGCAGCAAGGTCTTGAATCTTTTCGGATTTTAATCCCATCTCAGCCATCTCCCCATGTTTGACCATTTCAGAAAACGGTTTGCTGATGCCGGCTAAAACTCTCTCATAGAAGGGAGCTTCTTGTATGTCTATGAACGTCATGACCATTTCTGATTCGGTTATGGAAGGATTCACTTGGGCAGCCAGGCGTCTCCACCTCTGGGCATACTCTCTGAAAGACTCGTTAGACTGTTTTTTGATCTTGGTAATTTGGTACCGATCAGGAGCCATTTGAGTTTGAAAGCTGTATTGAGTGAGGAAGGCATGTGCTAGCTCTTCCCAGCTGTGGATTTTGGAGTTGTCTAATCTGGTGTACCATGAACGGGCTTCTCCAGTTAGACTCTTTAGAATAATTGCATTCTGAGCTTTTCATCCTCTGCATAAGATCCAAGTTCTCCAATAAATACCTTTAAGTGTGTATAAGGATCTTCTAACCCATCATATTTTTCAAAGTCAGGAGTTTTAAATTTTTCTAGGTAATGGACACCAGGAAAAATACATAGATCAGCATATGAAACACTCCCGTGTGTTCCAATTCCTTTGGTAGTGCGAAGGGTCTCTTCCATTTGGAGGACTTTCTTTTTGATGTCACCAGTGTCTGGGCCTCTAGTGGGATGGGCAGTATCATGAGTTTTGTTGGTCTGATCCAACTGCAGTTCAGGTATGGTAATGACCTGGGCTCCTCCTTGTGTGGAGGATTCAGCATGTACGGGTATTTTCTGACCCTGTGTAGACTGGTGTAATTCTTTGAACAGAACAGCCAAATCTGCAATTTGTTTGCTTAATCCGTCGAATTCTTTGCGAGAAACTGGATTAAGTTCAGACTGGTCGGATGACGACATAATTGACTGTAGGCATGTCGCCTTTTTGGATTTTGAACGGGTAGTAGGCCCGATTGACTCCCTGCGAAAGACTTGCATAGTTTAGTCCTTAGGGAAGGTGAATATTAATATGCAATGTGATGAGTCCATTTTAGGAATTTTATCCTGCAAAAACGGATGTCAGTTGTTTGTAGCATGAATGTATATGTGTACACATTCCTTCATATTTCTCATTACATGGAGATAGATATGTCATGAAATTGTGTAATTTAAAATGAGAGCATGAAGAGACTTTCCTCCGTTTTGGGTTTATCAGAGGCTGACCTATCTTAGGTTACTCTTGCGGCTTTTTGGCATGAAGTTTGCCAAATCATCGCAATCTACTTGACGGGAAGTTAATCCGGTCTTTCAACTGGAGTGAATTTAGGTGGTGCCTTTCCCGAGCCTCGGAGAATCAGGATTCTCACGAGTCCAGTAATCAAACACCGACGGGATAGCCTCCTGGTGGAGGGACCACACAACATACATTCACATACATCGCGTCTCACCGTATGAAATGATGACATGTGCGAAGCACTAATATCATGAGTAGTTTATAGTGCGAGGAACTACCATCACAGGCAGTTTATAGTGCGAGGCACTAACATCACATGCAGTTTATAGTGCGAGGCACTAAATAAACAAGACATGCATTCGTACACATTCATCCAATGTAAATGTAACATCCACACATAAGCAGATAACAATTTTGAAAAGATTGAAATAGCGGCTTAAGTCCTCTTACTGGAGTCCCCAGCACAGTCGCCACCTATCGACGTCGGGATTTTTAGATGTCCCTTTCCGTTACTTGTCCTTTGGTGTTCTCATTTTAGGTGAGATTTGTTTGAAAAAACAAGTGAAAAAGGTCCGACATGTATAATGTCGACGATGGACTGTTAAGAGTCACCAGTTGGTTTTTTAAATGGTTGTACCAACACAACCGAGAAAAAGATTTGCACATTGACCCAGTGATGTGACACTGCTATACGGGTCGGTGAAACCGAGATTCATTTAGGGTCCGGGGACTTGGTTATGCGGGGGGAAGGTGTTAGGCACCCCCCGACATCCGTGTTACCACGGTGACCGCCTCTTTTCAAGAAACTATTATCTGAATGTGTGTGTGTGTGTGAGAGAGTCAATGTGCTGTTATTTGAAAGTGGTACGAGGCCTCGTTTGCACCTATATACGCAGGGTTTGAATTTATGTAAAAATTCAATTTTAGCAAGATATGGAAGTGATATTTTATAAAAGAGGTTTTTTCAAACCCTGATGCTCAATAGTAATTGAGGCCTTTTACACTCCCATTTTATTAAATGCACGACTTGGTTGATTTTATTTGACGGCTGCGAAGCATCCGTAAGAAAATAATGTACAAAATAATGCCGACTTCCTCGTGGGTATGGAAACCATCTGAGGAAAATCAGACACCGCAGAATAATTTACAAGTTGCTTACAGCTGAAAATGTCCATCACGGGAACCGAATCTAGATCCAATGAGATGAATCTGTGATCACATGATTCCTAGGCTCATATGATACCGCAATTTGTATGAAAGCAGTAAGCAGGTATATATATAAAAGCCGTAAATATACATATATATATATATATATATATATATATATATATATATATATATATATATATATATATACAGACATGGTCACCAACCACGAAGTAGCTCCATGGGGGACCAGAAATGTAAAAAAAGCTATTAAAGGCTATCAACCGCCACGGAGGAAACTCCAGGCGGGACGAAATGTACAGAAAGCTGTAAAAATGGTCAACCACCACGAAGTAAACTCCAGGTGGGACGAAATGTAAATATATATATATATATATATATATATATATATATATATATATATATATATATATATAAAAGCATGTAAACGCACCGGATATAAAATCCAGGCTCACCGAACAGAGTTCGATAGCAGTTCATATATATAAGTATATATATATATATAAAAGCGAGTAAACGAACCGGATGTAAAATCCAGGCTCATCGAATAAAGTTCGACCACAGTTTATATATATAAGTATATATATATTAGAAAGCAATTAAACGCACCAAACCGAAGTTTAGGCTCATCGAACAAAGTCCGACACACAGTTAATATATATAAGTATATATATATTAAAGTAATAAACGCACCAAACCGAAGTTTAGGCTCAATCGAACAAAGTCCGATACACAGTTCATATATATAAAAATATATATATTGAAAAGCAAATAAACGCTCCAGACCGAAGTCTAGGCTCAACCGAGGCATAACTCGGTACTGTTAGTCAATATATATGTAAATATATATATATATATATATATATATATATATATATATATATATATATATACACTGAAATGAAACCACGTACCGAAGTTCGGGCAAAAGCAAGCGACACGACTCTCAACGTGTAGAAGGGTGTGTGCAAGAATGAAGACAAAGACTCTAAAGTGTGCGAGAAAGCTTACAGTGGGCTGCCAAAGAAGACTTCTATATCTTTAGAGTGAGTAAACACTGGCTTTTGTAGGTACAAAAAAGGGCTGTATATGAGCTCACATGTGTTTAAAGTGGGAAAATACACTGTATGGTAAGTGTAGAGCGAATTTTGCACGGTTTTCCAGTCTTTTTTCTCTTAAAAATAAGCACCCCTAGCCTCTTATTTATAGGCAAATGCTGCCACAGGTGTACCTGCGGCTCAGCCGCAGGTGTACCAGAGGCGGGTCGGGTCTGCCCGATTTGGTCGGGTCGGGTCGTCTCGAAGTACTTGCACGCGGGCACTGTAATGTCCATTCGATTTTTCTGAAGTGCAATCCTGGCATCCGTTTGAGGTATACAAGACCTATTTTGAACCGCCGTTGTCAAGAGTTTGTACGATGGCATGGGATTAGAGTTTGTATGAAGTCTTTGAAGATGGGACGGTGCCCTCCGGTCTTCAAGCTTCAACTTTCATCCGTTACCCCGCACAATAGCAACTCGGGATTGGTTAGCCTTGTGGGTCGTTGTTGCGTAGATGTGTTGAGATGACTTGGCATGGCATCGTGTTGGTTAGATGATGATGTTGCCCCTTACCGGTGTTATTGCCGGGTTGGGTCGATAAAGCAGACGTTGCTCAGCTTCACTGGGATTGGACTGCTGCAATTGGTTGAAAGTCCTCATTGTCATCTTTGAGGTGTGTCTGTCTTCCCGATGTCATCGCTGGGCTGATACAGTGTATCTCGTTGTGAGCGCCGAGATTGAAGCTGGTTGCACTTGTAACAAGCATTTCCGGGGTTAATGCCGAAATTGCTTTCCTTGGGGCTATCACCAAGGTTGGAGGTTATTCCCATGTTTAGGGCTGAGACTGGATACCTCGGGGTTATCTCCGAGATTAATTGGTCTTCTCCGGTGTGTTCCGGTATTGATCTGCATGCCTCGGGGTTCTCCAAGATTGGAACGATTACTCCCAGATTGCGATCTGGGGTTGATGTTGAACCTCCGGTAGTATCCGGTACGGTTGTGGATTATCTTTTAGGGTTCTCTCATAAAAGACGAATCTGCCTTCCTGCAATGTTAGTGTCAGTAGTACAGAAAATTTTGAGTGTCTACAATCACAACTTCACTTATTGCTTCATTTAAGTTAACAAGCTTCTCATCAATTATTCTCTATCCTGAATTGTTAAATAAGAACACTAAAGTAGATAAAACCACCTCTCGATGCATAATACCCATATTAACGTCAATCCATAATTAAGATAGAAATCCGTTAAATACCTTAATCAACTAACCCACTATATCTCTATATGAATTATAATTAAAGAAGGTTGAAGAATAAGTTCTCTATCCGATTACATGCGATGTCAAGCATATCTCTACCTTAACACTCATTAAGTTTAAGCTACTAACAAAATCCTGAACACATGTTATCATGATAAGATCTAAATCAATACTTCATCTCTCAAGTTCATGTAGATTATCACGATAATTGATGGCCAATCAATTAAACAATTGAGTCCAAATCATAATAGACAATCCTCACAATAGAATATAATAATTGATAGCGACGTATATTAAAATAAACTACACAATAAGATCCATTGTAATCTCAAACAAAGAATTAGTTCATGATTATTGAATTAAAACTAAGAATCCACAATTGAATAATCATTAAAAGAAAAAGATAGAAGAAGATAAGAAGATAGAATCTGTTGTCTGTAGATTTGACGCTCCCTCCTTGCTCCTACTTTGAATCTTCAATGGTCTCCAAGTTGCTTCAATCTCCAAATCTAACAAGAACTAGTGCTTTGATCTAATTTACTCTAATCTAATCTAATCTAATGGAATCCTCCAAAACTAATCTATATCCCCTCTCTTTTATGTCTATCATCATGTATTTATAGTTCCAATGGATACCCAAACAAGTTAGGCAACTAAGAATCCTATTCTAGCTCAAACTGGACATCAAATAACCCAATTCAGCTATTTTCCCGCCGCCTAGCGCGCCCCGCGCTGTCCCCAATTCATTTAGAGCGCGGTTCGCGCTACATTGGCAGATTTTTGGGTGTCCTAGCGCTCTCCGCGCTGTCTATAGCGTGGTCCACGCTACCATGTTTCCTGCTACGACGTCCTTTGGTAAAATAGGCATAACTTTTGATCCGCTTGGAGTTACGAGGCCTGCCACCTATCAAATCGAAGATAACGACTAGATCTACAACGTTCATTCTCTAACAATTGACAGATTCGGGCTGGAGCAAGGCGAAAATCGAGCTTGAAGTAGATGCTTTGTAAATGGCAAGCACGACAAGTCTTAACTTTGATATGTGTTGATAAAAAGGTCATAACTCTCGCATCCGAACTCCGATTGGGATGATTCAAGATGTTACAAAAAGCTAAGAAGTAGATCTACAATAATTTCCAAGTTTCAAGCCAAGAACATGCATCTAACTTGGTGTTAAAAGCCCTGTAATCTTCCCTTTTTGAATTTGCTTGCATATTTTGATCCAAAAGATTTCCGAATTGGTTTCTCTTGCTTTTTCATGCCAATATTATGTCATAGCCTACAAAATAACATAAAATGTATGAAAAGTATCTAACAAACATGAGATTAAGCAACTAATTCAAGTAATAGATACCGGATAAGTAGGTATAAAACCTACTTATCAAATACCCCCAAACTTAAACCTTTGCTTGTCCTCAAGCAAAAACACTAAACAACAATGCTATGCAATGCAACTAATCCACATGCCTACGAATCCAGCAGTAATGACATAAACAAGTCTATTCAATCAGCCTTAGAGAAATCAAATAAACACGATAATACATCATATCAAAACCAATCAATAACTTCTCAATCAATCATTAAATCTTAGACTGTTATCACTAATATAGTGCGTGTGTACTCCACAACAATGTTAACTGATATAAAATCAAATTTAACACATAACAAGTCTCTTCGAAGACATCATACAGTGTAAACTCAAGAAATCCAAAAACAAGCTAAATCCAACTAAAATCAAACAATTACCAATATCGAGGGTCAACATGGGATACTTATGCTTTATTTTTCATCTACGGAGGCTTTTTGCTCTTATTTCCCGTTTTATTCTCTCTTTTTTTTCTTTTTTTATAATGAGTGCGTTTTACGCTCCATCTCACGCCTGTGTTTATGGCGAGTGCATTTCACACTTCTTCTCGACCCACCACATGATTCAATTTATTCAACTCAATATCTTTTCTTCTTTTTTTTTCTTAGAAGCTTATATAGCCCACTTTTCCCCCCCAAACTTAGGTTCTTACCTAATTCTTCGCCTTCACTGCCTATCCTTATCATTCTCTTATTTAGACTAGCATTAACCTTTAGAGTCCCATTATATATCAATTTAAACTCAATCAATCAACAAGTTGTTTTTACTGTGCTATCCTTATTATACCAGTTTCAAACAGAAAAAGACTCAATTCCTAACAGGAAATCACATCAAAACTCTAATAGTCAGTACTATACTTGTCTACCCAATTCCAATCTCATCATTGGCCAAAACAAACTGTAAATATCAAACAGCTGGACTCATGCAAGATGTACTAAATGCTATATAAACATAGTAAACTAACTACTAATTTTTCAAATTTTCAAAAAAAAAATATTCAAGAATGCAAAAACTAAATGTAACTATACGAACTACATTATAAATAACTAACTATATGCAATACGGCACTAAAATACCCCCAAACTTAAACTAGACATTGTCCTCAATGGCTAAGATAGGAAAAATTAAAAGAGAGGACTTCCCTGAAAATAAAGCATTTTCCACCTTGTCTGCTAAGTTTGAAGATTAGGCCAGATACATTGGAATAGATTGGGAACTACACTTGAGTTGGACTTGACTAACATGTGAATATGATAGAAGCAAGCTTTTTAGATCCTAAGACATGCAAATTTATTAACTAATAATATAAAACCTAATAAAAACTATAAATAAAAATTAAACTTTGGTTGCCTCCCAATAAGCGCTTGATTTATAGTCCTTCAGCCAGACTTTTTCTGGTCAACGCTATCCAATTCCTCTTCGAAAGTTGAGGAATCCTCCATCCATCAGTAGCAAATAATCCTTTGGGAGGTTCCCACAAGCGATGGCCATAGCATCAAAGTCACCTAACATGCTCTGACTCGGTATAATCTCCATGAAGAAGGGCAAATGACTAGGTGCTATCTCTATTGTGTTTGTGATCATATTTGGGCATGGAAGTGTGTCAAACATAATGGGCTCTTCGTCTATCTTCTCTTTCTCTTCCCACCACGGCTTCATTGTTGCACTCGCTCTTATGTCATAAAGAGCTTCGCCGACGACATGATTACCAAGTGGGCATGATTTTGCAAATCTAACTAGACCTTTGAACTTTGGCGGAGAAGGCACTTGAGGCATTAATAATACCATCTCATCCGCGTTAGTACTCATAGTTAGTTCATCCCCACTTGTCTCTTCTTTTTCAACATCTCGTGTCTCATCCAGTTGTAGATTTGGTTCGGGCACTTCATCAATCTCGGAATCCTCGTCATAACACCAATTGTTTTGAGAACAGTTGTTCAAGGCTTTGAACATTTGATATATCTGATTCTGAAGATTTTGAATTGACCTCGCTTGATTTTGAATTGTCATCTCTTGATTAATCCTACTCCCCTCTTGGTCTGCTATACTGTGAGGGCCCCGAATTTAGGTCCTAAATCACCTCGGATCCGGTTCGATCATTCTAACACTATTACTATTTGCGGAAGATATAAACATAAATTATTTATACATTACATACACTCAATATTTCCCAAGGCCGAGTAGCCTTAACTTAATACACATTACATAACTTATTTAACTTACAATCACATTAATATACAATACTATTACAATTCTAACTGCACACGTAAACTAAAGCTTGAACCGTCTATAATATTTCCTTGTATCCAAAGCATTTACCTTAATCTGTAATGTTTTATCATGATATAGCAAGGGTGAGCATAAGGATTGCCCAGCAAGTTTAAATTCAACAATATAACGATATATCATGATTGAAGAGTTTGAATAATAAGCTAGCTATAATTCAACAATATAATTATGAACTAGCAGGAATAAGTTTATGACTGAACAAGTGTTATACATGAACAACTATATCTGAAACCAACTGGTAATGAAGGTGATCAGCCTTTCATACCTGACTTATACATGTAATATGTACAGAGTACAATTCATACATGGCAATTAGCAATGATTAACCATAAGCATATCCGAATGAAACACTCTTAGTAGAGTTAAGTAAAACAAACTTGCCTGAACCGTTGATTACTGCTACGCAATTTATATCGCAGTACCCGAAGACCTAATATTAGTAATATAGATCTCCAATATTAGAATAATATCATCACAATATAATATTACTATATAAATAAACATAGAATAACCTAAACACATAACACATAACACATAACCCTATCAGTCTACAACACAAATTGGACTCGGTATACAGTCAAACTATTACAGTTTGAGTTGAACCCGACACAAATCTGACATCCCGACGGTCTAGTCGGATAACATTTCGAGTTAAGTTCAATTACACTTAACAATTATCTCAGATAATTTATTTATAGTCAAAAATATTTTTTGTAAGCTTGTAATAATTTTTAAATAATTATTACTATTTATCTTGATTTTTCAATCACTAAAAACATATTTATACGAATTAAATACCACATAACTCTTTTACCATTAATATTATATTTATATGATTTAAAAATACTTTAATATCATATATTATAAGTTTTTCTTGAACATAAAAGTCAAATACCAATCTAGCAACCCAGATTTCAAATCCAGCAAGCTAGATTCTAAATCCAGTATCTAGATGGCCAATCAAGCAAACCAAACTGAAATCCAGCAAACTGGATATCAAATCCAGTAACTAGATTGCAATCCAGCAAGTTGGATTCAACAAATTACCCAATCCAGCAAGCTGGATTCCATATTATTATCACGAAAATACTAAATCAATTTAATATTTTTCCATCCTTTGTCTAAACACATATACATATATTTCATATACAAGAAGTATTTTTCCAAAATTTTCCAACTTCCTTTAGTATTTTTCAAAAATCATTTTTAGTTAATTCCTTAAGAAATTAGCTACCTCGTGCTTAACTCCAGAATTTCCCATCTATTGACACAATCTTATACGTGTTAGCATGACACTCCAGTTTAAATTTCGTGGCCATCGGAGTTATAGAACTCCGGTTATAGCAATTTTCGTCGGAAAATCATAGAAATTGAAATGGTCATAACTTGGTCATTTTAAGTCGGAATTAGCTCATTTTTGGACAGGAGGTACTTAATACCATATATTTTCATGTCCCGAAAGGCCAGAATTTATTGCACAACTTAAGTTGCCAAAACAGCCATTTTAAAAGTTTGGGGAGAAGCAAAGTGCTCTTTTGCAGTTTTTCGTGCTTTATTAAACATTTTCCATACGGAAATCTACAACTCCTTTTTCAGTGATTCCACTTGGAGATGTTAGATAACTTATCATAGTATACTCCCAAATTTTTCCAGAATTTTTACATACCCGAAAAATGACTAAACTGCCCCTACTCTTTGACTTTCCAAAACAGTCTATTTTTCCTTTTTAGACACAAAACTGTTTTTGGTAAAACAGTCACTACAACTTGTGTACTCCACATTTTTGAGTGCTACCACTTGGGTTTAGAATACAACTTACATATCTAGCATCTCTCTTTGACGGATCACAAAAAAAGGCGTAGATCAAAAACGGTGGAAATCCAAAGTACATAGAAATTTTAGGGCTCAAAAACTAGAAAACTGACTTTTCTTTATTTTTGATTTCCAACTAAAACAACACCCAATATGGGTATATCTAAACATGAAACACTCATAAACACATAGATCTAAGGCTTTTGAGTTTAGAACATAGATTCAAGATTTGATTTGGAATAATCAAAAACTACATAAACAAAAGGGATTTATACCTTTGATTCTCATGCTCTCCTTCTTCTTCTTCCTAAATTTGCTTATGGAGCTTTGATGAATTATCAAAAACTCTCTCTCTTCCCTCTAGGGGCTGCCAAATTGCCCTTCTATTCTCTCTCTCTCTCTAGTTCTTGTTAGAATAATAAAAGAGATGAAAGAGAAATGAAATGACTTTGTGGTTTGGTAAAAAAAAATGTATAGATATAATTGTATATCTAATATTCATTTTCCCAACTTATCTCTTCCTCTCTTCCTTAATCATGAAAAGGTTGCTTGCACTCTTTGCTTAATGTGTTGGTTAAATAAATAAGTGACACATGGAATGAGTTGGCCACCACTAAAGTAATTAATCATTACATACATTCCCTCTTTCCCTTCTCTTCTTATCCGGCCAAGTGGCCTTGGATTTGCCAACATTAGTTTTCTTTTATGCTTTATTAGATTTACTAAATGTCCAAAAAGTCCTCTCCTACTTGGGCTAAAAGTTGGTCCATTCTTTTAATTCTTTTGGCTACTAACTTTAGTTCTTTGGGCCATAATAAATAACATCATCCATTACTTGTCCCACCATAATAATTTGGGCTTTCCATAAATAATCTTTTGGACTTTAAATTTAATTCCTTTGGGCCATATAAAAAATATCATATTCCAATACTCTTAATATTACCATTCCCTAATTATTAAATTAAGATTTTCATTTCCTCAATTTCAACATAAATCCTCACTCATGCATATTTATTTCCTTAACCCAATTAGACTTGATATAATTAGGTTATAAAATTAATTAATTGAGATGTATAAAATAAATCTCTTAGAACTATCAAATTTATATACTAATATTCTCCCGTATCATAACCCTTAAGTTATTCAATTCCTCATTCCTAATATATAATTAGGATCACACTAGTTTCTTTTATTTGTTTATATAATAAATAAATATAAACCATCACATAATATTCATATTCACTTACTCACATAATCTTTTAACCTTTAGGTTTTATACTTAGCATTAGGGTTCTCAAAGAATTTGCTAGGGTTTTCTAACTGAACGTTGACGTTCAAAAATAATATATACTTAAGGTTTGGTACAGATATCGTTTATCTGGTCAACCCTTGACCCTTAACCACATACTGTACACATATACAACCATATACACAGAACATATTCACTTATTTCCTTAATCCTGAATAATTCACTTAAAGCCTTCAAAGAATTTTGAAATCCTAAAAATTCCTTCTCAAAAATATCAAACGCATACACTAATTTTCTGTCTAGGTTCTAATTTTGAACCCTAAAATTAATTTATAAAAATTTTAAAAAAAATTCAAAATTCTCGGGTTGTCACATTCACCCCTTCTTCTAAAAATTTTGTCCCCGAAATTTACCTTGCACCTTACACCATACATCATTCACCATACATTCTCATCATCACATGCTACCCAATACACCTCTCACCAGGGTTAAATTTTGAAATTGTGATGATGAGTCATATAGACCATGAACGATTGAGGTTTATAGGTATTACTACCTGCTACCTATTTCAATTAAGAAAAAGGTACTGTACCCATTACAAAGGTTAACAATATGTTTACAATCATAAAGAAGGAAAACTACCATTGCTAGTACTTTAGGTGATTAGTCTATCGTACCTTTACGTCATGCATAACGTATCAATCATGTCTAGCGAATATTTACGCTACTAGATTGGATTACTTTATCCAAACAACATAGTCCACCTCAGTCTTATCATAGGATTCCGCACCAAAACAATTTGGGTCGGGAAATTTCTTTCAATGAACACTTAGAGTTTTCATAAACTTTAGTCTAGCTGAATCGAATAGCGTAGACTCATATCAATAATTCAATTCAATCGAATTATTTAGGTGTAGCCAAACCCCGTTGGCAAATTAAACTTTTGAAAATATTTTCGAGAATGACGTCATGATGCCGTACTATATTAACAGTCCGTTTGAGTATGCAATCATCGTATGACTTTGTCATAACACATCATACAATAGTGGAACAGTGATTTTCAGATCGGATTCGCACTAAGTATTCCTATATTTACAACTCCATAAATTTTTTATCATCTCTGCACCAGGTTACATGGTACATAAGTGATAAATAAAATAACTTTTGATATTTCAAATCATTTGCGTCTTGCTGAAATAAGTAACATAGACTATACTTTAAACAGTTTCAAAAATGATTACGAGTCTACATATTTTTTTTAAAAGGCACATAGTGCGTATTCAGCTTGACGTCAATCATTTCGAAGTCTAGCATAGCTAGGAGTTTCGAAAAACTTATGTCTCCACTAATAATCATTTGTTTATCAATCTATTTGTTCCTATTATTTTCAATACTACATTTACACACAACTATACCCAGTTCGTCAAACCACACTTATGAGTTCATTTACTTGCCACAATCATATGAGTTTAAGAACTTGTCCTAGTCAGACCTTTGGCGTCCATTCGCTGAGGGGTTCATAAACATTTCATATAACTATGAATCAAGAATGTCACATAAGTATGAATTTTAAGAACTCGTACTTAACCTGATATTCTCTACTTATGACCTATCTATCTGTTATACATATGAGAAAGGAATCACCCTCTTAACACGCATATAGCAAATAGCGCGACACAAACATTTCAATGATTATCATTGCCAGAAACTAAGTGGTTTTTACACCATGTACAATTCAGCTCCCATACGAAGAATCATACAACTCAGCGGCTGACACGAGTCCTCAATTGAATCCCCACCTACCACTAACACCCTTTTTAATACGAATTTCATTTAATCCGTATTCATAATCCATAACTCTTTAATGAGTTTTCATAGTACAATTTCATTGTACAACTGCCACACAACAAACTTTGCTGTAACTTTTCAATCATTATATTGATTCTTATCCCTGCTATCACTTTATCAGAACATGGGGTGATCTTATCGTATATATTACGATTCATTTCTATACTATGATCGTTTTGTTTTACGATCTTCTAACACTGCACTTTTAGTCTTTTAAACTCTATCTATTCACCACAACTGTTCAACTTTATTATCAGAGTTAGGGAACTCTGTATCTAATAACTCGCCGAGATTCGTCTTTGAATCTTACCGACCAACTAACTCTATGTGAGTTAGTACTTATCCTAATCACTGCGGTTATTAGTCTCATGTATTCCTACCTAAGGTTCATAACCTACAGCTCTGGTACCAACTGTGAGGGCCCCGAATTCAGGTCCTAAATCACCTCGGATCCGGTTCGATCATTCTAACACTATTACTATTTGCGAAAGATATAAACATAAATTGTTTATACATTACATACACTCACTATTCCCCAAGGTCGAGTAACCTTAACTTAATACACATTACATAACTTATTTAACTTACAATCACATTAATATACAATACTATTACAATTCTAACTGCACACGTAAACTAAAGCTTGAACCGTCTGTAATCTTTCCTTGTATCCAAAGCATTCACCTTAATCTGCAATGTTTTATCATGATACAGCAAGGGTGAGCATAAGGATTGCCCAGCAAGTTTAAATTCAACAATATAACGATATATCATGATTGAAGAGTTTGAATAATAAGCTGGCTATAATTCAACAATATAATTGTGAACTAGCAGGAACAAGTTTATGACTGAACAAGTGTTATACATGAACAACTATATCTAAAACCAACTGGTAATGAAGGTGATCAGCCTTTCATACTTGACTTATACATGCAATATGTACAGAGTACAATTCATACATGGCAATCAGCAATGATTAACCATAAGCATATCCGAATGAAACACTCTTAGTAGAGTTAAGTAAAACAAACTTGCCTGAACCGTTGATTACCGCTACACAATTTATATCGCAGTACCCGAAGACCTAATATTAGTAATATAGATCTCCAATATTAGAATAATATCATCACAGTATAATATTACTATATATATAAACATAGAATAACCTAAACACATAACACATAACCCTATCAGTCTACAACACAAATTGGACTCGGTATCAAGTCAAACTATTGCAGTTTGAGTTGAACCCAACACAAATCTGACATCCCGACGATCTAGTCGGATAACATTTTGAGTTAAGTTCAATTACACTTAACAATTATCTCAGATAATTTATTTATAGTCAAAAATATTTTTCGTAAGCTTGTAATAATTTTTAAATAATTATTACTATTTATCTTGATTTTTCAATCATTAAAAACATATTTATACGAATTAAATACCACATAACTCTTTTATCTTTAAAATATTATATTTATATGATTTAAAAATACTTTAATCTCATATATTATAAGTTTTTGTTGAACATAAAAGTCAAATACCAATCTAGCAACCCAGATTTCAAATTCAGCAAGCTAGATTCCAAATTCAGTATCTAGATGGCCAATCCAGCAAACCAAACTGAAATCCAGCAAACTGGATATCAAATCCAGTAACTAGATTGCAATCCAGCAAGCTGGATTCAACAAATTACCCAATCCAGCAAGCTGGATTCCATATTATTATCACGAAAATACTAAATCAATTTAATATTTTTCCATCCTTTGTCCAAACACATATACATATATTTCATATACAAAAAGTATTTTTCCAAAATTTTCCAACTTCCTTTAGTATTTTTCAAAAATCATTTTTAGTTAATTCCTTAAGAAATTAGCTACCTCGTGCTTAACTCCAAAATTTCCCATCCCTTGACACAATCTTATACGTGTTAACGTGACACTTTAGTTTAAATTTCGTGGCCATCAGAGTTACAGAACTCCGGTTATAGCGATTTTTGTCAAAAAATCATAGAAATTGAAATGGTCATAACTTGGTCATTTTAAGTCGGAATTAGCTCATTTTTGGACAGGAGGTACTTAATACCATATATTTTCATGTCCCAAAAGGCCAGAATTTATTGCACAACTTAAGTTGCCGAAACAGCCATTTTAAAAGTTTGGACAGAAGCAAAATGGTCTTTTGCAGTTTTTTGTGCTTTATTAAACATTTTCCATACGGAAATCTACAACTCCTTTTTCAGTGATTCCACTTGGAGATGTTAGATAACTTATCATAGTATAGTCCCAAATTTTTCCAGAATTTTTACATGCCCGAAAAATGACTAAACTACCCCTACTCTTTGACTGTCCAAAACACTATTATTTTCCTTTTTAGACACAAAACTGTTTTTGATAAAACAGTCACTACAACTTGTGTACTCAACATTTTTGAGTGCTACCACTTGAGTTTAGAAGATAACTTACATATCTAGCATCTCTCTTTGACGGATCACAAAAAAAAGCGTAGATCAAAAACAATGGAAATCCAAAGTACATAGAAATTTTAGGGCTCAAAAACTAGAAAACTGACTTTTCTTTATTTTTGATTTCCAACTAAAACAACACCCAATATGGGTATATCTAAACATGAAACACTCATAAACACTTAGATCTAAGGCTTTTGAGTTTAGAACATAGATTCAAGATTTGATTTGGAATAATCAAAAACTACATAAACAAAAGGGGTTTATACCTTTGATTCTCATGCTCTCCTTCTTCTTCTTCCTAGATTTGCTTATGGAGCTTTGATGACTTATCAAAAACTCTCTCTCTTCCCTCTAGGGGCTACCGAATTGCCCTTCTATCCTCTCTCTCTCTCTCTAGTTCTTGTTAGAATAATAAAAGAGATGAAAGAGAAATAAAATGACTTTGTGGTTTGGTAAAAAAAAATGTACAGATATAATTCTATATCTAATATTCATTTTCCCAACTTATCTCTTCCTCTCTTCCTTAATCATGAAAAGGTTGCTTGCACTCTTTGCTTAATGCGTTGGTTAAATAAACAAGTGACACATGGAATGAGTTGGCCACCACTAAAGTAATTAATCATTACATACATTCCCTCTTTCCCTTCTCTTCTTATCCGGCCAAGTGGCCTTGAATTTGCCAACATTAGTTTTCTTTTATGCTTTATTAGATTTACTAAATGTCCAAAAAGTCCTCTCCCACTTGGGCTAAAAGTTGGGCAATTCTTTTAATTCTTTTGGCTACTAACTTTAGTTCTTTTGGCCATAACAAATAACATCATCCATTACTTGTCCCACCCATAATAATTTGGGCTTTCCATAAATAATCTTTTGGACTTTAAATTTAATTCCTTTGGGCCATATAAAAAATATCATATTTCAGTACTCTTAATATTACCATTCCCTAATTATTAAATTAAGATTTTCATTTCCTCAATTTCAACATAAATCCTCACTCATGCATATTTATTTCCTTAACCCAATTAGACTTGATATAATTAGGTTATAAAATTAATTACTTGAGATGTATAAAATAAATCTCTTAGAACTATCAAATTTATATACTAATATTCTCCCGTATCATAACCCTTAAGTTATTCAATTCCTCATTCCTAATATATAATTAGGATCACACTAGTTTCTTTTATTTATTTATATAATAAATAAATATAAACCATCACATAATATTCATATTTACTTACTCACATAATCTTTTAACCTTTAGGTTTTATACTTAGCATTAGGGTTCTCAAAGAATTCGCTAGGGTTTTCTAACTGAACGTTGACGTTCAAAAATAATATATACTTAGGGTTTGTTACAGATATCGTTTATCTGGTCAACCCTTGACCCTTAACCACATACTGTACACATATACAACCATATACACAGAACATATTCACTTATTTCCTTAATCCTGAATAATTCACTTAAAGCCTTCACAGAATTTTGAAATCCTCAAAATTCCTTCTCAAAAATATCAAACGCATACACTAATTTTCTGTCTAGGTTCTAATTTTAAACCCTAAAATTAATTTATAAAAATTTTAAAAAAAATATAAAATTCTCGGGTTGTCACATATGCCCTTCAATATTACATCCATCGGATTTCGCTTTTCTTCTTGTGGCAATGGAGGTGGACATGAAAATTCCGGTGTGTATGATGGATTTGGAGCGTAGTATTGGTCTTCATAAGTATCGCTCCATGACGAATCCGGGTGATACCCCCAAACTTGATGATAAATATCATATGTATAATCGTTGAGGTATTCACCACCGTGGTGTCCCAGCCCAAAACCAACGGTGCATTGATGACTCGGGTGATTACCAGCACAATAATTGCAATTAACTGATATCCTTCGATTACGTTGGGCTGCAATGACGTCCAGCCTCCTCGAAAGTGTCTCAAGTTGTGCTGATAATGCATAAAATGCATTGAGACCATCAATCCCCGCTCCCCTTGGCTGAGTCATTCTCGTATACGGCCATTGATAATTAAATTCCGCCATGGTACCTGAAAAGAAAGAAAAATAGGAAGAAAATTAAATAAAAAAATATAAAAAAAATGTTTAATTTAAGACTAATTTGATTGAAGCTAATATTGGCAAAAATATATTAACTAATTCCCCGACAACGGCGCCAAAAACTTGTTGGGTAAAATCTAATTACGCACAACACGCAAGTATACGTGGTCAACAAGTAATAAAGTGATAAGTTGAGTATCGTTCCCACAGAGAATTATTTAACAAAAATCACCAAGTACTAACCCATAACCAACTCAATCTTATTTAAACGAATAAATTTCAAATTATATAAACTAAACTACTCTTAAATTCCACTAGTTAAATTAAGATACTGGAGATTTAAGATCACAACTTCACTTATTGCTTCATTTAAGTTAACACACTTCTCATCAATTATTCTTTATCCTGAATTGTTATTCAAGAACACTAAAGCAGATAAAACCAATTCTCGATGCATAATACCCATATTAACGTCAATCCACAATTAAGATAGAAATCCGTTAAACACCTTAATCAACTAACCCACTATATCTCTATGTGAATTATAATTGAAGAAGGTTGAAGAATAAGTTCTCGATACGATTACATGCGATGTCAAGCATATTTCTACCTTAACACTCATCAAGTTTAAGCTACTAACAAAATCCTGAACACATGCTATCATGATAAGATCTAAATCAATACTTTATCGCTCGAGTTAATATAGATTATCACGGTAATTGATGGCCAATCAATTAAACAATTGAGTCCAAATCATAATAGACAATCCTCATAATAGAACATAATAATTGATAGCGATGTATATTAAAATAAACTACACAATAAGATCTATTGTAATCTCAAACAAAGAATTAGTTCATGATTATTGAATTAAAACTAAGAATCCACAATTGAATAATCATTAAAAGACAGAGATAGAAGAAGATAAGAAGATAGAATCTGTTGTCTGTAGATTTGACGCTCCCTCCTTGCTCCTACTTTGAATCTTCAATGGTCTCCAAGTTGCTTCAATCTCCAAATCTAACAAGAACTAGTGTTTTGATCTAATTTACTCTAATCTAATCTAATCTAATGGAATCCTCCAAAACTAATCTATATCCCCTCTCTTTTATGCCTATCATCATGTATTTATAGTTCCAATGGATACCCAAACAAGTTAAGCAACTAAGAATCCTATTCTAGCTCAAATTGGATATCAAATAACCCAATTCAGCTATTTTCCCGCCGCCTAGCAGGCCCCGCGCCGTCCCTAATTCATTTAGAGCCCGGTCCGCGCTACAGTGGCAGATTTTTTGGTGTCCTAGCGCTCTCTGCGCTGTCTATAGCGCGGTCCACGCTACCATGTTTCCTGCTGCGATGTCCTTTGGTAAAACAGGCATAACTTTTGATCTGCTTGGAGTTACGGGGCCAGCCACCTATCAAATCGAAGATAACGACGAGATCTACAACTTTCATTCTTTAACAATTGACAGATTCGGGCTGGAGTAAGGCGAAAACGAGCTTGAAGTAGATGTTGTGTAAATAGCAAGCACGACAAGTCTTAACTTTGATCTGTGTTGATAAAAAGGCCATAACTCTCGCATCCGAACTCCGATTGAGATGATTCAAGATGTTACAAAAAGCTAAGAAGTAGATCTACAATAATTTCCAAGTTTCAAGCCAAGAACATGCATCCAGCTTCGTGTTAAAAGCCCTGCAATCTTCCCTTTTTGTATTTACTTGCATATTTTGATCCAAAAGATTTCTGAATTGGTTTCTCTTACTTTTTCATGCCAATATTATGTCATAGCCTACAAAATAACATAAAATGTATGAAAAGTAACTAAGATACATGAGATTAAGCAACTAATTCAAGTAATAGATACCGGATAAGTAGGTAAAAAACCTACTTATCAATGAATGGTTTTAGAAAAAGAGTCGATGCCAGTTTTAACTCGGCTAGACAAATCTTAAACATTGATTGATTTATTTATAGGTCTTTTAATATAGAACTGTTAACGCTATCCTATGCCAAGTATTTGGTACAGATTCAAGGTAAGCTTGAGTGTGAATAAACAAATATATTTTTCATCGATTATTCGATGGGCACGCGAGGTTGCCAAAACTTAAACGTACATACGTTTAATGGATGTAGTGTTGATCAACATAGAGTACTATAGGATGATCACCTAGAAGTGCTCGTAAGCTATGCCAGACTTACGGACTTAGTGCCGGGTTGTCCTTTTCAAAGAAATTATGAAACGTTCGTGGTCTTGGACCAAAATTGATGTTTTACTGGATAATGTCATTGTAAAACGTTTTGAAGAAAAAGAAGTGCTATTTTGAATTATCAATAGTACTTCGTAACTATTATCGTTATTGAAGATATATGATTCCTATGTCTCAAGCATGTTGTTTAAATGAAATTGTTGTACTTGCTGAGCTTGTTATGATCACTCTTGCTTGAACCATACGAATGCAGCTAAGGACGAGCGAATCGAGGTTTGTAGTAGAGATAAAGGCAAGGCGAAGATGAATGATTAGTTTATCTTGTAATAGACTAGTAAGTATATGTGTTATATTATGATGAACAAAGAATGTAATGGTTTAAGAACCTGGGAACGGGATTTATTATTATTAATGTAATAAGAATGTCGTTGGAACACACATTTTGATGTCGTTTCAGTAGAATGAATGTACAGTTATGAGTACCGTGTAGCACCAATTGTCGGGTTAGAAGATACCCGGATTTGGGGGCGTCATAGGTTGGTATCAAAGCATTAGGTTATAAAATTTAAGGGGGAAAGAACCTTAGGCTAATAACCTTGTTAAGGAAGGAAAAGTCCGAAGGAAGTAAACTTGAGCTTTACTTAAGTCGAATGAGTTAATAAGGTATTGAGGAAACTCAGTACCAAAAGATTTAAAAGATGGAAAGTAACCCTAAATAAATTAAATGTGATTGGTGCTTATACTATGGTGTGTTATGTACTAATCAACATATGTGTTATTGTAGGATGTCGAACGATAGCTTGATGTATAGAAATATACACGTGGTGAACGACCAGTTGGTGAACACAGTAGAGCCTGTACCCATGCCAGTGGCGGAGATAGCATTAGAGATTCTAGAGGAGTAAGAACCAGAGGAGTACTTTTCTGAGGAGACCTACTCCAAGGGAGAGATGGATATAGCATCATATCTTCATATGATGAACGATGTGGAGGAGGGAATGGAGGTAACGTTGGTTGGTACAGTGGTGCCTACACCATAGTCATCACCTCCATATGCAATGAGATCATTGTATCTGGCAGAGCTTGACAAGAATGCGCAACTGAGTATAGTTGTGCAGAATCAGAATGAAGAGATTAGTGCTCTTTATATTACGAAAGAGTCTGCGGAAGAAGATTTTGAGTCAGAGCATGATGAGAAGGTGCTCATGATAAATAAGGCTAGGGATTTTAAGAAGGAGGTCGATGAGCTTCGTACAGAACTAGGGGAGAAGAATCGGAAGATAGCACGGATGTCTTACATCCATAAGAGTGCTTATAAGGATTTCAAGCTAAAAGTTGCTTGTCATCCCATAGAGTCAGGACAAATTTGACATACGATTAGTCGGGATACTGTAGCGAAGATAGCGGATGAGAAACACTAGGACGCTGTTATGCATTATTAGAATGTTAGAATTATAAATATATGTGTAGTATTGTAAAACCCTCTTTTGTATAAAACGGGTAGTATTTTTGTAAATCCCAACTTTTATGAAGTTCAATTGTGGGAGAGAAATGTTATAGCTTTTGGCTATGGAAAATAAATTGTAAATAGTTTCAAACTATGAAGAAGCATATGAATATAATGAAGTTTTCATTTAATATGTTTTGTTATGGTATGAATTGTTATGTGGCGAATAATAACGAAGTAACTAAATAGATAATAGTGAAATTTTTATTTATTTAATTTGAAAATGCCGCCAAAGAGAAGATAATGTAATCAGGAAACGGAATCACATAATAATAATCAAGGGGGTCAGAACAACCCTATGCAAGAGTTCGTTACTTTATTAACAGTTGCATTTAAACAAATCGGGGGTAGAATACCGCGAAACTTAGGTTAGCCAGGATGACTACCTTTATAGAATTTAAAAGCATAGGTCCGCCGGAGTTCAAGGGAACAACGGACCCAATAGAGGTCATACATGGATAAAAGGAAATAGTGAAGGCGTTTGTTATTACAAACGTAGGTGAGGCGCAAAAGATTTCTTTTGCGACTTACACAAGGAAAAGGGAAGCTAACTTTTGATGGGAGGCTCACCAGGGTGGGGCTAGAACAGATGCGGTAATGTGGGAACAATTCAAGAAGGTTTTCTTCGAGAATTATTTCCCTACAAGCATGTAAGGGAGGATGGAGATTAAGTTTTTAGAACTTAAATAAAGGGTCATGATGGTTCCCCAGTACGCGGCCAAATTTAATGAATTGGCAAAGTTTGTTCCACACCAAGTGGACACTGAGGAGAGGAAGGCTCGTAGGTTTGAGCATGGCCTGAAACCCTACCTCTATAGTAGGATTGCGGTGTTCTAGAGGGTTTCCTGTGACGCCCCCAAAATTAGGTATACATCACCCATCTTGGGTCGTCAGATACAAATACAACTGATTAATACATCTGTCGTGTACAATACGACAAAACATAAACTGTGAGTTTGAATACAAATATTATCTTCTAGAGAGTATTCATACTCAAAAGGAGTCCTCATTACATTTATTAACACACCATTACATAGAATAGTGAGGACTACTAACTAATACTATCATTCGGACCATCACTCCGTACCCCGACTTGTCCCAGCTACGTTCTCATTTCCTGAAGAGAACAGTGAAAGAAAGGGTGAGCTCAACTAGCCCAGTAAGAAATATTATGACTAAGATAATGCAGAATAAATTATCATTAGCCTTCAACAATGTTAAACTGATAAAATATAATAGACATCAAGTTTAACTGTAGCGGAACAAGCAATCCATTAAAAGAGTCAAGTAGAAAATAAACTCTACTATCTTTTATGATTTAAAAAGTTTTTCAACACTGTAATCGCTGAGACTCAGCTTAATAAAATAATCCACATCATCGAATCACCCCTGCACTACGGCCAAGGATATTCGTGTATTCATTAATGGTCATGATCATGCCAACAACTGTCCATCAATGCACTACGGGCCAATGAGGACTTTTACCACATCATTTGTAACATTACGGTCATGATTATACCGAATAATCCCTGGTCATAATCATACCAAGTCCATCTATGCACTACATGCCACAGATGACTTTCAACATTTTATGAACATGAGGATGATGACAATGATATAAGAATTCAATAAAACAAGTTCAAGAATTAGTTTATCCAGGAATTAATAACGTCCAAATTGTCAACATGATACTGCTTTGTGGAGTAAAATTCAAGAATACTTAGAAGAATATTTTCTTGAAAAGATACTGGATGAAACGCAACTATCAAGGATATTCCACAAATTTCATGGAGTATAGAAGTCAAAACTTAACCAACTGAGTATAATAAAGAATGGAATAACAAAAGAAATCACCATGCATGCGATAGACCGCACAGACAGGTTATTCCAATAGAATAATAAACAATGGAACCAGGTCCGGCGTAAACGCACAGACAGGATATTCCGACAGAATAATAAATAATGGAACCAGGTCCGGTGTAAAACACACAGACAGGATGTTCCAACAGAATAATAATAAAAACGGAACCAGGTCCGGTGTAAAACACACAGACAGGATGTTCCAACAGAATAATAAACGGAACCAGGTCCGGTGTAAAACACACAGACAGGATGTTCCAACAGAATAATAGAAGAATGTCACCAAGTATAGGGTAGACCGCGTATACTGGTTATTCCAACAGAATAATAACGAATGGAATAACAGAAGTTCTCTTCATGAATATAAAAGAAATAATATTCCCTACCTTAAAAGAACTGGATATTGGAAAAGTGATGTAGCAGAATACTTTTATTCTCTCTCTCTTATTCTCTCTATACTTTCTCTCTCTATAGCTTGAATGAATTCGTGAAAAATAATGAAGCCCTAGGCCTCTATTTATAGAAAAACTGAGGGTGGCTCTTGGTCCTAACGAAGGGTCAAATGACTCTTGGTCTTAACGAAGGGTCAAATGACTCTTGGTAATATTGAAGGGACAACTACTATTGACGAAAGTAATTACTATTGACCAAGGTAAATACTATTGCCGAAGGTAATTACTATTGACCAAGGTAAATACTATTGACCAAGGTAAATACTATTGACGAAGGTAATTACTATTGACCAAGGTAAATACTATTGACGAAGGTAATTACTATTGACTAAGGTAAATACTATTGACGACGGTAATTACTATTGACGACGGTAATTACTATTGACGACGATAATTACTATTGACGAAGAGACTCTTAGATGATGACATATGGCCCCCCATAAAATAACCAAACTTACCACAACGTCTCAATAATATAACATATTATACAGATGATACTATGACAATAATTTAAGAGATATGATGCAGCAATTACTGTAGCAATAATTGAGTATAGCTGAGTGACTTCTCACGTAAGCATCAATAATCAATACCGTGTGCTACTATGCAACCACGCGTATTACTGTACTTTTACTACCGAGTAGTTCAACAGTTTTAACGGTTTTAACGGTAACACCTCAGCCGTTATTTTTATAGAAAGATAATTCTGTCGTTTTCTCAATCCGACAATAATTCCGTTGTGGGGTCCACCAATGATTGTGCCGTCGTACGAATATTCCCCGACAAAAAGAATATTCTCCGACCAAACGAATATTTTATAACAACTTGCTTACTTTGCAAAATTTATAAATATTACCCACAACTATAACATTATATCAAATTAACTCCATAATATTCAAAAATGATATTTATAGAAAATTCATCTTTATTTATAAAAATTGGGGTCTTACAACCTCCCCTTCTTATGAAATTTCGCCCTCGAAATTAGGGTACGTACCTGGTATGTCGAAGAGGTAAGGATACCTTGATTTCATTTCTGATTCTAACTCCCAAGTCATTTCCTCAACATCGTGATTTCTCCACAAAACTTTGACTTGAGGTATAACCTTGGAGCGTAGAATATGTTCCTTCTTATCCAAGATTTGAACAGGCACTTCTTCATACGTCAAATCCTCCGCTATTTCGTCCGGTTCTAACTCAATAATGTGGTTCGGGTCTTCCACATATTTGCGTAACATGGATATGTGGAAAACGTTATGAACACGAGACATACTTGGCGGTAAAGCGAGTCTATAAGCCACAGTTCCTACTCGATCGAGGATTAAAAATGGACCGATGAATCGAGGATTTAGCTTTCCTCTCTTTCCAAATCTCGTAACTCCTTTCCATGGAGCAACACGTAAGAACACATGATCTCCTACATCAAATTCCACGTCCTTTCGATGAAGATCAGCATAACTCTTTTGTCGATCTTGTGAGGTTTTTATACGTTGTCGGATCGTTTGAATCTTTTCTGTAGTCATGCGTACCAACTCCGGTCCCAACAACGTTGCTTCGCCCACCTCATCCCAGCATACTGGAGAACGACATTTTCTTCCATACAATGCTTCGAATGGAGCCATGCCAATACTTGCTTGATAACTGTTGTTGTAGGAAAACTCCACCAATGGTAAGAACTTGTCCCAACTTCCCTTGAAGTCAAAGACACAGAGTCTTAATAGATCTTCAAGAGTTTGAATAGTCCTCTCTGATTGTCCGTCCGTCTGAGGATGATATGCTGAACTAAATCGTAACTCCGTGCCCATAGCTTTTTGTAAACTAACCCAAAATCGTGAAGTGAATCTTGGGTCTCGATCAGAAATTATGGGTACTGGCATACCATGCAGTCTTACAATCTCGTTTATGTACATACGAGCAAGACGTTCAAGTGTATAAGTTTCTCGTATCGGTAAGAAATGAGCAGACTTGGTCAATCTATCAATAATGACCCAAATCGCATCAATACCTTGAGAAACCCTAGGAAGACCGGTAACGAAATCCATGGTAATGTGCTCCCACTTCCATTCTGGAATTTCAAGTGGTTGCAATGGACCTTTTGGTACTTGATGCTCCGCTTTGACTCGTTGACAAGTTAGACACCTTGAGATAAACAACGCTATCTCTCTCTTCATATTGCTCCACCAAAATGTATGACGAAGATCATGATACATTTTGGTACTTCCAGGATGGATTGCAAACGGTGTGTTGTACGCCTCCATCATGATTTCATACTTTAAATCAGGGTCGTTAGGAACACAAAGTCTGGAGTTGACTTGAAATATCGATTCTTGCTTCCGGCATAGCACCTTCTTGCACCTTCTTCCTCATACGCATCAGCTCTAGGTCTGTAGCTTGAGCAATTTTAACTTTATCAATTAAAGTCGATTTTAATCGTATATTCGTTATCTTCACGTGGGTTCGAATATTCACACTTGTAACCGTATACGATCTTCTACACAACGCGTCAGCTACCACGTTCACTTTTCCACGATGTTATTGAATGGTACGATCGTAATCTTCAACAGCTCGAGCCAACGTCTTTGGCGCATAATACGTTCGTTTTAGTTGAAGAAATATTTGAGGGTTTAAGAAATAGGTTTTGTACTGGGGTCAATACAAAATTCAATTTTACGCTCTGGGGTAGGCTAAGAAGTCTTCAAGAATACGTCAAGAAATTTATTAACAATAGAAATATCGTTCAAAACTGTGACTCTCATCCCAGACTTGGATAACACGTCACATTGATACCTATCAGCTTGCCATCGTCATTTACAACGTCTCCTACGGAAAGTCTGGTTTCGGTGCATTCCCCACCAGGAAGTCAACAATGAAAGGAATGGGGATCCTTACTTATGGCTTGATATGATAATGATTGACTTTAGTGGTTTGGTTGCTTGAATTCGCATAACAGGTTGGTTAGGAATATGAAAATTAACAACCTTACGAAAAGCATAATGGGTAGTTAACCAATCGTTTCCAAAAATCACATATCGACAGGTAACGTGAAAGTGTCGATTTGAATCAAACAAGATTTATAATTAGTAGAGTTAACGAAGGTTTCTCCTAACAGAGTTTCAACAAATAAGTCAAGCCTAATATTTTTTTTTTTAAAGGGCCAAGTTTAAACGTTGAACACAACTAGGTGAAATATAAGAGTGGGTAGAACCAGTATTGAATAAGGTACAAACTTCGCAAGGGTTTATGATTAGCTTACCCGCGATAACTTTATTTGGGTTCCTCACTTGTTGGGAAGTCATGACAACCGCTCTCCCTTGAACTACCTGGCTTTGACTTGTCTGGGGTAGCATTTGATGTCATCTCTATCGTTGGAATTGACTTTAATATCGGACATATTCCACCCTCAACTGCTTCATCGTACTCCTGCTTCATAATCTGAATCATCAATCTTCGATCCATGTCGAGTTCAGATTGACCGCTCTGTACAGGGTAATTCAAAACTCGATGTTGGGTTCTCCCAATTGCTGTCCAAAAAGAGAAATGTATATCATCTATTTTAGCCTTTTTGGATCGGACATCTCTTTCTACAATATCAGCACGTCGTGCGGCCTTTACCCATGCATCCTTCATTCTCACTCTTTCAGTTGTTTCTTCTTTCAGCTGATCCTTGATATTTGAATTCTCAGATTCCAACTTTAATATCTTACACTCTGCCAAAGCGTGATTTTGTTCGAGCAACACATATCGGGTAACAAAATTTTGAATCGTTACATCTCTTTGCTCCACGACCGCCTGTCGTTCTTCAGCATGCTCTTCTAACTCATGAACACGATTTTGTAATTCTAAGTTTTGATCATAAATTTCTTCTAACCAATTCTCCTCAGGTTCCTCTTCGTCCTCTTCTTCCTCTTCTTCCTCGCTCTCAGCTGCTACCTCTGCCACTAGCTCGGGTGCAACTATGAGTTCTTCACTTACCACATAGATATCTCTAATTTCTTCTTCGCCTGATATTACATTATCCTGGTTGGTGATTAGAGGTGCCACGGTCTCATTCACTCCAATGTTGACATTTTCAGCTGCCATTTTCAAATACTGCCACAAAACAAGGGTTAATTAACATGTCACATATTATCAATATACTTTGACCGACCAATTAAATACAAAATAACTTAGGTAGGTCATACTAGCGAAGGAATTCCCCGTCTCTCCCCTCCTAGTTCTATTCTCACATCTTAGCCAGGGATCATATCCCTAAGCTTTGATACCAACTGTGACGCCCCCAAAATTAGGTATACATCACCCATCTTGGGTCGTCAGATACAAATACAACTGATTAATACATCTGTCGTGTACAATACGACAAAACATAAACTGTGAGTTTGAATACAAATATTATCTTCTAGAGAGTATTCATACTCAAAAGGAGTCCTCATTACATTTATTAACACACCATTACATAGAATAGTGAGGACTACTAACTAATACTATCATTCGGACCATCACTCCGTACCCCGACTTGTCCCAGCTACGTTCTCATTTCCTGAAGAGAACAGTGAAAGAAAGGGTGAGCTCAACTAGCCCAGTAAGAAATATTATGACTAAGATAATGCAGAATAAATTATCATTAGCCTTCAACAATGTTAAACTGATAAAATATAATAGACATCAAGTTTAACTGTAGCGGAACAAGCAATCCATTAAAAGAGTCAAGTAGAAAATAAACTCTACTATCTTTTATGATTTAAAAAGTTTTTCAACACTGTAATCGCTGAGACTCAGCTTAATAAAATAATCCACATCATCGAATCACCCCTGCACTACGGCCAAGGATATTCGTGTATTCATTAATGGTCATGATCATGCCAACAACTGTCCATCAATGCACTACGGGCCAATGAGGACTTTTACCACATCATTTGTAACATTACGGTCATGATTATACCGAATAATCCCTGGTCATAATCATACCAAGTCCATCTATGCACTACATGCCACAGATGACTTTCAACATTTTATGAACATGAGGATGATGACAATGATATAAGAATTCAATAAAACAAGTTCAAGAATTAGTTTATCCAGGAATTAATAACGTCCAAATTGTCAACATGATACTGCTTTGTGGAGTAAAATTCAAGAATACTTAGAAGAATATTTTCTTGAAAAGATACTGGATGAAACGCAACTATCAAGGATATTCCACAAATTTCATGGAGTATAGAAGTCAAAACTTAACCAACTGAGTATAATAAAGAATGGAATAACAAAAGAAATCACCATGCATGCGATAGACCGCACAGACAGGTTATTCCAATAGAATAATAAACAATGGAACCAGGTCCGGCGTAAACGCACAGACAGGATATTCCGACAGAATAATAAATAATGGAACCAGGTCCGGTGTAAAACACACAGACAGGATGTTCCAACAGAATAATAATAAAAACGGAACCAGGTCCGGTGTAAAACACACAGACAGGATGTTCCAACAGAATAATAAACGGAACCAGGTCCGGTGTAAAACACACAGACAGGATGTTCCAACAGAATAATAGAAGAATGTCACCAAGTATAGGGTAGACCGCGTATACTGGTTATTCCAACAGAATAATAACGAATGGAATAACAGAAGTTCTCTTCATGAATATAAAAGAAATAATATTCCCTACCTTAAAAGAACTGGATATTGGAAAAGTGATGTAGCAGAATACTTTTATTCTCTCTCTCTTATTCTCTCTATACTTTCTCTCTCTATAGCTTGAATGAATTCGTGAAAAATAATGAAGCCCTAGGCCTCTATTTATAGAAAAACTGAGGGTGGCTCTTGGTCCTAACGAAGGGTCAAATGACTCTTGGTCTTAACGAAGGGTCAAATGACTCTTGGTAATATTGAAGGGACAACTACTATTGACGAAAGTAATTACTATTGACCAAGGTAAATACTATTGCCGAAGGTAATTACTATTGACCAAGGTAAATACTATTGACCAAGGTAAATACTATTGACGAAGGTAATTACTATTGACCAAGGTAAATACTATTGACGAAGGTAATTACTATTGACTAAGGTAAATACTATTGACGACGGTAATTACTATTGACGACGGTAATTACTATTGACGACGGTAATTACTATTGACGAAGAGACTCTTAGATGATGACATATGGCCCCCCATAAAATAACCAAACTTACCACAACGTCTCAATAATATAACATATTATACAGATGATACTATGACAATAATTTAAGAGATATGATGCAGCAATTACTGTAGCAATAATTGAGTATAGCTGAGTGACTTCTCACGTAAGCATCAATAATCAATACCGTGTGCTACTATGCAACCACGCGTATTACTGTACTTTTACTACCGAGTAGTTCAACAGTTTTAACGGTTTTAACGGTAACACCTCAGCCGTTATTTTCATAGAAAGATAATTCTGTCGTTTTCTCAATCCGACAATAATTTCGTTGTGGGGTCCACCAATGATTGTGCCGTCGTACGAATATTCCCCGACAAAAAGAATATTCTCCGACCAAACGAATATTTTATAACAACTTGCTTACTTTGCAAAATTTATAAATATTACCCACAACTATAACATTATATCAAATTAACTCCATAATATTCAAAAATGATATTTATAGAAAATTCATCTTTATTTATAAAAATTGGGGTCTTACATTTCCTATGGGACCATTCCGGAGAAGGTAACTATTACGGAGGGTGGCAGTGAGGCGTTGACCAAATACCACAAAAGAGAGGAAGAATAAGAGCAAGGGAGAGGGAAAAGAGTAGGGTTGTTAGTAGTGGTAAGTTAACCATTGCTGAACCACTATCGTCGAGTAGACCTATGGCCCGTACCTTTAATATGACGGTCCAAGATGTGGTTGCATCAGCGAATTTAGTAGCGGGTATCATTCTAGTTAATACAATGAATGCTTATGTGCCGTTTGATTGTAATGCTACTTGTTCTGTTATAGCATAAGAATGTGCTAAGTGATTAAGTTCATTCCCAAAAAATGTGCTAAGTGATTAAGTTCATTCCCAAAAGGGATTATAAATACCTTTAAACGTTAAGGTAGAGAGTGAGGAAATAATTTTCGTTGATTATATTCGTGGAAATCGTTTCATGAATAATAAAGGTAAGCAAGTATCGGTAGATAAGTACCGATAAAGTTAAGAGAATTTGAAGTAATTCTTAGTATTAACCATAGAACTTTAATAAATAGTCTAATGAAATGTATGAATCTTCGGTTTTCTAATAAATCCAAGATAGTAATTTACGGTAATAAAATACTGGAAAATTCTTGTTGTCTAATTATGACGCAATCTAGAAGGATGTTAAGACAAGTTTAGGTTATGGTACAATCATAACCTTTGATGGTTGACATATGGGAGCTGGGCTAAACAATTCCTTCAGAGAGCGAAGGTATATACGAAACTGGCAACCGATCTAACTCACTGTGATGGCAGTGTAGATGAGACGGGAACTTGTTTGTTAGTTTTTTGTGGGAAACCACTCAGAGTACCATATGGACTACTAGCAGAGAAGCGATGTGTGCTAAGACCTAGAGAAGTAATCAGAAGAAGATAAGAATGTAAATCATCAAAGATGATGAATGTATTAAGTAAGACATCTCCATATGTCGTGAAGCTGTAAGTCGATAATAAAAGTAGGTCGCGTAAACTTAGGTTTAAAGAACGTGAACCCTAAGAAGTAAAGTTAAGTAAACCAATGCGTAAGTCAAATATATAACTAATAAGTTAACAGTTAAGAATAAATAACCGTTGCCCAGGATCGATGATCTAATTAATCCGTGAAAGGGGCAAAGTATTTTTCCATGATAGATTTGTGTATGGGATATCGTCAGCTAAAAATGAGGAAAAGGGAAGGTACCTAAGGTGATGTTCAGAACTCGATATAGTTATGACAAGTTTCTGGTTATGTCGTTTGGGTTGACTGATCTATTGAAGTTAGGTTTTCGTAAGAGGCGCTGAGCAAGTCAGTGGCAAATTGATAGGTATGTTGGGAATGAGATGTGAGAAAGGAAAGATAAGTGAGTCACCTTTATTGTCATTATTAGATGATACGAGGAATTTTGTAGTGTATCTCGATGTTTTGCATAGATGACAAGATTGTGTGCTCTTGTAGCATGGCAAGGTCATTGCATATGCATTACGCCAGTTAAAGAATTATGAGAAGGTCTATCCTACTTATGATCTATAATTGGCAATGGGAGTTTTTGAATTAAAAATCTGAAGATAGTATTTATGCGGGAAGAAAGGTGCGACGTACACGGACTCTAAGAGTCTGAAATATATCTCCACATAGAAGTAGTTAAAAATGAAGTACAGAAGGTGATTAGAATAGATAAGAGATTATGACTGTGATATGTTATATCATACAGGGAAGGTAAACATAGAAGCTGACGCGTTGTGGAGGAAGGGTAGGGAAAAGCTATCAATGTTAACGACTTGGAATGAGTTAATAACGGAGATGGCAAGACCAGAGTTAGAAGTTAAATTACGGAATGAAGGGATATAAATGTTATTCACAATGTAGACTCAATCCATGACAATGGAATGAGTTAAGTAAGTACAACTAGGTAACGAGGAATGCAAGCTAATGAAGAAGAGGATGCAGGATGAAGAGAAGTTCAAGTATAATCTTGTTTTGAGGGAGAAATTTGAGTTCCAAATAATTAGGAGTTAAAAGAAAGACTAATAAAGGGAAGATAGCATAATATGTTAGTAAGTGTTTAACTTCCAACTCAAATTATTGATAGGAAGTGGCAAGTCATGTAAATTAAGATAATACCTTCGGTGAAAGTGAAATGAAAGAACCACAATGTCGAAGAAGCATTGTGGGAAATCTAGATTAAAATGAAAAAAACTTTTCCTGATAAGAGGGGGGACAAAATCCTTATAAGAGGGGAAGAATGTAACGCCCGAGAAAAATTAGATTTTTAGGAGAATTAAAATTTTATTTAAATATGAGGATTAAATGAATTTAATTAATTATTTAAGGGAGTAAGCTATTTGAAGGTCGTTCTATGACCTAAACATGTCGGAACGTCGTAGTATTTTGGCTACGAGGTACAATTAAAGTGTTTAAATTTCTAAGACGAAAATAAAAGCTTTCTAGGAAATTTTTTGAAAAACACTATTCACGCATTTCTGCTCGGGAATTATTTTTAAACTTCCGACAAATACATAACGATAGAATTTCAATGTGAGGTGGAATATCCAATAATATTTCAGTTATGAAAAATGTAGTTTTTTACTCGAGGACTTAAAATCTAACGATTAGGGAAAATGATTTCCGAGAAGGAAATAAAATGCGTATAATTAATTAAAGCAATGATCGTATAATGCGTAGGTATTGTACGAGGTAATGAATATGAGTATGATACGAGGTATTATATGAGTATGTATGAATAATAGAATATCATATATGGTGAATAAGTATACGAGTTAGAATACGAGAATTATACGTAAAGTATACGTTATGAGGCTTTAAGCCAAATGTATTGAAATTGTAGGATTGTGTAGGAAATATTAAAGTCCAATGGAATTTGATAAGGCCCAAACGTAGAAATGGTTAAGTCCAATGTGAATTAATAAACAAGCCCAAGTATTTGTTTAATTGTAAGCCTAATGGATAAGTTAAGATTAATTAAGCTAAAGGCCCAAATTATGAACTAATGGGTTATGTGATGGTTTAAGCCTATGGGGCAACCCATGGATGATCCAAAGTACGGAGCAAGCAAACTTAAAGGCTAAGTAAGTGTGGTAACCAAGTAAACTTAATGACAAAGTAAACTTAATGCTTAAGTGTTGTGATGGCCAAGTAAATAAAGTGGGGAGCAAGTTAACTTAATTAGGAAGTAATGAATAGTAAGGAGGTGATTAAGGAGGTGGAAGTGGATTAATGACTCTTTTGCCCTAACCTTGGCTTTCATATAAATAGAGGGCCTTGGACTTCATTTGTTAGTTGTTCAAAACCTCCAACACTTTACAGCTTAATTGGTAGAGAGAATAAGCATATCTAAAGTTAGACTTCCTTTGTTAGATTTTCAAGAAGCAAGAAGAAGATTAAGGATTAGCAAGAGGATATCAAGGGTAAGAAATCCTAAACCATGATTCTCTTTCTCTTCCATTGTTAGAGAAGTGAGGAGTGGTAGAACATGTATGCTAAGAAGAGGTAAGAATAGTTAATCCATGAACTTAAGTCTTAATAAGCCGTATAAGTCATGAATAAGTTATTCGTAATCATATAAGCTATGAACCAAGGAATTTGTAGAAACTTGTAACATGTTTACATTAATGAAATTGGTATGATAAGATGAAGCAAGAATGATGGTTAGAAGTCTTAAACCATAATAAGTCATACGAAAAGAAGACATAAGTCATGAGAAATGGAAACATAAGTATGTTATACTTTAAGAAGTAAATAAGTTCATGAAGAACATATAACGACTTATCATGTAAATAAGTTAATGAAATATGTATGTCAAGATATTAGTGTGAGGGATTGAATCCATTTGCAACGATGAACAAATCATAAGAAACGAAGTTTTGTCGGAATTCACACGATTGGACGATAATCGTCGAATTCGTGAAATTCTCGAAATGGAAGTCGAATTTTGATATTGAGCTTGGAAATGTTGGTTTTCAATGGGGACAAGTCATATTTGACATTATAGAGTTACGAACTAGAAAATGGTCGGATTCTGACTTAGAACGAAGAAACGAGCGTTGAACGTTCATGAACGTTTATCGTTTTCGTTAAAAATGGACTAATAGATGAATTTTTAGCAAACGAAGTCGAATAGATAAAATTCTTACATGAACACGTAGAGTATGTATTTTGTAAATCGTAGGCTCTTGAACAAACCAATTCGGACTTATAACGAAGAAGTTACGAGCCCGGGAATCTCACATAAAAAGTTAACTGTCAAAATTTTTCTGGTGCTGAGTACTGGCACCGCGGCGCTAGTCAAGGAAAATTAAGTCACGCTGCAGCGCCACAGAGGGCTGTGAGCTACTGAAGTTTGGCACCGCAGCGTGGTGAGTAGCAAAGGAGATGGTGTCGCAGCGCCGTGACCGAGTCCTAAGTACAGAGTACCCGCACCGCAGCGCGAGTTGTAGAGTAAAAGTTGGCGCTGCAGCGCCAACATTAGGTGAAGCATAGAGATGAAAAATTATGAATATAAAGGGAAAGTAAATTGATAATGGTGAATCATATCAATGCTAAACCTAAAGTAACATCAGTTAAAGATGTTGAAGACCTTAAGATTAACGACTAAAGGTTGAAGGAAAGATTAATTGAATGTAAATTAGTAATAATAAAACGATTAACGATAATAAGCCGTAAGGGCAGATAAATACTCGAAACGAATTTTGTTAAAGAAATAAGTATGATTAAGTATACGAAATGAAAGATAGTTAATTGATAATGAATTAATTAACTTAAAGTAATATCTTCGATGATAACAATAAAATTTAGAATTACAACTAAAAGTTGTTAAAGGTTACATGAACATGAACGGTATGCAATAAGTGTACTGAATCAATGACGATTAAGTTTCGATTAATAACGTAAGAACGTTATTAAGCTATAAGGAAGATTAAGAAGTCGAATTGACCTTTATTAACGAAGTAAATTCAATTAAGACATAAAAGAGAAAAAAGTTGGTAAGAACGACGTAAAAGAACGACGGCAAGCCGAAACCAATAATAACAAATCTAATACATAATTAGATTGAGAAGAAGGGTAAGATTCATTAGAATCCATGTATGTTCATTCACGACCTAATGTGGTATGTTATGTGGTTATGTGTTGTAGAAACTGTAAAGACTCAAGGAAAAGTAATTTTTCTGTAGCAGACGCTGAAGGCAAGTTTTTCTAAACGCTTGTCTAACCTTCGTGTTAGCCAAGTTTTCAATGAGTCATGTTGTGAGATGCATAAATGGGTTTAAAGAAAGAGTCGATGTCAGTTTTAACTCGGCTAGATAAATCTTAAAGATTAATTAATTTATTTGTATGTCTTTCAATATAGAACTGTTAACGCTATCCTATGCCAAGTATTTGGTACGGATTCAAGGTAAGCTTGAGTATGAATAAACAAATGAATTTTTCATCGATTATTCGATGGGCACGCGAGGTTGCCAAAACTTAAACGTACATACGTTTAATGGATGTAGTGTTGATCAACATAGAGTACTATATGCTGATCACCTAGAAGTGCTCGTAAGCTATGCCGGACTTACGAACTTAGTGTCGGGTTATCCTTTTCAAAGAAATTATGAAACGCTCGTGGTCTTGGACCAGAATTGATGTTTTACTGAATAATGTCATTGTAAAATATTTTGAAGAAAAAGAAGTGTTATTTTGAATTATCAATAGTACTTCGTAACTATTATCACGTTATTGAAGATATATGATTCCTATGTCTCAAGCATGTTGTTTAAATGAAATTGTTGTACTTGCTGAGCTTGTTATGATCACTCTTGCTTGAACCATACGAATGCAGCTAAGGACGAGCGAATCGAGGTTTGTAGTAGAGATAAAGGCAAGGAGAAGATGAATGATTAGTTTATCTTGTAATAGACTAGTAAGTATATGTGTTATATTATGATGAACAAAGAATGTAATGGTTTAAGAACCTGGGAACGGGATTTATTATTATTAATGTAATAAGAATGTCGTTGGAACACACATTTTGATGTCGTTTCAGTAGAATGAATGTACAGTTATGAGTACCGTGTAGCACCAATTGTCGGGTTATAAGATACTCGGATTTGGGGGCGTCATAGGTTGGTATCAAAGCATTAGGTTATAAAACTTAAGGGGGAAAGAACCTTAGGCTAATAACCTTGTTAAGGAATGAAAAGTCCGAAGGAAGTAAACTTGAGCTTTACTTAAGTCGAATGAGTTAATAAGGTATTGAGGAAACTCAGTACCGAAAGATTTAAAAGATGGAAAGTAACCCTAAATAAATTAAATGTGATTGGTGCTTATATTGTGGTGCGCTATGTACTAATCAACATATGTGTTATTGTAGGATGTCGAACGATAGCTTGATGTATAGAAATATACACGTGGTGAATGACCAGTTGGTGAACACAGTAGAGCATGTACCCATGCCAGTGGCGGAGATAGCATTAATGATTCTAGAGGAGTCAAAACCAGAGGAGTACTTTTCTGAGGAGAACTACTCCGAGGGAGAGATGGATATAGCATCATATCTTCATATGATGAACGATGTGGCTGAGGGAATGGAGGTAACGTCAGTTGGTACGGTGGTACCTACACCATAGTCATCACCTCCAGATGCAATGAGATCATTGTATCTGGCAGAGCTTGACAAGAATGCGCAACTGAGTATAGTTGTGCAGAATCAGAATGAAGAGATTAGTGCTCTTTATGTTGCGAAAGAGTCTACAGAAGCAGATTTTGAGTCAGAGCATGATGAGAAGGTGCTCATGATAAATAAGGCTAGGGATTTTAAGAAAGAGGTCGATGAGCTTCGTAAAGAACTAGGGGAAAAGAATCAGAAGATAGCACGGATGTCTTACATCCGTAAGAGTGCTCATAAGGATTTTAAGCTGAAAGTTGCTTGTCATCCCATGGAGACAGGACAAACTCGACATACGATTAGTTGGGATACTGTAGCGAAGATAGCGGATGAGAAACACTAGGACGCTGTTATGCATTATGACGCCCCCAAATTCAGGTACTTGAAACCCAAACTCAGTGCTTCACGATACTATTTCTATGAGCGGAATAATACTAATAATAATAACAATAATATAAAAGTCAAACTTAATTTACATAATTATCAGTGTCTAGCTCCCAAGTACGTAACCTTTAAACATTCATTACAACTCATGATAGATAATATATATCATAATTGTCTTAATATTAATATCAACTATTACACAAGATAACATTTGCATTCAATCAGCAACCTTTCCCTTTTTCCTTGGTCTTAGCAGAGCTCTCTGGTCGTTCACACTTAGCTGAAAACATTTAAATTAAACAAGGTTGAGCATTTGAGTGCCCAGCAAGTAATAATAATTATATATATATAAGCTGAAAGGATTTAAATGTTTTCTTTGTACTATTCTTCTACAACAAGTCAATAGTTGTGAAGTATTCTGAACCGATAAATATAACATAACAACTCTCTTTCAAAATTTTGAAACTACATATTGACTCTAACTAGGGTTATGGTGACATGCCATGAACATTGTTTTCATTTTTGAAAAGGTTAAATAGAAATTCATCTGTAAACCGTCATAACTTACGGGCACGGGTGGTGATCAGCCCGTTATGCCCTGCATTGATCAATACTACATACAAGAATGGTGATATCGTTCACTCTGTCCGCCTTGGGCGCATAAATGTTTTCCCATGTAGGGATGTTCATACTTGTCTGGGTTCTAAATCAAAGGTTTTATCTTGTTCAACAATATTCTATAAGGCAACATATATATATATATATATATATATATATATATATATATATATATATATATATATATATATACGGGTAATTGACAAAGGTATATCAAAATGTGATTAAATACAATGATTATCCAAGTGGAGACACTTGTATACCATTTACAGAAATTAACGAACAGAATATATATATATGAATTACCATATACTAACATGTTGATAAGCAATAAGCGTATATAATATAAGGTTAATAATCTATATAGTAATAATATCATTCCTAAATATTCTTACTCATGTACATTGCATAAAGAAAATGCAAAGGTAAGATACTTGCCTGAAGCGCTGCTTACAGTTTGCAATTTAGATTTATCGTTTATCTCACGACCTATCATTAATAAGATCGTTCGTTCTATTAGAACAACATACTATAACACAAAACACTGCTTATTGCAGTCAGCACATACCCTAATCACATTGGTACATAGATTTAACAACCATTAAATTACAAATAATCACTTATCTAATCACATTATCTAAGTCCAGATCAATTTCTGAAACATGTCGGTGTACCGACAACTTTATCGGGTATTTATCGAGTCTAAGACTCTATTTTATAACTTAATATCAGTCATAATATTTTTAAATGACTTAATATAATTTTAAAACATTTATTATAATTTATCACGAAATTTCAAACATCAGAATCACATTAAAATGATTTAAATACTAATCAATTCTATTATCATTAATATTTAATTAGTATTAAACTATTAATGAAATCATTTCTAAAATATTAAAGTTATTTATAATAACTTGAAATATTTTTAAAGTATTAAAATTACCCTTAAATGATTTTTAAAACATTTAAAATCATTTTTAAATAATTACCATTATTATTAAAGTATTAATGTTCTATTTATCAAAATATTAAAAGTCATTATTCATGACTTAAAATATTTTTAATTCATTTCTATCCTTTTAAATGATTTTAAAACCATTTATAAACTATTTATTTAATATAATTATTAAATAAATTTAATATTATTAATAATAACTTAATAATTATTAATATTTAATTATTAATGAAATTATTCTTTAAATATTAAAAGTTATGTGTTATAACTTAAAATATCTTTAAACACCTTATTTTCATTTAAAATGATTTTTATAATATTAAAATCATTTCTTGAACTAAGTTATTAAATAACTTTAATATCATTAATAATAATTAATTAATTAAATTTATCTTTAAATATTAAAAGTTATATTTTATAACTTAAAATATTTTTAAATACCTTATTATTATTTAAAATAATTTTTAATATAATAAAATCATTTTTAATTAATTTATTTAATTCATTTAGTAAATAAATTAATTACCATTAATATTTAAATATATATGAAATTTATCACAAAATATTAAAAGTCATTAAAAATAACTTAAAATATTTTCTTATATCATAATATAATTTTTAATAATTTTTCTAATATTAAAATCATTTTTAAATAATTTATTTAATATTATAATTAAATAAATTAAATACTTTTAATATTCTAAAAATATTAAATATTTATGAAATATATTTAAAATAATAAAAAACTAATTTTCAGAATTTAAAATAATTTTTAATAATTTATTTTGTATTTTTAATAATTAAAAACTATTTTTTTTTCTATTTAATAATTAATTTCCGGAAAATAATAAGTTGTCTGTCGCTAAAGGCCACCTATAGTGACAAAACTGTCGCTATAGGTGTTCTTCATGTTCTGGAGCGGTTCGTAAGGCAGTTTCGAGGTTCCTCATTTGACCATGATTTCTGATCTGATCATGATGTTTTAGGACATGTTAATGGTCAGATAATGTAGTACAAGCACAAGACTACACGATCCAGCCATTAACACCATCAAATTATGCACAAACAAAGAGATCTGAGCCTCCAAAAGTGTTGTCAGAGGCTGTTCTTCATTTCTGGGTTACCCAGAAATGAAGAACAATTCGAGCATACACTTTTGGGCTTCCACAACTTGCAATACATGAAATATTTTTGTGATGTGAACGTTTTAGTGTGTAACCAACATGTATGACAATAACAACACAATCAACATGTATGCTCCGGTCAAACCATGTCAGTCGACATGTTCATATGTTTTCTGGGTTACCCAGAAAACAGAGAACATGGTCGACTTGCCTAGTTTGACCGTCCATTACGATTACTAAGTTTAATTATTAGGAAATGTTAAGGCATACATATGTAGTGTAACCTACATACTACAACTTAGACACATAAACATTATCAGAACACCAATACACTGACAGAACAAGACGGTCAAAAATGTTGTCAGGCCGGTTCTGGGCTGTTTCTGGGTTACCCAGAAACGCCTGGTCATGGCCGGTCAACCACGTTTGACCTTGAATATCTTGCTACCTAGACCAGATCTAAGTCTGATTCTTGTTCCAGATTAAAGACTACATAACATACTACCAGTATAAACCATCAAAACACAAGAAAGCATAAACAGGCTGAGATTTAAAGCTTCTGACATTTGATGTCAGACCACAAAATAAATTTTTCGCAGATTTTGCATATCTTCAAATTCGAGCCTGTAGATGTTATGGATCTATCATCTAGCAACCCAGATCATCATTAGACACCTTATATAACATATTTAACACAAAAAAATAACATCAAACATGGAATCATGGACAGATTTTTCTAGGGTTGGTTTATACCTTCTTGATCGATTTTGATTTCTATGCTTCTGATTTGTTAGGGATGGACGCGGGGCTTGTTTCTTGACAGATATTATGAAATAATTTTGGAAGTTTGGGGCTTGAGAGAAAAGGTTTGAGTGTTATGAAAAATGTAAGTGAACAAATGTCATTCTCTCTCCTCCAATCTATTTATATATGATGTTGGATTCATGAATGCTGATAATTGAGGCTAATTGCTGGCATTTGAAGTCCAAGGAGTTAGTAAGGTTAGGTCACCCACTCCTTTTTAGCCTAGATTTACAAGTTACCTACTAAAAATCTAGAGAGGGGTATTTTTGTCATTTGGATTGGAATTTTACGGGCATACTTGTCATCCTTGTAAACCCTTAGGGTTTGACCCTTAGGGTTTAATCCTAAGGTTTAGCACAAACCATATCTAGGATTTCCAATTTAGGGTTTGCTCAAAAATAAAATTAAATAAATTTTAGTTTCTAAAATTTTGAAATTAGGGTTTCCTAATTATGAATAGTTATATAATTACGCTATACAGGAACATTAGGGTTTAATATCATATAATTATTATTAACATTACTAAAATAGCAATTAGGGTTTACGATTTTGATAATTAGGGCTACCAATTTATAATTAGGTTTTCTAAAAATTAGGGTTTCTAGAATATAATTAGGGTTTACCTAATTAATTAAATCATTATATAATACACATCATAAAACATATAACACCGTTATAACAGTCTTAAACTCACGGTTGATTTTCAAATTAGGGTTTTTCCTAGTAAAATTAGGGTTTAAACAAATAATATTAGGGTTTTGAAATTAAACACCATAATTGACCAATCATCATCAATACCTACATATAGTACATATTTATAACACTGAAAAATTAAAATATAATTAATATTATATTATTATTCTCATACCTTGACAATAATCTAAAATTAGGGTTTGGATTCCATATCTGATTTATTCTTCCTATATAACCTTAATAATTAAGGTAAAATAATTAACTTAATAGTCTGTACTAAAATTCATATAATAAAATAATTATTATAATTATTCTAAAAATCACTCCATAAATTATTTAAATAATATATGACTATATATTCATGGAAAATAATTAATAAAACATTTCTATCATAATTTAATTATTATAAGAATATACTTTTTTTAATAATCAATAATTCTAAAATAAATTTACTTGTAAAACTTTATGTAATAAATATATTTTTATTTACCACATAAATACATATATATATTATCTTGTACAAATCCTCATCCTTAATATATATATAAAAAAAAATTTATACGCAAAATTTCTTATTTATTTATGTAGAAAATATCGGGTTGTTACATTCACCCTTCCTTATAAAGATTCCGTCCCCGGAATCACCGTTTAAAAACCTATACATACAAGGGTACATAACATACACAATCATCGCAAGTAGATCTCGATCAACTTTGATCGAACTGATCTTTAACTGTTCACATAAAGCTTGTCTTTCTGATTAAGCAGAAATTTAATTTCTAAAAGAACTCAAATTCCTCCTCAAAATTTCTTTATAAACTAATTTACTAAAAATTGGAAAATCATGTATAATAAAATAAAAGTTATACGAATAATACCTGGAGTTGCATTGCCAGCTGCTGCCGTGTCCTGGACTGTCATGTTGTAGACCCTTGCCGTAGATTTTGCCGACTTGCTCGACGAAGTCGGTCTCGTGATTGCTAACGTCAGTGCCCATGTTCACACTTCCTGTCTCCACCCTCCTCTTCGGACAATCTTTCACCCTGTGCTCTGTCGATCCGCATATAAAATATCCACTATTCATCCTAGGATTGGGGCAGTTGGGAGAGATATGGCCCTCCTGCCCGCACTTGTAGCAAACAAATTTTCCTTTCAAACACTCCCTCGAGTGATTCTTCCCACATGTCTTACATGGCACTATCTGTTTCTTAACACCTTCCTGTTTCACTTGTACACTTGCAAAACTGCTCACCTTCCTCTTGCTATCTCCACTCCTGCTCCCACTATTAACTCCTACTTTTTCAGCTCCTTCGGTCTTACCCTTATTCTTCATCTCCTTATTGTAAAGGCTCATGGCCTCACTTCCCTCCTCAGCTATGATCGCTTTCTCCATGAGTGCTGCAAATGTAGGAATTTGCAACACCGCCACTTTGTTGTAGAGCCAGGGTTTCAATCCCAGCTCAAACCTTCTCGCTTTTCTAGCCTCTGTATCGACTTGATGCGGGGCAAACCTAGCTAACTCATTGAATTTGGCGGCGTATTCAGACACCGTCATATTCTCCTGCTTCAACTCTAAAAATTTAACATTCATCCTCGCCTGCATACTTGGTGAAAAATAGTTTTCGAAAAACAAAGTTTTAAATCTATCCCATGTGACTACACCTTCTCCTGCCCTAGCCTGATTCGCTTCCCACCAAAAATTTGCTTCCCCCTTCATCATGTAGGTGGCAAAAGCAGTCTTTTGCCCCTCAGATACCCTAGCTACCACGAATGCTTTTTCAATTTCCTTAACCCAAGTTTGGGCTTCAACAGGGTCAGTTATACCTTTGAATTTCGGTGGTCCTACAGCCTTAAAGTCTTTGAAGTTCGCTAAGCGGTTGCCCGGCTGGTTTCCAGCGACTGGTATTCCCTGTTGCATAGCCTGAGCTAACATGTTTGCAAATTACTGCATTGGATCAGCTTGTTGTTGTCCCTCAACATTATTGACAGACTCTTCTGCCCTTTGGTTGCGAGTTCGACGTCTTGGCGGAATTATCTGATTAAATAAAATTATAATTTAACTTACATTCTAAACCTTATCAAATAAGTTTAATATTCTAAACTTGTTTTATCTCTTAAACTTATATTCATATTCATTCAACGAATATTTTACATGCATAGCATGTAATGCTTTATACATCATTCATCCCTTTGTGACTACAAAAGTCGGGATTTACAAACTTGACCAACACAAAAGTTTTAGAATATTACATTACACAGACATACTAAGCACACATATTAAACACACCTACATCACAACAGAACCTATACTACTTATTTATTATTCTTTTTTATTGAACAACTTTTCGCCTGATGACCTTCTATCCCACAGATAAAATATGCTCTTTTTTTGTAGTCAGGACAATACAGAGTAGTATGTCCCTCATAGCCGCAAAGATAACATATTCTTTTCCCTTTCTTCTTATTGGATTTTCCTAAGTCATGGTCTTCTATCTTTCTTTTCCCCTTCTTATCTGGAGCTGCACACGATGTCTTGCTTGTGGCTCCCATCTGACCAATTTGGATCTTATGCTTATCTTGTCCTTCTATTGTTTCTATTAACGCTTGACACAACTGACTATTCAACAACTTTTCTATCTCCCACAGCCTTTTCAGAGAAGAAACCTTGTTCTTCAGATTCTACACATCTGTTGATGCTTGAGCAGCTTCAACTTTAGTGTCTGAATCGCTATCTGCCAGCTCCACCATCTCCGGATCTGGTACTATGTTTTCCACAATAACCACATATTCTGAGTTATTTTCATTGTGAGCCTCTATGTCAGCTATCGACTTCGATATTGGCTCCTTCTTTACGATATGAGGGTAATCGAATCCTTTTTCACCTAACATCTACACACATAAATTATCCTGATTAGCATATAGTATATACACACAACAAATAAGAGTTTTATACAAGTTATCTTTTATTTAGTTTGACGATGAATTTAGTCAATTCATCTCTTTTTAAACTCTATATGAGTTATTTATATTTTCAACGTTTCCCTCTGTTCTAAGGTTATAGCCTGAGGTCTATCCCACCTAAGGTTTCTAACCCTATAGCTCGGATACTATGATGTGACGCCCCCAAATTCAGGTACTTGAAACCCGAACTCAGTGCTTCACGATACCATTTCTATGAGCGGAATAATACTAATAATAATAACAATAATATAAAAGTAAAATTTAATTTACATAATTATCAGAGTCTAGCTCCCAAGTACGTAACCTTTAAACATTCATAACAACCCATGATAGATAATATATGTCATAATTGTCTTAATATTAATATCAACTATTACACAAGATAACATTTGCATTCAATCAGCAACATTTTCCTTTTTTTTTTGGTCTTAGCAGAGCTCTCTGGTCGTTCACACTTAGCTGAAAATATTTAAATTAAACAAGGTTGAGCATTTGAGTGCCCATCAAGTAATAATAATTATATATATATAAGCTGAAAGGATTTAAATATTTTCTTTGTACTATTCTTCTACAACAAGTCAATAGTTGTGAAGTATTCTGAACCGATAAATATAACATAACAACTCTCTTTCAAATTTTTGAAACTACATATTGACTCTAACTGGGGTTATGGTGACATGTCATGAACATTGTTTTTATTTTTGAAAAGGTTAAACAGAAATTCATCTGTAAACCGTCATAACTTACGGGCACGGGGGGTGATCAGCCTGTTATGCCTTGCATTGATCAATACTACATACAAGAACGAGGGTATCGTTCACTCTGTCCGCCTTGGGCGCATAAATGTTTTCCCGTGTAGGGATGTTCATACTTGTCTGGGTTCTAAATCAAAGATTTTATCTTGTTCAACAATATTCTATAATGCAACATATATATATATATATATATATATATATATATATATATATATATATATATATACGGGTAATTGACAAAGGTATATCAACATGTGATTAAATACAATGATTATCCAAGTGGGGACACTTGTATAACCATTTACAGAAATTAACGAACATAATATATATATCTGAATTACCATATACTAACATGTTGTTAAGCAATGAGCATATATAATATTAGGTTAATAATCTATACAGTAATAATATCATTCCTAAATATTCTTACTCATTAACATTGCATAAAGAAAATGCAAAGGTAAGATACTTGCCTAAAGCGCTGCTTACAGTTTGTAATTTAGATTTATCGCTTATCTCACGACCTATCATTAATAAGATCGTTCGTTCTATTAGAACAACATACTATAACACATAACACTGCTTATTGCAGTCAGCACATACCCTAATCACATTGGCACATAGATTTAACAACTATTAAATCACAAATAATCACTTATCTAATCACATTATCTAAGTCCAGATCAATTTCTGAAATATGTCGGTGTACCGACAACTTTATCGGGTATTTATCGAGTCTAAGACTCTATTTTGTAACTTAATATCAGTCATATTATTTTTAAATGACTTAATATAATTTTAAAACATTTATTATAATTTATCACGAAATTTCAAACATCGGAATCACATTAAAATGATTTAAATACTAATCAATTCTATTATCATTAATATTTAATTAGTATTAAACTATTAATGAAATCATTTCTAAAATATTAAAGTTATTTATAATAACTTGAAATATTTTTAAAGTATTAAAATTACCCTTAAATGATTTTTAAAACATTTAAAATCATTTCTAAATAATTACCATTATTATTAAAGTATTAATGTTCTATTTATCAAAATATTAAAAGTCATTATTCATGACTTAAAATATTTTTAATTCATTTCTATCCTTTTAAATGATTTTAAAACTATTTATAAACTATTTATTTAATATAATTATTAAATAAATTTAATATTATTAATAATAACTTAATAATCATTAATATTTAATTATTAATGAAATTATTCTTTAAATATTAAAAGTTATGTTTTATAACTTAAAATATCTTTAAACACCTTATTTTCATTTAAAATGATTTTTATAATATTAAAATCATTTCTTAAACTAAATTATTAAATAACTTTAACATCATTAATAATAATTATTTAATGAAATTTATCTTTAAATATTAAAAGTTATATTTTATAACTTAAAATATTTTTAAATACCTTATTATTATTTAAAATGATTTTTAATATAATAAAATCATTTTTAATTAATTTATTTAATTCATTTAGTAAATAAATTAATTACAATTAATATTTAAATATTAATGAAATTTATCAAAAAATATTAAAAGTCATTAAAAATAACTTAAAATATTTTCTTATATCATAATATAATTTTTAATGATTTTTCCAATATTAAAGTTATTTTTAAATAATTTATTTAATATTATAATTAAATAAATTAAATACTTTTAATATTTCAAAAATATTAAATATTTATGAAATATATTTAAAATAATTAAAAACTAATTTTCGAAATTTAAAATAATTTTTAATAATTTATTTTGTATTTTTAATAATTAAAAACTATTTTTTTCTATTTAATAATTAATTTCCAGAAAATAATAAGCTGTCTGTCGCTAAAGGCCACCTATAGTGACAAAACTGTCGCTATAGGTGTTCTTCATGTTCTTGAGCGGTTCGTAAGGCAGTTTCGTGGTTCCTCATTTGACCATGATTTCTGATCTGATCATGATGTTTCAGGACAGGTTAATGGTCAGATAATGTAGTACAAGCACAAGACTACACGATCCAGCCATTAACACCATCAAATTATGCACAAACAAAGAGATCTGAGCCTCCAAAAGTGTTGTCAGAGACTGTTCTTCATTTCTGGGTTACCCAGAAATGAAGAACAGTTCGAGCATACACTTTTGGGCTTCCACAACTTGCAATACATGCAATGTTTTTGTGATATGAACGTTTCAGTGTGTAACCAACATGCATGACAAGAGATCTATCACATAAAAGTATGACAATAACAACACAATCAACCTGTATGCTCCGGTCAAACAATGTCAGTCGACTTATTCATATGTTTTCTGGGTTACCTAGAAAACAGAGAACATGGTCGACTTGCCTGGTTTGTTCGTCCACTACGATTACTAAGTTTAATTATTAGGAAATGTTAAGGCATACATATGTAGTATAACCTACATACTACAACTTAGATACGTAAACATTATCAGAACACCAATACACTGACAGATCAAGACGGTCAAAGATGTTGTCAGGCCGGTTCTGGGCTGTTTCTGGGTTACCCAGAAACGCCTGGTCATGGCCGGTCAACCACGTTTGACCTTGAATATCTTGCTACCTAGACCAGATCTAAGTCTGATTTTTGTTCCAGATTAAATACTACATAACAGACTACCAGTATAAACCATCAAAACACAAAAAAGCATAAACAGGCTGAGATTTAAAGCCTCTGACATTTGATGTCAGACCACAAAATAAATTTTTTCCAGATTTTGCAAATCTTCAAATCCGAGCCTCTAGATGTTATGGATCTAACATCTAGCAACTCAGATCATCATTAGACTCCTTATATAACATATTTAACACAAAAAATAACATCAAACATGAAATCATGGACATATTTTCTAGGGTTGGTTTATACCTTCTTGATCGATTTTGATTTCTATGCTTCTGATTTGTTAGGGATGGATGTGGGGCTTGTTTCTTGACTGATATTATGAAATAATTTTGGAAGTTTGGGACTTGAGAGAAAAGGTTTGAGTGTTGTGAAAAATGTAAGTGAACAAATGTCATTCTCTCTCCTCCAATCTATTTATATATGATGTTGGATTCATGAATGCTGATAATTGAGGCTAATTGCTGGCATTTGAAGTCAAAGGAGTTAGTAAGGTTAGGTCACCCACTCTTTATTAGCCTAGATTTACAAGTTACCTACTAAAAAACTAGAGAGGGGTATTTTTGTCATTTGGATTAGAATTTTAAGGGCATACTTGTCATCCTTGTAAACCCTTAGGGTTTGACCCTTAGGTTTTAATCCTAAGGTTTAGCACAAACCATATCTAGGATTTCCAATTTAGGGTTTTCTCAAAAATAAAATAAAATAAATTTTAGTTTCTAAAATTTTGAAATTAGGGTTTCCTAATTATGAATAATTATCTAATTACGCTTTACAGGAACATTAGGGTTTAATATCATATAATTGTCATTAACATTGCTAAAATAGCAATTAGGGTTTACGATTTTGATAATTAGGGTTACCAATTTATAATTAGGTTTTCTAAAAATTAGGATTTCTAGAATATAATTAAGGTTTACCTAATTAATCAAATCATTATATAATACACATCATAAAACATATAACACCGTTATAACAGTCTTAAACTCACTGTTGATTTTTAAATTAGGGTTTCCCCAGTAAAATTAGGGTTTAAACAAATAATATTAGAGTTTTGAAATTAAACAGCATAATTGACCAATCATCATCAATACGTACATACAGTACATATTTATAACACTGAAAAATCAAAATATAATTAATATTATATTATTATTCTCATACCTTGACAATAATCCAAAATTAAGGTTTGGATTCCATATCTGATTTATTCTTCCTATTTAACCTTAATAATTAAGGTAAAATAATTAACTTAATAGCATGTACTAAAATTTGTATAATAAAATAATTATTATAATTATTCTAAAAATCACTCCATATATTATTTAAATAATATATGACTATATATTCATGGAAAATAATTAATAAAACATTTATATCATAATTTAATTATTATAAGAATATACTTTTTTTAATAATCAATAATTCTAAAATAAATTTACTTGTAAACATTTATGTAATAAATATATTTTTATTTACCACATAAATACACACACACACACACACACACATACACACACACACACACACACACACACACACACACACATATATATATATATATATATATATATATATATATATATATATATATTATCTTGTACAAATCCTCATCCTTAATATATAAAAAAAAAATTATACGCAAAATTTCTTATTTATTTATGTAGAAAATATCGGGTTGTTACATGCATTATTAGAATGTTAGAATTATAAATATGTGTGTAGTATTGTAAAACCCTCTTTTGTATAAAACGGGTAGTCTTTTTGTAAATCCCAACTTTTATGAAGTTCAATTGTGGGAGAGAAATGTAATAGCTTTTGGCTATGGAAAACAAATTGTAAATAGTTTCAAACTATGAAGAAGCATATGAATATAATGAAGTTTTCATTTAATATGTTTTGTTATGGTATGAATTGTTATGTGGCAAATAATAACGAAATAACTAAATAGATAATAGTGAAATTTTTATTTATTTAATTAGAAAATGCCGCCAAGGAGAAGACAATGTAATCAGGAAGCGGAATCACATAATAAAAATCAAGGGGGTCAGAACAACGCAATGCAATAGTTCGTTAATTTATTAACAGCTACATTTAAATAAATCGGGGGTAGAATACCGCGAAACTTTGGTTAGCCAGAATGACTACCTTTATAGAATTTAAAAGCGTAGGTCCACCGGAGTTCAAGAGAACAACGGACCCAATAGAGATCATACATGGATAAAAGGAAATAGAGAAGGCGTTTGTTATTACAAGCGTAGGTGAGGCGCAAAAGATTTCTTTTGCGACTTACATAAGGAAAAGGGAAGCCAACTTTTGATAGGAGGCTCAACAGGGTGGGGCTAGAATAGATGCGGTAATGTGGGAACAATTTGCAAGTCAGTGGCAAATTGATAGATATGTTGGGAATGAGATGTGAGAAAGGAAAGATAAGTGAGTCACCTGTATTGTCATTATCAGATGATACGAGGAATTTTGTAGTGTATCTCGATGTTTTACATAGATGACAAGATTGCATGCTCTTGTAGCATGGCAAGGTCATTGCATATGCATTACGCTAGTTAAAGGATTATGAGAAGGTCTATCCTACTTATGATCTATAATTGGCAATGGGAGTTTTTGAATTAAAAATCTGAAGATAGTATTTATGCGGGAAGAAAGGTGAGATGTACACGGACTCTAAGAGTCTGAAATATATCTCCACATAGAAGTAGTTAAAAAGGAAGTACATGAGGTGATTAGAATGGATAAGAGATTATGAATGTGATATGTTATATTATATAGGGAAGGTAAACATATAAGCCGACGCGTTGTGGAGGAAGGGTAGGGAAAAGCTATCAATGTTAACGACTCAGAATGAGTTAATAACGGAGATGGAAAGATCAAAGTTAGAAGTTAAATTGTGGAATGAAGGGAGAGAAATGTTATTCACAACGTAGACTCAATCCACGACAATGGAACGAGTTAAGTAAGTACAACTAGGTAACGAGGAATGCAAGCTAATGAAGAAGAGGATGCAGGATGAAGAGAAGTTCAAGTATAATCTTGTTTTGAGGGAGAAATTTGAGTTCCAAATAATTAGGAGTTAAAAGAAAGACTAATAAAGGGAAGATAGCGTAATATGTTAGTAAGTGTTTAACTTCCAACTCAGATTACTGATAGGAAGTGGCAAGTCATGTAAATTAAGATAATACCTTCGATGAAGGTGAAATGAAAGAACCACAATGTCGAAGAAGCATTGTGGGAAATCGAGATTAAAATGAAGAAAACTTTTCCTCATTTGTTTATATAAGTATAGCGAGATTCTGGGGACAGAATCGTTATAAGGGGGGAAGAATGTAACGCCCGAGAAAAATTAGATTTTTAGGAGAATTAAAATTTTATTTAATTATGAGGATTAAATGAATTTAATTGATTATTTAAGGGAGTAATCTATTGAAGGTCGTTCTATGACCTAAACATGTCGGAACGTCGTAGTATATTGGCTACGAGGTAGAATTAAAGTGTTTGAACTTCTAAGACGAAAATAAAAGCTTTACGAGAAATTTTTCGAAAAATACTATTCACGCATTTCTGCTCGGGAATTATTTTTGAACTTCTGAGAAATACGTAACGATAGAATATCAATGTAAGATGGAATATCCAATAATATTTCAGTTATGAAAAACATAGTTTTTTTCCTGAGGACTTAAAATCTAACGATTAGGGAAAATGATTTTCGAGAAGGAAATAAAATGCGTATAATTAATTAAAGCGGTGATCGTATAATGCGTAGGTATTGTACGAGGTAATGAATACGAGTATGATACAAGGTATTATATGAGTATATATGAATAATAGAATATTATATACGGTGAATAAGTATACAAGTTAGAATACGAGAATTATACGTAAAGTATACATTATGAGGATTTAAGCCAAATGTATTGAAATTGTAGGATTGTGTAGGAAATATTAAAGTCCAATGGGATTTGATAAGGCCCAAATGTAGAAATGGTTAAGTCCAATGTGAATTAATAAACAAGCCCAAGTATTTGTTTAATTGTAAGCCTAATGGATAAGTTAAGATTAATTAAGCTAAAGGCCCAAATTATGAACTAATGGATTATGGGATGGTTTATGTAAGACCCCAACTTATTAATGAATAAAATCAAATTTTCTCTAAATATTATTGTGAATAATAAGGTGTTAATTTGATATAATGTTTTGGTTATGGGTGAAATGTGCAAATTTTACAAAATAAGCAAGTAGTTATAAAATATTCATTTGTTTTCGGGGAATATTCGTTTGGTCGTGAAATATTTTTTCTGTTGGGGAATATTCGTACAACGGCGCAGCCTTGTGTGGGCCCCATAATGGAAAGTAATTGGATGAAGAAAACGACAAGTATAAGTTGTTTATAAATAACGGCGTAGTTGTTACCGTTAATACTGTTGGAATACCCGGTGGTTAAAATACAGTAGCACGCAGTATTGCACCAATTATTGATTCTTACGTAAGAAGGCACTACTCAATAATTGTTACAGTAGTTACTGTTCAATATTTTATTTTATTGATTCAATAATTGTTGCGTTGATATTTTATATTATTGTTGTTTCAATAATTGTTGCAGCATAGTATTTTCCATTATCAGATCAATAATTCATATTATTTGAATAATATTATTAGATAGCATTACTGGCAATGTCTAGAAAGTTCTTTCTAAGGAGAGGTTTGGTCATCTAATTGCGCGCCAGCAAGGAGAAATCCTTATTGGAAAGCCCCCTCTTTTCTGGAAACGGCCTGGTTGTCATTATTGTGATTCTGTAATATTATTTATGAATAATTAATTATTGATTTATATGATAAGGAAATATTATTTTTATTGTGGATATAATTGATGGATATATTTATTTTATGTGAAGGAATTAATGTTGAGGTGTTTTTGTCGGAATGGAGGTATTAAAAATTAAATCACTCTTCTTGAGATATATTGCGTGAGTTATAATTTTTAATCTGACCGTTGGATCGTTGTGATTTTTGGATATGTTATACATATATAAGTTGAGTATATGTCCATAAATTTTGAACCGTTAAAAATGAACGTATAATTTGTTAGGAATTTTAAGAGGTGAATGATTCACAAATTAGGTTTATAAATGATTTTGGTGGAAAATTCTAGAATTGAGTGAGCCCCACTTTTGGTTGGTGAGAAATGTGCTGGAATTTTTATTTAAATGTGGTGGGTGGAAATAGTAGCAGGTAAAGCCATCATGTTGCAGGTCAAGTTTGCTTCGGCGTGCTAACATTTTTCTATAAAATAGAGGACTAAGTTATAATTGAAAATCACACCAGAATTCATAAGTTTTCTCTCTTTCTCTCTCTATATTATCGAGCGTATTTTGTGAGTATTTAAATACTTTGTGAGTTTTTATTTATCAGTGCAAGTTTCCTTCAGCCTTATACCGACATTCCGAACAGAAGTCCTGTTATCTTGAGGTAAGAGATGTTATTTTCTTCTTAAATGATACTCCCTCCGTCCCATAATAACTGTCGCTTTAGCTTGATGCACATAGATTAAGAAAGTCATTTAGTGCTATCATTTATTAATTAAAATTTGTGTGAAATTTCATCACTACCCCTTTATGGGAAGTTGAAAACTATTAATACAAGAGAAAAATTTATTGGGACAATGAGAGAAGGTAGGGGTGATATAAGAAAGTAAATAATTATTTCTCCTAGAAAGTTGTAAACGACAAATAAATTGGGAAAAAAATTTCCTTCTAAAACGACAGTTATTATGGGATGGAGGTAGTATTATTTTCTTCAATATCATTATGCCGAAATATTGATTTGAACTTTTTATCAAATTTAGAACTTTTTGTGTCGGGGTTACTATTCACGTATACGTCACTATTCACGTATAAGGAACTATTCACGAATACGACACTATTCAACAAAAAATAAAATTTTTCCTTTTTGTCCAAGATGTCTATTATGGTTACTATCTTTGATTGTATCCATGTTTTGATTCATTTTTGAATTCTACTTCACAATTGCTTATTATGGAGTATTATTACACTTGGATAAACTGTAATACGAATCCCTAATATTTGACCTTCTGTCTCATTGGGTTTGTTTTTTTTAAAATATTTTTCATCATCCTCAATCCCAAATGATGATATTACTGAATATCTTTGGCCTGTAATGCAAAGATGAATGATTAACTGATGAATATCTTTGGCCCGTAGTGCAAAGATGAACAGGTGTTGAGATGAACATGACCGACTGGTGATACAAATGGATATCTTTGGCCCGTAGTGCAAAGATGAATATTTGATTAAAGATGATTATTGATTGTTGTTATAGGGATAAAATATTGATGATGGACTTTTAAATCTTAGAAGATAGTAGAACTCACTCTCTACTAGACTCTTCTTATGGTTTGCTGTTTTCGCTGTAGTTGTTGATCTAAAACTTGTTGTCTATTATATTTTATCAGATTTTCCCTGTTAAAGACTAATGATAAGTTGTTGTATATTATCTTAGTCATAATATTCTTTACTGGGCTAGTTGAGCTCACCCTTTTCCTTTTTGTTCCATTTTTCTCAGAAGGCGAGAATATAGCGGGAACTAGTCGGGGTGTGGAGTGATATTTCTAGTCAGTGGTGTTAGCAGTCCTCACTATGTTATTAAATAGTATTTCAATAATTGTAATGAGGACTTATTTGAGTGTGGATATTGTCTAAAAGATAATATTTGTATTTAAACTCATAGTATTGTGTTGTCGTATTTTGCGCGACAAGTGTTTTAATAAAGTTGTATTTGTTTATGTACCATGTATTTGGTGACTCAGAATGGGTGATGTATATCTATTTTGGGGGCGTCACAGTTGGTATCAGAGCTTAGAGATATGGTCTCTGGCGGAGATCGGGGAATAGAACTAGGAGGGGAGAGACGAGTAAATCCTTCGCTAGTGTGTCCTACCTAAGCTTATTTGTTGGTTGTTCATAGTATATGGATATTATGTGATATGTTAATTTGTTTACTTAACCCTTGTTTTATGGTAATATTTGAGATTGGTAGCCGAGAATGTTAACAATGGAGTATATGAGACTGTGGAATAACCTTTAGTCACAAACCAAGAGAACGTGTAACAGGAAGACAATATTCCTCCTATAAACAACGTTACCGAGCAAACGATGAATGATGGAATGTTTAGGAGCTTTTTGCAGTTCATGCAAAATCAGACGAGGGAAACTCGTGTGCAGAATACGGATGGAAATGATAACAACGCGCAGTTTGTCACGGACAAGCAGTTCAAAGAGTTGGGACCACCAGACTTTTAGGGAAAGCTGGATCCGATCAAGGCGGAAACGTAGGTCAAGAAAATTACCAAGATATTTGATGTCTTGGGATGCACAGAGGAATATAAGGTTTCATTCGCCACCTTTATGTTCCGCGGTGAGGCAGACTACTGGTGGGAGTCTATGAAGCGTACCCAGCCTGACACACTCAACATGTCCTGGGAAACATTTCAGAAATTGTTTAATGACAAGTACTTTCCTGAAAGTATTCGTCATATGAAGGAGGTAGAGTTTATTCGACTGGAACAAAATAACATGATGGTGTCCCAGTACGAGGAAAAGTTTGCAGAGTTATCCAGGTTTGCACCTCATTTGGTCGAGAATGAGGAACGAATGACAAGGATGTTTCTAAGAGGTTTAAAACCCGAGATTCGACAATATCTTATCTCTCATAAATTTTCTTTATATTCAGATATTGTAAACAGGGCTCAATTATTAGAGTGAGATAATGAGTATACTCAACCGAGGGAACACAACCAAGGTAATACCGGTGGCAGCGGTCATCAGACCAATGAAAACCAGCAGGGAGGAAAATATTCGGACAAAAGCGGTAACCACTCTAGTGGAAATCGTGGCCGTGATAATAGAAGGAGCGAGTCGGAAGGAGATTTCAAGAAGAGAAGGTACAACAATGATAACGTGAAAACGTCAGCACAAACATCAATTGTTTCTAGGGGAGGAGAACAAGCACCGGTCGTTTGTTGCAAATGCGGGAAAGAGGGACATATCATCCCAAACTGCCCATAACAATCCAAGGCATGTTATAACTGTGGAAAGGAGGGTCATATAGCTCGAGAGTGTTCTATAGCAAAACCAAGTTCAGCGGGGATGGTGACTCCAAAAGCTGTCCCGGATAAGTCGAAATCAGCGGTTCCTGGAAGAGCGTTTATCGTGACTGGCCAAAACACGAGAAACCCGAACGAGGTGATCACGGGTAAACTAATCTTGAATTCTTGCGAAGTTTATACTTTACTAGATACCGGTTCTACCCATTATTTTATCTCTCCTGCTTGTGCTCAATGTTTAAACTTGACTCCGGAGAAATTAGACTTTGACCTATCTGTGGAGACTCCGTTAGGAGAAACTTTCATTATATCTATAGCTTATAAATATTGCTTAATCCATGTTGGCACAATCACATTACCTTATCTCTTTAAAGATACTTGCTTTTGATGTGATTTTAGGAATTGATTGGTTAACTACTAATCATGCCAAAATTGATTATTTTCGTAAGGTTGTTAGTTTTTATATTCCTAACCAACCTGTTATGCGAATTCAAGCAACCAAACCATTAAAATCAATCACTGTCATATCAAGCCATAAAGTCATTCATTTATTGAAAAATAGATGTCAAGCTTTCTTAGCCCATGTTATGGACTTGAACAAAAACACATCAGATTTGAATAATATTTCTGTTGTTAGTGAATTTCCTGACGTATTTCCAGAAGAACTTTTTGGTCTACCCCCAGAACGTGAAGTTGAATTCTTTATTGACCTTGAACCCGGTACAAAGCCCATTTCTAAAATCCCATATCGAATGACTCCTATTGAACTTCAGGAGTGAAAAGTCTAATTACAAGAATTGTTAGACATCAATTTCATTCGTCCTAGTACGTCTCCTTTGGGGTGCTCCTGTTTTATTCGTAAAGAAGAAAGACGGGAGTATGTGACTTTGTATTGACTATCGAGAATTGAACCATGTCACCATCAAGAATAGGTATCCGCTACCTCGTATTGAAGACCTGTTCGACCAGTTGCAAGGAGCACAATTCTTTTCAAAGATCGATCTTCGTTCTGGATATCATCAGCTGAAGATTAAAACTGAGGATATTCTAAAGACTGCCTTAAGAACTCGGTACGGGCATTATGAATTCTTAGTCATATCTTTTGGATTGACTAATGCTCCTACTGCCTTAATAGATATGATGAACCGTGTATTCAAAGAATATTTGGATCAGTTCGTTGTTGTCTTTATTGATGACATCCTCATCTATTCCAAAAGCCGTGAAGATCATAAGCGCCATTTGAAGCTGGTACTGCAAAGGCTTCGTGGAAACAAGCTATATGCCAAACTGAAGAAATACGAGTTCTGGCTTGAGGAAGTAGCATTCCTTGGGCACGTGGTGTCAAAACATGGAGTATCTGTCAACCCGACAAAGATTGAAGCCATACAAAGTTGGGAGCAACCGAAGTCGTTGACCGAAGTACGTAGCTTTCTGGGCTTAGCTGGTTATTATCGGAGATTCGTGGAAGGATTTTCTAGAATTACTACTCCGTTAACTCAGCTGACTCGGAAGGATACAAAATTCGCTTGGAGCGAGGATTGTGAGAAGAGTTTTTAAGAACTCAAGAGGAGACTCATTTCGGCACCTATTCTGACAATACCATCTGGTTCGGATGGATTTGTTATCTTCAGCGATGCTTCAGGCAAAGGGTTAGGATGTGTTCTCATGCAACATGAGAAAGTCATAGCCTATGCCTCGCGACAACTCAAAGAATATGAGATGAATTATCCTACTCATGATTTGGAGTTGGCAGCAGTCATTTTCGCGTTGAAGATTTGGAGACACTACATGTATGGAGAGAAAGTGGAGATCTATACGGATCATAAAAGCCTCAAATATTTCTTCATCCAAAAGGAATTCAACATGCGGCAACAACGTTGGCTTGAGCTGTTGTAAGATTACTATCATACCATCCAATATCATCCTGGAAAAGTGAACGTAGTAGCTGACGCATTGGGTAGAAGATCATATGCAGGTACGAGTGCGATGTTGTTAACACAAAGGCCCATTTTGTATGATTTGTAAAGGATAGAGATAGAGATGAAGGATCCAATTACCCACATGATGATATCAAATATACGAGTAAAACCGACTTTAATCTATAAAGTTAAAGCTGCTCAAGCTACGGACATGGAGCTGATGCGTATGAAGAAGAAAGTGCAAGAAGGTGTTATTCCAGAAGCAAGAATCAATGAAGAAGGAATACTTCGAGTCAACTCCAGACTTTGTGTTCCTAATGATTCTGACTTGAAGCATAGAATCATGATGGAGGCACACAATACACCGTTTGCAATCCATCCTGGGAGTACCAAAATGTATCACGATCTTCGACATACATTTTGGTGGAGCAGTATGAAAAAGAGAGATCGCAGAGTTTATCTCGAGGTGTTTAACTTGTCAATGTATAAAAGCGGAGCATCAAGTACCAAAGGGTCCATTGCTACCACTTGAGATTTCGAAATGGAAGTGGGAACACATTACTATGGATTTTGTTACGGGTCTTCCAAAGGTTTCTCAAGGCATAGATGCGATTTGGGTCATTGTTGATAGATTAACCAAGTCTGCTCATTTTTTACCTATACATGAGACTTATTCCCTTAAACGTCTTGCTAGTATATACGTGAATGAGATTGTGAGATTATATGGCATACCATTATCCATAGTTTCGGATCGTGACCCAAGATTCACTTCACAATTTTTGGTTAGCTTGCAGAAAGCTATGAGCACGGATATACAATTCAGTTCAGCATACCATCCTCAAACGGACGGGCAATCAGAGAGGACTATTCAAACCCTTGAAGATCTATTAAGACTATGAGTTCTAGATTTCAAAGGAAGTTGGGATAAGTACTTGCCACTGGTGGAATTCTCGTACAACAACAGTTATCAGGAGAGTATAGGTATGACTCCATTTGAAGCATTGTATGGATAAAAGTGTCGTTCTAAAGTATGCTGGGATGAGGTGGGTGAAGTAACGTTGTTGGGACCAGAATTAGTACGCATAACTACAGAGAAGATCCAAACGATTCGACAACGTATACAAATGACACAGGATTGACAAAAGAGTTATGTAGATCTTCATTGAAAGGATGTAGAATTTAGTATTGTGGATCATGTATTGTTACGTGTTGCACCATGGAAAGGAGTTACAAGATTTGAGAAGAGAGGAAAGCTCAATCCACGATTTGTTGGTCCATTTAAAATTCTTGACCGAATAGGAAATGTGGAATATCGACTCACATTACCTCCAAGCATGTCTCGTGTTCATAATATTTTTCACGTATCTGTGCTTCGTAAATATGTGAAAGACTCGAATCACATAATTGAGTTAGAACTAGATGAGATAGCCGAAGATTTAACGTACAAGGAGATACCTGTTAAGATCTTGGATAGGAAAGAGCATGTTCTACGCACGAAGGTTATACCACAAGTTAAGGTTTTGTGGAGAAACCATGCTATTGAAGAAATGACCTGGGAGTTGGAATCAGAAATAAAAACAAGGTATCCACACTATTTCGAAACACCAGGTACGTACGTCAATTTCGAGGACGAAATTTTATAAGGAGGGGAGGTTGTAAGACCCCAACTTATTAATGAATAAAATCAAATTTTCTTTAAATATTATTGTGAATAATAAGGTGTTAATTTGATATAAAGCTTTGGTTATGGGTAAAATGTGCAAATTTTGCAAAATAAGCAAGTGGTTATAAAATATTCATTTATTGTCGGGGAATAATCGTTTGGTCGTGGAATATTCTTTCTGTCGGGGAATATTCGTACAACGGCGCAGCCTTGTGTGGGCCCCATAATGGAAAGCAATTGAATGAAGAAAACGACAAGTATAAGTTATTTATAAATAACGGCGTAGTTGTTACCGTTAATACTGTTGGAATACCCGGTGGTTAAAATACAGTAGCACACGGTATTGTACCAATTAATGATTCTTACGTAAGAAGGCACTACTCAATAATTGTTACAGTAGTTACTGTTCAATATTTTATTTTATTGATTCAATAATTGCTGCGTTGATATTTTATATTATTGTTATTTCAATAATTGTTGCTGCATAGTATTTTCCATTATCAGATCAATAATTCATATTATTTGAATAATATTATTAGATAGCATTATTGGCAATATCTAGAAAATTCTGTCTAAGGAGAGGTTTGGTCATCTAATTGCATGCCAGTAAGGAGAAATCCTTATTGGAAAGCCCCCTCTTTCCTGGGAACGGCCTGGTTGTCATAATTGTGATTCTGTAATATTATTTATGAATAATTAATTATTGATTTATATGATAAGGAAATATTTATTTTATGTGGATATAATTGATGGATATATTTATTTTATGTGAATGAATTAATGTTGAGGTGTTTTTGTCGGAATGGAGGTAATAAAAATTAAATCACTGTTCTTGAGATATATTGCGTGAGTTATAATTTTTAATCTGACCGTTGGATCGTTGTGATTTTTGGATATGTTATACATATATAAGTTGAGTATATGTCCACAAATTTTGAACCGTTAATAATGAACGTATAATTTGTTATGAATTTTAAGAGGTGAATGATTCGGAAATTAGGTTTATATATGATTTTGGTGGAAAGTTCTAGAATTGAGTGGGCCCCACTTTTGGTTGGTGAGAAATGTGCTGGAATTTTTATTCAAATGTGGTGGGTGGGAATAGTAGCAGGTAAAGCCATCAGGTTGCAGGTCAAGTCTGCTTCGGTGTGCTAACATTTTTCTATAAATAGAGGGCTAAGTTAGAATTGAAAATCACACCAGAATTCATAAATTTTCTCTCTTTATTTCTCCATATTATCGAGTGTATTTTGTAAGTATTTAGATACTTTGTGAGTTTTTATTTATCAGTGCAAGTTTCCTTCAGCCTTATACCGATATTCCGAACAAAAGTACTGTTATCTTGAGGTAATGGATGTTATTTTCTTCTTAAATGATATTAGTTTCTTCAATATCATTATTTCAAAATATTAGTTTGAACTTTTTATCAAATTTAGAACTTTTTGTGTCGGGGTTACTATTCACGTATACGTCACTATTCACGTATACGACAATATTCACGAATACGACACTTTTCACCGAAAAATAAAATTTTTCCTTTTTGTCTAAGATGTCTATTATGGTTACTATCTTTGATTGTATCCATGTTTTGATTTATTTTTGAATTTTACTTCACAATTGGTTATTATGGAGTATTATTTCACTTGGATAAACTGTAATACGAATCCCTAATATTTGTCCTTCTGTCTCACTGGGTTCGTTTTCTTTAAAATATTTTTCATAATTCTCAGTCCTAAATGATGATATTACTGAATATCTTTGGCATGTAGTGCAAAGATGAATGATTAACTGATCAATATCTTTGGCCCGTAGTGCAAAGATGAACATGTGTTGAGATGAACATGACCGACTGGTGATATAAATGAATATATTTGGCTTGTAGTGCAAAGATGAATATTTGATTAAAGATGATTATTGATTGTTGTTACAGGGATAAAATATTGATGATGAACTTTTAAATCTTAGAAGATAGTACAACTCCTTCTCTACTTGACTCTTCTAATGGTTTGCTATTTCCGTTACAGTTGTTGATCTAAAACTTGTTGTCTATTATATTTTATCAGATTTTTCCCTGTTGAAGACTAATGATAAGTTGTTGTATATTATCTTAGTCATAATATTCTTTACTGGGCTAGTTGAGCTCACCATTTTCTTTTTTGTTCCATTTTTGTCTAGAGGCGAGAATATAGCGGGAACTAGTCGGGGTGTGGAGTGATATTTCTAGTCAGTGGTGTTAGCAGTCCTCACTATGTTATTAAATAGTGTTTCAATAATTGTAATGAGGACTTATTTGAGTGTGAATATTGTCTAGAAGATAATATTTGTATTTAAACTCACAGTATTGTGTTGTCGTATTTTGCGCGACAAGTGTTTTAATAAAGTTGTATTTGTTTCTGTACCATGTATTTGGCGACTCAGAATGGGTGATGTATACCTATATTGGGGGCGTCACAGTTTAAACCTATGGGGCAACCCATGAATGATCCAAAGCAGGGAGCAAGCAAACTTAAAGGCTACGTAAGTGTGGTAACCAAGTAAACTTAATGACAAAGTAAATTTAATGCTTAAGTGTTGTGATGGCCAAGTAAATAAAGTGGGGAGCAAGTTAACTTAATTAGGAAGTAATGAATAGTAAGGAGGTGATTAAGGAGGTGAAAGTGGATTAATGACCCTTTTGCCCTACCTTGGCTTTCCTATAAATAGAGGGACTTGGACTTCATTTGTTAGTTGTTCAAAACCTCCAACACTTTACAACTTAATTGGTAGAGAGAATAAGCACATCTAAAGTTAGACTTCCTTTGTTAGATTTTCAAGAAGCAAGAAGAAGATTAAGGATTAGCAAGAGGATATCAAGGGTAAGAAATCCTAAACCATGATTCTCTTTCTCGTCCATTGTTAGAGAAGTGAGGGGTGGTAGAACATGTATGCTAAGAAGATGTAAGAATGGTTAATCCATGAACTTAAGTCTTAATAAGCCGTATAAGTCATGAATAAGCTATTCGTAATCATATAAGCTATGAACCAAGGAAGAATTTGTAGAAACTTGTAACATGTTTACATTAATGAAATTGGTATGATAAGATGAAGCAAGAATGATGGTTAGAAGTCTTGAACCATAATAAGTCATATGAAAAGAAGACATAAGTCATGAGAAATGGAAACATAAGTATGTTATACTTTAAGAAGTAAATAAGTTCATGAAGAACATGTAATGACTTATCATGTAAATAAGTTAATGAAATATGTATGTCAAGATGTTAGTGTGAGGGATTGAATCCACTTGCAACGATGAACAAATCATAAGAAACAAAGTTTTACCGGAATTCACACGATTGGACGATAATCGTCGAATTCGTGAAATTCTCGGAATGGAAGTCGAATTTTGATATTGAGCTTGGAAACGTTGGTTTCCAATGGGGACAAGTCATATTTGTCATTTTAGAGTTGTGGACTCGAAAATGGCTGAATTCTAACTTAGAACGAAGAAACGAGCGTTGAACATTCACGAACGTTTACCATTTTCGTTAAAAATGGACTAATAGGTGAATTTTTAGCAAACGAAGTAGAATAGATAAAATTCTTACATGAACATGTAGAGTATGTAATCTGTAAACCGTAGGCTCTTGAACGAACCAATTCGAACTTATAACGAAGAAGTTACGAGCCCGGGAATCTCACATTAAAAGTTAACTGTCAAAATTTTTCTGGCGTTGAGTACTGGCACCGCGGCTCCAGTCAAGGCAAATTAAGTCACGCCGCAGTGCCACAAAGGGTTGTAAGCTACTGAAGTTTGGCACCGCAGCGTGGCGAGTAGCAAAGGAGATGGCGCCGCAGCGCCGTGACCAAGTCCTAAGCACAGAGCACCCGCGCCGCAGCGCGAGTTGTAGAGAAAAAGTTGGCGCCGCAGCGCCAACATTAGGTGAAGCACAGAGAGGAAAAATTATGAATATAAAGGGAAAGTAAATTGATAATGGTGAATCATATCAATGCTAAACCTAAAGTAACATCCATTAAAGATATTGAAGACCTTAAGATTAACGACTAAAGGTTGAAGGAAAGATTAATTGAACGTAAGTTAGTAATAATAAAACGATTAACGATAATAAGCCGTAAGGGCAGATAAATACTCGAAACGAGTTTTGTTAAAGAAATAAGTATGATTAAGTATACGAAATGAAAGATAGTTAATTGATGATGAATTAATTAAATTAAAGTAATATCTTCGATGATAACAATAACATTTAGAATTACAACTAAAAGTTGTAAAGGTTACGTGAACATGAACGATATACAATAAGTGTACTGAATCAATGACGATCAAGTTTCGATTAATAACGTAAGAATGTTAGTAAGCTAGAAGGAAGATTAAGAAGTCGAATTGACCTTTATTAACGAAGTAAATTCAGTTAAGACATAAAAGAGAAAAAAGTTGGTAAGAACGATGGCAAGCCGGAAAAAATAATAATAAATCTAATACATGATTAGATTAAAAAGAAGGGTAAGATTCATTAGGATCCATGTATGTTCATTCTTGACCTAATGTGGTATATTATGTGGTTATGTGTTGTAGAAACTGTAAAGACTCAATGAAAAGTAATTTTTCTGTAGAAGACGCTGAAGGCAAGTTTTTCTAAACGCTTGTCTAACCTTCGTGTTAGCCAAGTTTTCAATGAGTCGTGTTGTGAGATTCATGAATGGTTTTAAAGAAAGAGTCGATGCCAGTTTTAACTCGGTTAGATAAATCTTAAAGATTGATTGATTTATTTACAGGTCTTTCAATATAGAATTGTTAACGCTATCCTATGCTAAGTATTTGGTACGGATTCAAGGTAAGCTTGAGTAGGAATAAACAAATGTATTTTTCATCGATTATTCGATGGGCACGCGAGGTTGCCAAAACTTAAACGTACATACGTTTAATGGATGTAGTGTTGATCAACATAGAGTACTATAGGCTGATCACCTAGAAGTGCTCGTAAGCTATGCCAAACTTACGAACTTAGTGTCGGGTTGTCCTTTTCAAAGAAATTATGAAACGTTCGTGGTCTTGGACCAGAATTGATGTTTTACTGAATAATATCATTGTAAAACATTTTGAAGAAAAAGAAGTGCTATTTTGAATTATCAATAGTACTTCGTAACTATTATCAAGTTATTGAAGATATATGATTCCTATGTCTCAAGCATGTTATTTAAATGAAATTGTTGTACTTGTTAAGCTTGTTATGCTCACTATTGCTTGAACCATATGAATGCAGCTAAGGACGAATGAATCGAGGTTTGCAGTAGAGATAAAGGCAAGGCGAAGATGAATGATTAGTTTATCTTGTAATAGACTAGTAAGTATATGTATTATATTATGATGAACAAAGAATGTAATGGTTTAAGAACCTGGGAACATGATTTATTATTATTAATGTAATAAGAATGTCGTTGGAACACACATTTTGATGTCATTTCAGTAGAATGAATGTACAGTTATGAGTACAATGTAGCACCAATTGTCGGGTTAGAAGATACCCAGATTTGGGGGCATCACAGTTAGTATAGCTTAGCAAAGCATAGAATAGTTATGTCTCCTCTTTTGTACTTTCTCTCTAGTTCTTAAATAATATCAGTAAATATAGATTAGGTAAATTAGGGAGAAGTCTGGATTTTCTTGGAGCAGCAAGAGCAGTGAGCTACATGGATTGGAGAGCTTGAAAGTAGCGAAATGCTTGGAGACTGAAGAGCCTCGACAGAGTTTATTCTTATCCATTTCTTTCCTCCGATTTTGTAATCCATAAATGTTGTCTTTATTGCTACTTATATTTTGTTCAGTAGCTATGAACTAAGTATTGGCTCTAAGGTTATAATGGAACCCTTTGTTAATTAAATTGACTGTCTTATCTCTTTGGTTGGCACCATATGGTTTGGTTTAATATATTTATGCTTAATGATTCTCGCTAAGACATTAGTGATGATTTTGGTAATCTATATGATATTGAAAGAAGTATTGTATATTTACCCCTAAATATTTTAGCAAGTGAATATGGGTTTCGACTGCATAAGTTATGCATAGAATAGATATATATCTGTGCGCCACGTGCGACCTAATAGAGAACTTATACAAAAATCCTTGTTAGGTTAATTTGCATAGATATGTGTAGGATTGTCACCTAGCTTGGACGTTCTTCTCTGTTCTATTCCCTATCGGGTGGATCTGGAGAGGATATGTTTGTGCATACCTCGACAGAGGTGTATGAGCACCTGTGTGTTCTCGGTCGACAAACTGTCGTGACCATTAAGACCAAAGAGAGAAGGGTAGGAAGTTTGATGAAGCATAGCACGCCAGGTGTTCGACAAGATGCCTGTGTGGGGTGAAGTTGTAACCTTAACTCGATGAAAAAGGCAAATTAGTGGATAATTCCAGTGGTGAAAGATTCTTCGTGCCGATGGGTGAAGAAAATGAGGATGATCAATCATCCATGTCAGCCAAAAATTTAAAGGAATTGACAAATAGGCGACATGAAATGGTCATTTTTGCTTATGAGCCGGATTGAGCGGCGTCGGTACAGTCAAGCCGACGACTTTATATTATGTTTTTTTCTCTTAGATTGTTAACAGTGCTGCCAGTTTAATTATACTGCAATGTCTTATCTCATATGCATTGTTTTTGTGGCTGTATAATGCAGACATCATGTTTTTCTTTTGTATTGTAATATATATTTGGCAGTATAATTAAGCTAGTTATTATGTGGATTATTATAGGTATATATAGTTATTAATATGGTGGCTAATACATGGCTTAGTTTGTACAGGAAAAACTCAGATACAACACTGGCGCCACAGCGCCAGCATATGCATTGGACTTCACATCGCAGCGCCATGTTCAATATCCAAATTTTCCATCTCACGCCGCAGTGCCCAAGAACAAAGAAGGCCTTGCACCGCAGCGCCATTAACGAGGGTTGCCTACTGTAATCTTGCACCACAACACCAGCATTGTACACATAACTCGAGCCGCAGCACCAAGAGTGACGCCAACCTATTGTTAACTCGGGCCACGACGCCAGGCAATAAAGGAATGCCCGCGCCGCAGCGCTGGTAGCGAGAATTTGTGTTTAAAAACACAATGTGGCTAGCAGTTTGCTCACTACTCCACTTTTCTCTCGACACGTCTCGGCAGCAAAAGCATACCAACAGTCCTTCTTCTCCACAAAACCCCCATCCTCTACATAGCACAAACTGAGAGCCTTCAGCAAATTGAGTTCCTTCAACAAACCGACTGCCATCAATTGCTTGTCAGAGTTTTGAGCCAAGACTATTCTAACCTAGGGTTTGGAATTTAAAGATAAAGTGAACTAATTCTCAGCAAGTAGTGTCCTTTTTTTGTGATTTCCTTGTTTGGGATTGGTGTTATCTGTGGTTTAGGGTGAATTCCACTGACGAACATCGGGAAAGAGCACTGTCAAGCAAGGGCTGCCCAAATTGGATTGTCAGAACGTACGCAAGGTATTTGATAATTTTCCTGAGAGAGAAATTTTTTGGCTTAGAATTATTGGGTTTCATTGGGGATTTGCTGTGCATTGCTTCAAGGGTTGCTTCTACAGAGAGTGGCAGTGCTTAGGGACAGATTTTGAACTAAACCAACTGAAATTTTGACATGGCATCAAAAAGGCAATGACTGAGCGTCGGAGGGTCCTCATCCGCAACACCAACGGCTTGGGAAAACACCAAATTTGTTAACGAATAGGCTTGGAAATGAAATAAAAGCTCTTTTACTGCACAAAATTTGATTCCTGAGCGGGTTTGAGGCATGACAAGACAGAGGATGGCGAGTTAGCGACTATGATCCTGGGATGTCAGTGGATTCATTTCACTAAGCCACCTGAATAGGCCATCGTTTCTGTGGTCCGTGAATTTTATACAAATACTAGTGCCGAGGGTCCTCCAATTGTCCAAGTCAAGGGGCGGTCAGTGGCGTTTGGAAGCCAAGCCATCAATGCACTATTTACGATGCCTGGTTTTGAGGGTAGGGACTATATGGAGTTGGGAATCCGCGGCTATGACCTCGAGGATATTATTAGGAGGCTCTGCAAGCCCGGGACTACATGGAAGACAAATGACTTCATGGGTGAGAAGACCAGTTTCCCGCATGCTGCGCTCAGTCACTGTGGGAAGGCATGGTTTAACTTTATTTATGCCAACATGATCCCGACTCGTCACCTGAGCGACGTGACTAAGGACATAGCGATTCTCTTATTTGTCATTGCCACGGGCCTGAACGTGGACATCAGAGTTCTCATACATAAGTCCATCATAAAGGCGATCAAGAGCACCATTGCTGCGGGACTTCCACATTCATCTTTGATCACCAGGCTGTGCAAGAGGGCAGGTATCCATTGGGGGCCAAAAGAGATAGCTTTGCCGCCCATGTTAGTCATTGACCATCAGATCATCTCACGCTTCAATGTGTGGGACGGGGCAGTTTCTCATGTCAGGGGCAAAGGATACGGGCCACCTACTGAGCCACCTCCTACAGCAGAGCCCGAGCCCTCGCAGCCACCAGATGAAACTTTACAGGGATCATGGCATCCCTCACTCTGCTACATCAGAAACAAGATGTCGATGCTCAAAGGTAGCAGAGGCACATTGCTGTAGTGGCACAGAGGCAGGACATAGAAATGCAGTATCAGGTTGAGCTGGTCAACACGATGCCGAGCATATACACCGTGTATAGTGGCTAAAATGCGGAGTTCACGCCATTCCAGTTCCCAGAGCCTCTTGTCTTCCCACCATACCCTCCACCATCACCGCCCACTGAAGCTGATGAGAATGATGCTGCTGCCGAGTGACCAGACTTCAGGGAAGCCCTCTTGTATAGATTGATATATGTTTAGTAATGAGGGCATTGATTACCTTAAGTTTGGGGGTGTTATGGTTCTTTATCTATTTTATTTCTGTCTATTGCCATGTTAGGTCACCATATTTAGTATTGCATTTATGTTTTTATCAGTATTGTAGTGCAGTCGTTTTGAACTGTAGTATTATGTTTTTGGATTAGTATTATGGATGCCATGAACTATTTTTGGTTATTATTTATGAATGCTTAAATTATTATCAGCATGTATGATTGGCTTATAGCCATCTTTTTAGGGCTTTTACAGATTCATATGCTTGTGCCATGTTAATGGCCTTTTTACCTTATTTGGAGCTGTTATCATGTAAGGGTTTTATATACATTATTAATTTTTGATTGTGGCTAATGACAAGAGCCAAGTGATTATGTCTCTCTTAAAGTCGTGTCAAGCATGTATAAGCTAGGGGTTTGTTTAGTTGATAAGGTGAGACTGTTATTGATCCGTCCTTCTTAGCAAGCACCGACCAACTGTGTTAACTAGTTATTTTTCGAATTTAGTTCATGTGTTTATTGCTTTGAGAGTATGGTCACTCTTATAAACTTTCATTGTTACAAGGTAATAAAAGACTTAGACGCGTATGTAGTTTTGGATCTTGGATTCTTGACATGTTGACATAAAAAAAATAATGATGAAAAATGAGAATACAAAGAAGAGAAGATTTAATATCGAAAGTCGTGCGGTGGGTCGAGATGGAGCGTGAAACGCACTCGCCCATAAACGCATGACCGATGTTGAGATGGAGTATAAAATGCACTCGCCTAATAATCTTTGATTATTTCTGTAAAGTCTCAGTCGGCTTATCTTGATTACATGGCCTTTGTTACTCGAGTTATTAGATTCATAGGGGTATTCTATACCTAGTGCCCTAAAGTCGTTTGGCTTGGGAGTCACTGATTAAAATCTCATTAATGGGTAGTTCTGAATAGCCTAAGGTAATTAAGGACTGTCCAAGTCAAATTTTATTGTCTTAATGCTAGAGTCTTTTGATCATTTCCTGCACTTGCGTCTTATTCTTAATGCTTGTTGAATGTTTAAGTTGCGGAGTGTGCATACTGGTATTAACAATTGACTGTGCGTACTTATTTGAGCTATGATTAGTTTGGACGGTTGGTCTCCACACACACACATAGAATGGATCAAATACAGTTTTATGCTTGAAATTGAATGAACCCTTACTCATATATGTTTTTGCATTGTTCTCTGGGAGTAGCTATGATCGAGCTTAGAAGCCATGATACTAGTATACAGTTTTATTTTTCTTTCACGCATTGATTTACTATTGTTAGTTTTGTGTTAAATAGTTTGCTCGAGGACAAACAAAGACTTAAGTTTGGGGGTATTTGATGAGTGGAATTTATACTCGCGAATCAGATACTTTATGGCTTAATTAGTTACTTGATCTTCATAGTTTATATAGATTTTATATTATTTTGCTTAATCGATGTAATGTAGGGCCTAACAGGTCTTTTCTAGCCTTCAAGGGGCAAAATAGTGATATTTCATACACTCGCGCCGCGGCGCCAAAGCCTAGCCTTAATCCCGCGTCGCAGCGCCACCCTCCTTGTCCAGCTGATGTCACCTTGGCACTGCAGCGCCCCTGATCCCACATGGACTCACGTCGTAGCGCGAGCTCCGGTGTTTTCCAAGCTGACGTGGCACCGTAGCGCCACCCGTAAGCTTATTGCCCGCGCCATAGCGTGACCTCCGGTGCCCAGGCAGAGAAGATTTGATTTTAACCTAGCTTATGAGGAACTGATATATATATATATATATATATATATATATATATATATATATATATATATATATATATATATATAAGCCAGCCTCTATACATCATATAATCGGATAACTTAGAATAGCTTAGCATAGCATAGTATAGTTCTCTCTCCTCTTTTATACTTTCTCTCTCTAGTTCTTACATAATGTATGTATGTATATATATATATATATATATATATATATATATATATATATATATATATATTAGGTAGATTAGGGAGAAGTCTGGATTTCCTTGGAGCAGCAAGAGCAATGAGCTACACAGATTGGAGAGCTTGAAAGGAGCGGAATGCTTGGAGACTGAAGAGCCTCAACATAGTTTATTCTTATCTATTTAGTTTCTCTGATTTTGTTATCCATAAATATTATATTTATTGCTACTTATATTTTGTTTAGTAGCTATGAACTAAGTATTGGCTCTAAGGTTATAATGGAACCCTTTGTTAATTAAATTGACTGTCTTATCTCTTTGGTTGGCACCATATCGTTTGGTTTAATATATTCATGCTTAATGATTATCACTAAGACATTAGTGATGATTTTGGTAATCTATATGATATTGAAAGAAGGATTATAGATTTACACCTAAATATATTGGCATCTGATTATGGGTTTCAACTGCATAAGTTGTGCGTAGAATAGACATATATCTATGTGCTACGTGCAACTTAATAAATAACTTATGCTTAAATCCTTGTTAGGTTAATTTGCATAGACATGTGTAGGATTATCACCTAGCTTGGACATTTTTCTATGTTCTATTCCCTATCGGGTGGATCTGGAGTGGATATGTTTGTGCATACCTCGATAGAGGTGTATGAGCACATGTGTGTTCTCGGTCGACAAACTGTCGTGACCATTAAGACCAAAGAGAGAAGGGTAGGAAGTTTGATGAATCATAACACGCCAAGTGTTCGACAGAATGCCTGTGTGGGGTGAAGTTATAACCTTAGCTTCTAATTCCTTCGATTACCATTCGTTATCCATTTACTTGCTTTGATAATTAGTTATAACTAGATTAATCACACTTCCATTTATTTCTGTTCGAATAAGATTTTAGCGATACAAAGTCGGTACTTGGTAAATATTAGTGATGGTTCCTCATGGGTTCGACACTTTCCCTATCACTGTAATACTTGTTAGACCGCGTATACTTGCGTATTTTTAGTGATCGGTTTTCCTACCAACAATCACCAGTTCTGCCAATTGATTGACTTGTTCACCGATAGCCTTTAATTCCCGTTCCATCATGAACTGGAACTGTGAATAATCCCATTTGTCAGCATTATCCTTGCTGGTTTGGGATGAACTCCCCACATATTTGAGGTACTTGGAGGTCTCTCTATTGCCTCTGTTGATCATGTTAACCTCCTCTTCTTTGTGTTGAGGGAGAGGGTTGTCTTGAACATGTGGTTGATTGGGTTTGGTCACCACGATCTCACCATTGTCAATTAAGTCCTGGATCTTATGCTTAAGGGCCCAACAATCATGAGTGTTATGGCCTGGAGCTCCAGCATGGTAAGCACACGTCTTGCTTGCATTAAAACCCTTTCCACTCGGGTTGGCTAGTGGAAGGAGATGAGTGATTTTCTTCTGAGCTGTCAGAAGTTTGAGAACGTTTTCGAGTGAATCCCCTAAGGGTGTGAACACTCTTGTACGTCTGATTTCTCCACTTTCTGGTAATAGAGGGTTTGAATACTGAGCTTGAAAAGGGGAATAGTTTCTCCTCTGAATAGGCAAGTTTTGATTGCCTTTTTGTCCTTATAGTATCAAGGAAACATCCTCTTCTTTCTTCTTATGGACCCTCCATGGGTTGTTTCCATAACTTCCAGATTGGATGTACTCAACTACGACTTTTAATGCAGTGTGGTCTTGAATTTTCCTTGATATCAATCCCATTTCAGCCATTTCTCCGTGCTTGATCATTTCTGAGAATGGCTTTCCTATTCCAGCTAGGATCCTCTCATAAAATGGAGCTTCTTGAATATCTATGAAGGTCATCACCATTTTAGAATCTGTTATAGACGGAATAACTTGAGCAGCCAGATGCCTCCATCTTTGGGCATACTCTCTGAATAACTCATTGACTTATTTCTTGACCTTGGTAATTTGATACGGGTCTGGAGCCATTTGAGTTTGTAAGTTGTATTGACTGAGGAAAGCATGGGCTAACTCCTCCCAGCTATGAATTTTGGAGTTATCCAATCTGCTGTACCATGTTCTGGCTTCTCCAGTCAGACTTTTTTGAAATAGCTACATTCTGAGCTTTTCATTCTCGGCATAAGATCTGAGCTCTCCAATGAACACTTTTAAGTGGGTGTAAGGATCTCCCAATCCATCATATTTTTCAAAATCTGGAGTCTTAAATTTTTTCGGATAATGAACCCCGAGGAAGATGCAAAGGTCTGGATATGAAACACTTCCGTGTACTCCAATCCCTTTGATGAATCGAATGATCTCTTCCATTCGTAGAACCTTCTTCCGAATATCACCGATGTCTTGCTCTTCTTTAAGAACGGCAATTTTAGGGGTTTTGTTGGTCTTATCAAACTGAGACTCAGATGCTGGAACTTCTTTATCCGAACCATGGACTCCTTCATGTGTAGAGGACTCTGTGTGGATGGGTATTTGTGAACCCTGAGTTGACTTGTGTAATTCTTTGAGCAGAACATCCAACTCTGTAATTTGATTGTTTAATCCTTCGAACTCGTCACGAGAGACAGGAGTAGGAGTAGCTTGACCAGATGTAGCCATGTTTGGCTGTAGGCTTAATGCCTTTTTGGACTTTGAACTGGTAACGGGACGAATCATTTCCCTACAAAAAGACTTATGTAGTTTAGTCTAGTGACATGTAGAAATGTTACATGCTATGTAATGTGTCCGTTTTTAGGAGTATTTTCTTGCAAAATGGATGTCAGCTGTTTTGATGACATGATAGCATGACAGGCTTTGATATAAAAATGAATGCATGTTCACATGCTCCTTTATACTTTCCATTACATTAAGATTGACATGGAAATGAAATTACAAGTAATTTACAAGTAATTGAAATGGGAAGGTATGAAGAGACTTCCCTCCACGTTTGGTTTATCAGAGGTTGACCTATCTTAGGCTACTCTCGCGGCTTTTTGGCATGAAGGTTCCCAGATCATCGCAATTTACTTGATGGGAAGTTAATCCTATCTTTCAACTGGAGCGAATCTGGGTGGTACCTATTCTGAGTCTCGTGGAATTAGTCTCCCGACGAGTCTAGTAATCAAACACCGACAGGATAGCCTCCTGGTGGAGGGACCACACAACATACATTTACATACATCTTGTCTTACCGTATGGAAATGGTGACATGTTCGAAGCACTAATATCACAAGCAGATATGGTGTGAAGCACTAAGTGCAGTAAGTAAAGCATTAGTACACATTCATTCAAATGTAAATGCAATATCCCCACACAAGCAGATAAAAGTTTTGAAAAGTTTTTAAATAGTGGCTTAAGCCCTCTTATTGGAGATTCCCAACAGAGTCGCCACATGTCGACGTCGGGATTTTACTTGTCCCTTTCTGTTCTTGTCTTTTGGTGTTCTCATGTTAGGTGAGATTTGTTTGAAAAAACAAGTTTGAAAAGGTCCGACATGTATATGTCGACGATTTGACTGTAAGAGTCGCTAGTTGATATTTTTAAATGGTTGCACTTACTCAACCGAGAAAAGGTTTGCACAAAGACCTAGTGATGCGACACTGTTTAACTGGTCTGCAAAATAGAAATTCGTTAGGGTCCAGGGGCTTGATTAAGCGGAGGGAAGGTGTTAGGCACTCCCCGACTTCCGTGATAACATGGTTACCGCCACTTTTCAAATTAAACTTTTATCTGAATGTGTGTGTAGGTCTATATGAAGTTGTCTGGAAGTAGTGCTATGCCTCGTTTACACCTATATACAAAGGGTTTGACTTTTGTATAAAAGTTAAATTTTAACGAAAAATGGCAGTGATGTTTTGCAAAACAAGTTTTTCAAACCCTTGTGCTCATAGTAATTGAGGCATTTGATACTTCCATTTTATTATGTGTTCGGCTTGATTGCTTTTATTATTTTTGAGATGCGAAACATCTTCTAGAAAATAAGATACACAGCAGTGCCGAACTTCTTGTGTGCATGAGAGCCATCTAAGGAAATTCAGACACAGTGAATAATTTACAAGCTGGCTGCAGCTGAAAATGTCCATCACGGGAACCGAATCTAGATTCAGGAACTAAATCTATGATCACATGATTCCTAGGCTTACATGATAAAAATATATGTACAAAAGCTAAAACAAGAACTAGATTTGAATAAATCTAAACTATTTCAGCTTCATCGGTTCCAATTTAGTCACCATGAACCGTCTAAAGTGAGAAATAGTTAGATTGTTACAAATCTAGCCCATAGCAAAAGCTAGAAAATGAATTAGATTTGAATAAATCTAAGCATTCCAGCTTCAACGGTTCCAGTTTAGTCACCATGATCTGATCAAAGTGAGAAATAGCCAAATTTAGGCAAATCTAACCCACAGGCTGATAAACAATTGTATATATATAAGCTGTAAAAATATATATATATATATATATATATATATATATATATATATATATATATATATAAGCTGTAAACGCACCGGATATCACACCCAGGATCAATCGAACAGAGTTCGATAATAGTATATATATGACGCCTCCAAATCTGGGTCCCTTCGAACCTCGGATCCGGTCCGCCACGATACTACTATCGTCCAACTATTTATATCTTTTATTCATAACTTAATGAATATAACTTTGCTTATTACAATTTAGAATATAAATTCTTTCCATTTTCGGGATCTGTATAATGACCCCAAACTTTTATAAGTTTTAAATCTTGGTCATTTACCATTCCTGTCTTACATCATATTCGATGTTATAAAAATATGCAAAATAATTTAAACTTTTTCAATCTCATTTGAAAAATCTTTTGTTGATTTCTTAACTTGAATCAATTACATATCCTTGAATCAAATTATGTTATGATTCATTCGATCTATTCGAATTATTGTATAAATTTTTACATCTCGATTCGAATTCCTCTATACACCACATAGTACAACTTTATAATACAACTTGTATTACACATCGTAAACTACTATCATGTACATCTCCTAGAACCTAAACATGGTTCAAGAGTAGATATTTAAATAAATCAATCAATCTCCTTCAATACTATTGAACTTTATCAATCAAGTAACACGAAATCTTTATCGTGAGTCCTTAACCTGTAAAAGTGGTTATTTGCAAGGATAAGCTCGACAGCCCAGCAATTCTAATAGTTTTCATGCATCACATAGCATATAGTAACATACTCAGTTCATGCATTCATAATCAATTAATATTTACTACGCATGTTACTTCTCACATAACAGGCAAAGAAATTTACTCCACAAACATATCATCAAAGATCAACTTTCATATTTCATACAAATCAAAGACTTCTAAAATAATGAACTCAGCTTTTGAATCAAGAATGAATAACAAGAATCAAAAGACTTTTGGGGATCATAAGACCTTGAACTATGTCCTAGGTTATCAAGGGTTATACTTGAAACCTTTAACAGTCATAAGACTATGGACTCTTCTACTCGTACTTAGAGGGATCAGCCTTTAATACCATACTATGCACAATATCTTAACGCTAAAGCATAAGTAATCTCCTATAACAGGGTTGTTCATCTCAGTTTGACATTAGAGTCCGCACCAAAGGAAGTTTAGTTTGGATAAACTCAACAAGGGTTCTAAAATTTAGAACATTCATCAACTATGGACTAATCGAATCAATAATACAAGGTTCAATAATAAATGATATTCAAATTGAATAATAAACTCATGAGGTATACAATGGAATAAGTATTGTATAATAGAAATCATGCTTTGAAAAGATTAATAACCTTTAATATAACATCTTGAACTTGATCAATAAATAACAAGAGTTTGCTCAATATAGAATATAAGTCTAGAACTTGTTTAATGTAAAGAGGTAAGGTTTAGAAACTTGTATAACAATAACAAATAGGGTTAGGAAACTTTCCTCGTGCGTAGGTTACACGTTAATTATACACGTTCCTCGATTTAATCCTACATACCATTTTCATTCACAATACCAGTCAATTATGAAAGTAGTATGCATACAATCCAATCATGTTTGATGATAAAGCATATACTTTATAACAATCTTATTCATTTATTAATAAAAAATATTAATTTATTAAAGGCTTTTAATTATCTACATGATGCTGCTTTATAATATGTGATAAACCCATAGTTTTAAGCAATGATTTTAGAATAATGATGATGATCATTCTAATGAGATCTAAATTCTTAGAAAGCTTAAAACTAAAATAGTTTCTAATCGTTGGATTACTAAATTGGAGATTAGTGAATCCGGATAGATTGGTACATACGTTGCTTGCTTATTGGATGAGGATGATTGATCTCATGATCATTTGTGTGGAGATACTAAAGCAAGTATGTAGGTGCTTATTAGAGAATAAGTTCACTGAACGTGGCTCGCTAAGGAATACCTAATGGAGTTTTACTTGCCTGTCAATAGGAATTCCTATAGTGATAGTAGTACAAGTGATCATTGGACTTGAGATCATCATAGTATCTTGTGTATGATGAGTTATACTTTGACTTATTCCTTAAGACCCTTAGGATATATCAAAGGGTATGCTTGTGTATAATAAGTTGTACATGGAGATAATGTATGATCAATAAAGAATCTAACGCTTCTAGTAAAAGAAGTGAAATGTCCTATGTGATTCGAAAAATGAAAACTCAGTAGTTCTTGGCCAAGGCAGAATGAAATTAGAAAGGAGTTTCTAATTTGCATTATATGGTGTTGCGCATTTAAGAATCGAAAAACATATAATTAAATAAAATAAGACTTGAAAATAATTTTATATCTTATATTTAATTGGGACATTGTATGGTGGAAGGATTGAATTGTACGGTAACTATTTACTCAAAGGTTCTTTTATGATTAATGTTAAAATCTATATTATCTGGATAGTTGTTAATCGCTAGGAAGGCATATCCCTATTATAGAATAAATATTATTTATTTAAATAAATTAATATTTTAATTTATTTATTTAAATAAGATTAGAATTGTTCTAATTGATTTATTCACAACCAGTTTAATATGGAGAACCTAAAGGGTCACACCATAAAAGGAATAATAATTATTTAAAAAGTTAATGGCATAATTGTAATAATAAGTTAAGTATATTTAATTTAATCTATGGTGATAGAATAAATTAAATAGCTTAATATTTATTATTTAATATTTTGGAAATATTAAATATAAATTAATAAGACGAGTCTTATTATTATTATTATTATTATTATTTAATTTCTAAAGGAGTTTAGGAATTAATTAATAAAAATACTCTCAAATATCCTAATAAGATTAGGAGACTAATTAATTAAAAGAGTTTAATTAATTATTCCTAATAAGATTGGGAGCCTAATTAATTAAAAGAATTGAATTAATTAAAATAAAACCTAATTCCTTAATTGTTGAGGAGGGTTGCCCACATCTATAAATAAGAGGAGTTTTATTATGGGTGGTGGGGGTTGACTTTTTTACAACATACGTGATTTCAATAGTTGGGAGAGTACACCCTGAGAGATAGAAAAATTAGGATTTTGTCAAATACCCATCTTCTTGAATCTTTCTTCTTCCTTGGTGGATCACCTCTAGAGGCCAAACACTTGGAAGGCTAACGTTAATCAAAGGAAGGAACTAAACTCGGTGGATTCAAGTTGAACGCAAAAAGGATTTGGAGGTGAACTTATATCTGAGGAAGCTCGAATATTCAAGGGTATGATTCTTGTTCTTTATCTTTTAGTTTAATTAATAATTGTACATAAATGATGATCCGGGTATATGGTTTGTAAAATTTTAAAAACTCTGATCTTCCATGCTTCCGCTTATTTTGTACAATTTGATTGTGTTCATGAATATTACAAACCTAACAGTGGCATCAGAGTCAAGCCTTTATGCAAATTATTAATTGTTTGATTTGATATGTGTTTATTACAAATTTTTTTGGGCATAATTTATTGTATAAAATTTATTAAAAAAAAGAGGGCTGAAATAAATTTCCCTGAGTCTGTTGAAATATATATGATATATACCGTAATTCCGAAAATAAATTTGCAAAGTCTGTTGGAAATAAATTTCCGAAAATCTTTGGAAATTTCGTGGAAGCCTGTTAAGGTGATGATCATGTATTATATATATATATATATATATATATATATGTGTGTGTGTGTGTGTGTGTGTGTGTGTGTGTGTGTGTGTGTGTGTGTGTGTGTGTGTATACATATAATACGGTAATCATGGGTCCTTGACCACGTGATATATAGTAATATATATAGTAATATATATAAATAGTATTATATATAAATAGCCTGTTAAGTTTATATTTATATATAATACTATTTATATATATTACTATATATATTACTATATATCACGTGGTCAAGGACCCATGATTACCATATTCTATATATATATATATATATATATATATATATATATATATATATATATATATATATATATATATATCTTAATTATTTTATAATTAAAATAAAAAGTTTATTTTAATTTTAAAATTAAATTTCATGCTAACTAATTAGAGTTGAAATTGGATTCCATGATAACTAATGGGAGTTGAAATTGGATTCCATGTTTCCTGAAATAAAGAAGTTTATTTTGATATGAAATAAGATTTCATATTATTCAAAATAAAGGAGTTTATTTGTGAATAAGAAAGAGAATCTGTATTTCCTTAAATAAATGAGTTTATTTAGATATGAAATAAGATTTCATATTATTCAAAATGAATAAGTTTATTTGTGAATAGGAAAGAGAATCCATGTTTCTTTAAATAAAGAGTTTATTTAGATATGTAATAAGATTTCATATTATCCAAAATAAAAGAGTTTATTTTGACTTGGAATTGGATTCCATAATTAATTAAAATAAATTAATTTATTTTGATTAAAGATTTTGATTAAAATAAAATAGTTTATTTTATTCAAAATTGGATAAATTAAAATAAAAGAGGTTTATTTTGATTTAAAATTAAATTAAAATAAAGGAGTTTATTTTGATATAAAATTAGATTTTATGCTAACTAAATTTGTCCATTAAATGATATCAATATATATATTGAATGTATGACCCCAACTTTTTAATGAATAAAATTGAATTTTTTTCTATTTATTATTGTGAATAATAAGGTGTTAATTTGATATAATATTTTGGTTATGGGTGAAATGTGTAAAATTTTCAAAATAAGCAAGTGGTTATAAAATATTCATTGTTGTCGGGAAATATTCGTTTGGTCGTGGAATATTCTTTCAGTCAGGCAATATTCGTATGACGGCACAACCATTTGTGGATCTCATAACAGAATAACTGTCGGATGAAGAAAACGACAAATTTAAATTTTCATAAATTACGGCATAATCGTTACCGTTAAGACTGTTGAAATACCCGGTGGGTAAAGTAAAGTAATACGAGTTGTTACATAGTAGCACACGGTATTGCACAGTATTTTTGAATTATTGATTATTACGTAAGAAGGCACTACTCAATAATTATTACAGTAATTACTGTTCAATATTTTATTTTATTGATTCAATAATTGCTACGTTGATATTTTATATTATTCTTGTTTCAATAATTGTCACTGCATAGTATTTTTCATTATCAGATCAATTCATATTATTTGAATAATATTATTAGATAGCATTATTGGTAATGTCTAGAAAGTTCTGTCTAAGAAGAGGTTTGACCATCTAATTACGCGCCAGTAAGGAGAAATCCTTATTAGAAAGCCCCCTCTTTCCTAAGAACTACCTAGTTGTCATTATTGTGATTCTGTAATATTATTTGTGAATAATTAATTATTGATTTATATGATAAGAAAATATTTAGTTGATATGGATATAAATGATGGATTTAATTATATGGTTATAAATGAAGGAATTAGTGTTAAGGTATTTTATCAGTATTTTGTCGGATTGGAGGTATTAAAAGATCAAATCGGTGTTCTTAAAGCTCTACTGTGTGAGTTATAATTGTGATCCGACCGTTGGATCGTTGTGATTTTTAGATATGTTCTACATATATAAGTTGAGTATATATCCACAAATTTTGAACCGTTAAAAATTAACGTATGATTTGTTATGAATTTTAAAAGGTGTTAAAAATCGTCCGTTTGTGGATTTTGGATATTTTTTGTCTGGAATTTGGAAAAATTCAAAGCTACAAAGTTGTAGAGAATTCAATTTCATGTGGAATGGACATAAAATTCGTATTTTTCTGATAAACGGGCTATTTTCTATGAATTATTGAAGTTTCGGGAAAATAAAATAATTTTTATTAAAATTGGGTGGGACCCACTTTTGTTTTTAGCATGTGGGCTGCAAAATTGGTTTTTAAGATTGGCATGCTGGTCTTGGATGGCTAGCATGCGTAGAAAAAAAAAGAAAGAATAATATTTTTTTTATTATTTTAGTCTCCTTTGGCGTTCTAGCATTTTCCTATCAATAGGCGCTTAAGTTAGAATTGAAAAACACACCAGAAACATAAGTTTTCTCTCCCTATATTATCGAGCGTATCTTTGTGAGCATTTAGATACTTTGAGAGTTGCTATTCAGTGCAAGGTTCATTCGACTTTTCATCCGATAGTCCAGTCAGAAGTACTGCTCTTTTGAGGTATGAGATTTTAAGGGTTATTATGTTTTTCAGTTTCGTAATTTTTTTGACCTTTAAAAATTCTGGAAAAATTTGAAATGATAATTTGATGAGTTTTCTAAATTGTGTCCAAAAAGAGCGATTTTTGGATGTATAAATTAAGAGTTATGAATTTTATGGAAAAAGACTATTTTAAAAGTAAACCCTTATACCTCCTTGTGGTTAACTCCAAAATTAGTGAAATTTTTATTGAGAGTAAACGTATATAACAGAATTATACTCTGTAAATTTCAAAAAAATTCACAAAAGTACAATTTATGATAAATGTCTAAATATTCGGCAGTTTTGGCCATATGAAAAATGGTAAATGAATTTTAAAAATTCTAAGAAAAATATATATTCAATATGGGACTATATTCGGCTAAATCCCTGAAAAGAAATATTTTTGGGACTGATTTGGTATTTTTCTTGAAAATAGGCTAGTTATGAGTAAATGAATTAAATATGTTATGGAAAGTAAGAAAATTGGAAAATAAGATTATATGGCTTGAGAATCCTATATAAGGTATATGCAGATTTTTTTATGAGGATTTTGGTTATTGGTGATGAAATCTTATGAATTTGACATTTTAGGATGATTAAATGCATTATTTAGTAAAGTGTAAACAATTAAAATAAATTATTTATAAGTTTAAGAAATGTTATTATTTCAATATCATTATACTAAAATATTGGTATAGATTTTATTATGGAATTTTTACCCTTTTTATGTCGGGGTTACTATTTATGAATTACTATTCATGAGTTACTATTCACAGGATACTATTTACGACAAAATTGGTTTCTTTTACTGACCAAATTATCGTTGATTTATGAATCTTACTCTTGAGATTAAATCTATATGTTGATTATATTATTTTTATTATCATATATAATATTTTTATAACCCTAATGATGATGTTTATCTTTTATTCGAGTGTAAAGATAGGTAGATTATTGGTATGATCGTGACTATGGGTTCTCTTTGGCCAGTAGTGCAAAGATGAATTGTTGACTGGTATGATCATGACCATTGAAGTTATAATTGAATATCTTTAGCTTAAGTGCAAAAGTAAATTGATCAACATGGTTATAATTATGGTTTATATAAATTCTGAAATGATTATGTGTTTCTTTGGGATATGAATATCTTTGGCCCGTAGTGCAAAGATGACCTGTTGTTAAATATCTTTGGCCCGTAGTGCAAAGATGATCTGTTGTTGAATATCTGTGGCCAGTAGTGCAAAGATAAACGGTTGACGAATATCTTTGGCTAGTAGTACAAAGATAAACAGTTGACGAATATCTTTGGGCCGTAGTGCAAAGATGAATTTATTGGTATGATTATGAACAGGAACTGTGATTTGGTATAACCATGATCTTTGATGTTTCAGGTAAAGACATGTGATGAAAATTATCTTCGTCTTGGATGCGAAGAGGAATTTAGAATCACAATTATGATTATGAGTTATTCATATGATTGTGGACCAAAACTATTGATTGATGTTACAAGGATAAAACATTGTTGGTGAATTTTTAACATGGAGAAGATAATAGACTTTATGGTCTATTTGACTCTTATAATGGATTGCTCGTTCCGCTGCAACTATGATTGAAAATTTTTATCATCTACCATATGTTCTAAATCTCTGATTTATTACTATTGAAGACTATTGATAATTTATTTATCTTTAGTTATGATATTCTTTATTGGGCTAGTTGAGCTCACCCTTTTGCTTCATAATTACTTTCAAGTAATAAGAGTGTAGCTAGGTCGAGCGGGGGTAACAAGGGAATAGAACTGTGGTCTCTAGCTGTAGAGTTCTCCTTAAACAGTATAGAAAAATGTGTTATATTTTATACATCATTTAGTAGTTATATTTGGTGAATCAAATAGGGTGAGGCGAACCCAACATTGGAAGAGTGTTTTGCCACTATCATACAAGATGTCTAATGACGTACAACCTCGTGTCATCATAAGACAGGGTTGTGTACATCCACTTGCTGAGTATATCTACGAGCACTACCTATATAATCTTGGTGTTTGGTTGAAGTATAACTCTAAATTAGAGACAGTGGAGATAATGATATGTCAAGAGAAGACTCACCGTTGGAAAGAATATGATAGTAATCTTCTCATTTTTCTTTGGGGTCTATTGGGTCAACCAAGGATAATTCTGTGGACATATGATATCTATCATAACCTAGACGCATGGGCTCCCATGTACGAAGGTTTCATTGAGCACTTCCCAAAGATTCTAATTTCCAAAACAGTTTTTGACTATACATTTATGTAAGGTGCCATTGTGACATGCTATCCAAGGTTGGGATGAGAGTCACAGTGGTATATATTTGTATCAAAACTCACAGCATATGTGTTGTTGTATTTTGCACGACAATTGTTGTAATAAAGTTGTAGTTGTTTCTGTACCATGTATTTGGTGACTCATAATAGGTTGGGTGGAATGGACCTATTTTGGGGTTGTCACAGTTGGTATCAGAGCTTATGGATATAGTCTCTAGCGGAGATCGGATAATAGAACTAGGAGAGGAGAGATGAGTAAATTCTTCGCTAGTGTGTCCTACCTAAGCTTATTTGTTGGTCGGTCATAATATAAGGATATTATGTGATATGTTAATTTATTTAATTAACCCTTGTTTTATGGCAGTATTTGAGAATGACAGCTGAGAATGTTAACAATGGAGTGAATGAGACCGTGTGGATACCTTTAATCACCAACCATGATAATGTGATGTCAGGCGAAGAAGGAATTAGAGATATTCCTGTGGTAAGGGAAGAATTAATAGTTCCACCCGAACTAGTTGCAGAGGTAGCAGCTGAGAGTGAGGAAGAAGAGGAACCTGAGGAGAATTTATTAGAAGAATTTTATGATCGAAATGTGGAATTGCAAAATCGTATTATTGAGTTAGAAGAGCAGGCTGAAGAGCGGCAGGCGGTCGTGGAGCAAAAGGATGCAATGATTCAAGCTTGTGTTACCCGATATGTGATGCTTGAACAGAAGCACTCTTTGGCAGAGTATAAGATGATAAAGCTGGAATCTGAGCTGAAAAAAGAAATAATTGAACGAGTGAGAATGAGTGATGCATGGGTAAAAGCCGCACGACGCGTTGATATTGTGGAAAGAGATGTCCGATCTAAGAAGGCTAAAATAGATGATATGTATTTCTCTTTTTGGACATCAATTGAGAGAACCCAACATCGAGTTTTGAATTACCCTGTACATTGCGGTCAACTCCAATTCGATATGGATCGAAGATTAATGAATCAGATCATGAAACAGGAATACGATGAAGTTGTTGAGGGTGAAATATTCCCTATAGAAAAGTCAATACCAACGGTAGTGATGACACCAAATGCTGCCCTAGATAAGTCAAAGTTGGGTAGTTCGAGGGAGAGCGGTTGTCATAACTTCCCAACAAATGAGGAACCCAAATGAAGTTATCACGGGAGATGAACAATGGAGAAATCATGATGACCCGGGAGATAGAATCTGAAATGAAAGCAAGGTGTTCTCAACTTTTCGAAATACCGGCTACATAAATTTCGGGGACGAAATTTCATAAGGAGGGGAGTTGTAAGACCCCAACTTTTTAATGAATAAAATTGAATTTTCTCCATTTATTATTGTGAATAGTAAGGTGTTAATTTGATATAATATTTTGGTTATGGGTGAAATGTGCAAAATTTTCAAAATAAGCAAGTGGTTATAAAATATTCATTGTTGTTGGGGAATATTCGGTTGGTCGTAGAATATTCTTTCTATCGGGGAATATTCGTACGACGACGCAACCATTTGTGGGCCCCATAACAGAATAACTGTCGGATGAAAAAAATGACAAATTTAAATTTTTATAAATAACGACGTAATCATTACCGTTAACACTGTTGAAATACCCGGTGGGTAAAGTAAAGTAATACACGTTGTTGCATAGTAGCACACGGTATTGCACTGTATTTTTGAATTATTGATTTTTACGTATGAAGGCACTACTCAATAATTGTTACAGTAATTACTGTTCAATATTTTATTTTATTGATTCAATAATTGCTACGTTGATATTTTATATTATTGTTGTTTCAATAATTGTCACTGCACAATATTTTCCATTATCAGATCAATTCATATTATTTGAATAATATTATTAGATAGAATTATTGGCAATGTCTAGAATGTTCGGTCTAAGGAGATGTTTGGTCATCTAATTGCGCGCCAGTAAGGAGAAATTCTTATTGGAAAGCCCCCTCTTTCGTAGGAACTGCCTGGTTGTCATTATTGTGATTCTGTAATATTATTTGTGAATAATTAATTATCGATTTATATGATAAGAAAATATTTATTTCATGTGGATATAAATGATAGATTTATTTATGTGGTTATAAATGAAGGAATTAGTGTTAAGATATTTTATCAGTATTTTGTCGGATTGGAGGTATTAAAAGATCAAATCGGTGTTCTTAAAGCTCTACAGCGTGAGTTATAATTGTGATCCGACCGTTGGATCGTTGTGATTTTTGAATAAGTTATACATATATAAGTTGAGTATATATCCATAAATTTTGAACCGTTAAAAATTAACGTATAATTTGTTATGAATTTTAAAAGGTGTTGAAAATCGTCCGTTTGTGGATTTCAGATTTTTTCTGTCTAGAACTTGGAAAAACTCAAAGCTACAAAGTTGTAGAGAATTCAATTTCGTGTGGAATGGACATAAAATTCGTATTTTTCTGATAAACGGGCTATTTTCTATGAATTATTGAAGTTTAGGGAAAATAAAATAATTTTTATTAAAATTGGGTGGGACCCACTTTTGTTTTTAGCATGTGGGCTGCAAAATTGGTTTTCAAGATTGGCATGCTGGTCTTGGATGGCTAGCATGTGTAGAAAAAAAAAAAAGAATAATATTTTTTTATTATTTTAGTCTCCTTTGGCGTTCTAGCATTTTCCTATCAATAGGCGCTTAAGTTAGAATTGAAAAACACACCAGAAACATAAGTTTTCTCTCCCTATATTATCGAGCGTATCTTTGTGAGCATTTAGATACTTTGAGAGTTGCTATTCGGTGCAAGGTTCATTCGACTTTTCATCCGATAGTCCAGTCAGAAGTACTGCTATTTTGAGGTATGAGATTTTAAGGGTTATTATGTTTTTCAGTTTCGTAATTTTTCTGACCTTCAAAAATTCTGAAAAAAATTGAAATGATAACTTGATGAGTTTTCTAGATTGTGTCCAAAAATGACGATTTTTGGTTGTATAAATTAATAGTTATGAATTTTATGGAAAAAGACTATTTTAAAAGTAAACCCTTATAACTCGATGTGGTTAACTCCAAAATTGATGAAATTTTATTGGGAGTACATGTATATAACAGAAGTATACTCTGTAAATTTCGGAATTTTTACACAAAAGTACAATTTATGATAAATGTATAAATATTCGGCAGTTTTGGCCATATAGAAAATAGTAAATGAATTTTGAAAATTCCTGGAAAAATATATGTTCAATATGGGACTATATTCTGCTAAATCCTAGAAAAGAAATATTTTTGGGACTGATTTACTATTTTTCTTAAAAATGGACTAGTTATGAGTAAATGAATTAAATATGTTATGGGAAGTAAGAAAATTAGAAAATGGGATTTTATGGCTTGAGAATCATATATAAGGTATATGCAGATTTTTGATGAGGGTTTTGGTTATTGATGATGAAATCTTATGAGTTTGGCATTTTAGGATGATTAAATGCATTATTTAGTAAAGTGTAAATAATTAAAATAAATTATTTACAAGTTTAAGAAATATTATTCTTTCAATATCATTATACTGAAATATTGGTATAGATTTTATTGTGGAATTTCTACCTTTTTTATGTTAGGATTACTATTCATGAATTACTAATCACGAGTTACTATTCATGAGTTACTATTCACGGGATACTATTCACGACAAAATTGATTTCTTTTACTGACCAAATTATCGTTGATTTATGAATCTTACTCTTGAGATTAAATATATATGTTGATATCATCTTTAACATTTTTATAACCTTAATGATGATGTTTATCTTTGACTTGAGTGTAAAGATGGGTAAATTATTGGTATGATCATGACTATGGGTTCTCTTTGGCCAGTAGTGCAAAGATAAATTGTTGACTGATATGATTATGACCATTGAAGTTATAATTGAATATCTTTAGCTTAAGTGCAAAGGTGAATTGATCAATATGGTTATAATTATGGTTAAATTCTGAAATGATTATGTGTTTCTTTGAGATATGAATATCTTTGGCCCATAGTGCAAAGATGACCTGTTGTTGAATATCTTTGGCCCGTAGTGTAAAGATGATCTGTTGTTGAATATCTTTGGCCAGTAGTGCAAAGATAAACGGTTGACAAATATCTTTGGCCAGTAGTGCAAAGATAAACGGTTAACGAATATAGTTGGGCCGTAGTGCAAAGATGAATTTATTGGTATGATTATGAATAGAAACTATGATTTGGTATAACCATGATCTTTGATGTTTTAGGTAAAGACATGTGATGAAAATTATCTTCGTCCTGGATGCGAAGAGAAATTTAGAATCATAATTATGATTATGAGTTATTCATATGATTGTGGACCAAAACTATTGATTGATGTTACAAGGATAAAACATTGTGACGCCCCCAAAATTAGGTATTTATCACCCATCTTGGGTCGTCAGATACATGGTACAAAATACAAATACAAACTTAATTATACAAATGTCGTGTAACATTCGACAATACATAAACTGAGAGTTCTAATAGGAATATTGTCATCTAGATAATATCCATACTCAATGAGTCCTCATTACATTTATTGTCACACTATTTAACAGAATGGTGAGGACTACTAATGCTATCCTCTGGACCATCACTCCTTTCCCTGACTCGTCCCAGCTATATTCTCATTTCCTGAAGAGAACATTGAAAGAAAGGATGAGCTCAACTAGCCCAGTAAAAAATATTATGACTAAGATAATGAAGAATAAATTATCAATAGTCTTCAACGATGTTAAACTGATAAAATACAATAGACATCAAGTTTAACTGCAGCGGAATAAGCAATCCATTATAAGAGTCAAGTAGAGAATAAAACCTACTATCTTCTATGATTTAAAAATATTTTCATCAACTTTTATCACTGAGACTCAGCTTAATAAATAAACCACATCTTCTAATCATCCTTGTATTACGGGCCAAGGATATTCATTAAATCATCAATGATCATGACTATACCGAAAAATCTCTGGTCATAATCATACCACAAACTGTCTATCAATGCATTACAAGCCACTGAGGACTTTTACCACACCACTTATAACATCACAGTTCATGATTATACCGAATGATCCCTGGTCATAATCATACTAAGTCCATCTATGCACGTAAGCCAAAGATGACTTTTAACATAAAATAAAATGAGGATGATGACAATGTTATAGAAATTCAATTAAACAAGTTCAAGAATTAGTTTATCCAGGAACTAATAATATCCAAATTGTCAACATGATACTTCTTTATAAAGTAACAGTCAAGAATGCTCAGAAGAATATTTTCATGAAAAGATACTGGATGAAGCGCAAATATCAAGGATATTCCACTAATTTCATAGAGTATAGAAATCAAACTTTAACCAAATGAGTATAATAAAGAATATATAAAACTACAAATGGATTTTCACCAGCCATGCGGTAATCCACGTATACAGATCATTTCCACAATTTAATAAGGAATGAATATAAAGGATCATTCACCATGCATGTGGCAATCCACATAGACAGGTTATTCCAACATAATAATAAAGAATGGAATAATAGAAGGATTCACCATGCATGCGATAGAGACCGCACAGACAGGTTATTCCCAACAAAATAATAAATGTGGAATAATAAATATGGAACCAGGTCAGGTGAAATTCACACCGACAGGATATTCCGACAGAATAATAAATACGGAATAATAAATGATGGAACCAGGTCAGGTGAAATTCACACCGACAGGATATTCCGACAGAATCGTAAAGAACGGAATAATAAAAGAATTTCACCAAGTATGCGGTACTTCGCATAAACAGGTTATTCCAACATAATAATAAAGAATGGAATAACAGAAGAAGATCACCAAGTATTGGGTAAACCGCATATATAGGTCATTCCACCAAGTATAGGGTAAACCACGCATACAGGTTATTCCAACAGAATAATAAAGAATGAAATAACATAAGTTCTCTTCATGAATAAGAAAGAATAACACCCCTTACCATTTTAAAGAAGAACTAAAATAAAGAAGTAGTTAAGTGGCAGAATACTCTTCTTCTTTCTCTCTATAGTTTCTCTCTCTAGAGTTCAGTGAATTCGTAAGAAAATAATGAAGGAATGAGCTTCTATTTATAGGAAAATGGAATGCATAGTAACTAATCCATGAACGGTCCATATTGATTTACTTTAATCTGACGGTCCATATTTAAAGAAAAATCTTTTAAATAAAATATAATATATTCTATTTATAGAATAACTTTAATAAAGTATTCTGTTTTATATAAAAAGATTTTACTATGCAAAACACTATGCACAATAGAATATAATATATTCTATTTATAGAATAACTTTAATAAAGTATTCTGTTTTATATAAAAAGATGTTTCTGTTTTATTACGTTAATAATACGAATAAAACAAAACTTCATTATCGCTAAATAATTCGTATTATTAATTGACAATAATTGAATCAAACTGAGTGACTTCTCACATAAGCATCAATACCGTGTGCTACTATGCAACCACGCGTATTACTATACTTTTACTACCGAGTAGTTCAACAGTATCAACGGTAAAACTTCCGCCGTTATTTTTAATAAAATATTTTTGTCGTTTTCTCAATCTGACAATAATTCTGTTGTGGGGTCCACCAATGATTGTACCGTCGTACGAATATTCTCCGTAAATAGTAACTCGTGAATAGTACTTCGACACAAAAAGTGTCCCACATACTCGAGTGAACAATATTAGAGTGAATAGTAATTTGGGTGAATAGTAACCCGTGAATAGTAACTCGTGAATAGTAACTCCTGAATAGTAACTCCGACACAAAAAGTGTCTCAAATACTCGAGTGAATAATACTAGAGTGAATAGTAATTTGGGTGAATAGTAACCTGTGAATAGTAATTTGTGAATAGTAACTCATGAATAGTACTTCGACACAAAAAGTGTCCTAAATACTCGAGTGAACAATATTAGAGTGAATAATGATTTGGGTGAATAGTAACCCGTGAATAGTAACTCGTGAATAGTGACCATGTATTTTATGACAACTTGTTTACTTTAAAAAAAATTCACATATCACCCTTAACTTTAACCTTTTATCAATTTAACCATTTACCAAAATAGAAAAATTGAATACTTTTATTTCATAAAATTCAGGGTCTCACAATCTCCCCTCCTTATGGAATTTCGCCCTCGAAATTAACGTACGTACCTGATATTCGAAGAGATGAGAATACCTTACTTTCTTTTCGGATTGTACCTTTCTGGATAATTCCGCTCTATCATGATTTTTCCATTTCTCATCTCCTGTATTTCGAATATCATTCTAGAATATACCTTCAAAACAAAGGTTAATCGACATACCACAATTTATCCACTTATTAAGTAAACAATTTCAGCTTATGTAAGTCACACCCTAGCGAAGTATATTACTCGTCTTCTAAACTAATATCTTCGTCAGTGACCATATCCCTGTAACATCAATCAACAATTTCTGTCCACAATCATATGAATAACTCATAATCATAATTGTGATGCTGAATTACTTTTCGCACCCAGGAAGAAGAAAATTTACATCACCTATCTTCACCTGAAACATCAAAAATCATGGTTATACCAAATCACAATTCCTGCTCATAATCATACTAATAAATTCATCTTTGCACTACGGCTAAAGATTTACAACTGTATAACCAATAATCAACAGTTAATCTTCGCACTACAGGCCAAGGATATACAACTGTAAAATCAATAATGCTGAGACTCAGCTTAATAGTATCACGACCACGAATTATCCATGCACTACGTGCCAAAGATAATCGTGTTTTCAATTACGGTCATGATTATACCAAACAATCCCTGGTCATAATCATACCAAGTCCATCTATGCACGTAAGCCACAAATGACTTTTACCACATCTATGAATTAATATTTCATTGCTGAGACTCAGCTCAATAATTAATCCACATTATCGAATCATCCCTGCACTACAGGCCAATGATATTCTTTAGTATCACGACCACAAATTATCCATGCACTACGTGCCAAAGATAATCGTGTTTTCAATTACGGTAATGATTATACCGAACAATCCTTGGTCATAATCATACCAAGTCCATCTATGCACGTAAGCCACAGATGACTTTTACCACATCTATGAATTAATATTTCACTGCTGAGACTCAGCTCAATAATTAATCCACATCATCGAATCACCCTTGCACTCCGGCTAAGGATATTCTTTAGTATCACGACCACGAATTATGCATGCACTACGGCTAAAGATAATCGTGTTTTCATCAACGGTCCTGATCATGCCATAAAACAATTAGTCTTTGCACTACGGCCAAAGAGAATCCATAGCCATAATCATACCAAAAACTGTCCATCAATGCATTACGGGCCAATGAAGACTTTTTTCACATCATTTGTAACATTACGGTCATGATTATACCGAATAATCCCTGGTCATAATCATACCAAGTCCATCTGTGCACTACAGGCCACATATGACTTTCAACAAAATATAAACATGAGAATGAGGTATTGACGTATATAGGGTTTCAAACCTCTTAGAAACTTTCGCGTCATTCGCTCCTCATTATCGACCAAATGGGATGCAAACCGGGATAACTCCGCAAACTTAACCTCGTAATGCGATATGGTCTTATTATTTTGCTCTAATGCTTATCTCAACATTGTTAGATGCCATTTTCAAACACTGCCACAAAACAAGGGTTAATTAACATATCACATATTATCCCTATACTCTGACCGACCAATTAAAGACCAAATAAACTTAGGTAGGTCATACTAGCGAAGGAATTCCCCGTCTCTCCCCTCCTAGTTCTTATCTTACATCTCAGCGAGGGATCATATCCCTAAGCTCTGATACCAACTGTGACGCCCCCAAAATTAGGTATTTATCACCCATCTTGGGTCGTCAGATACATGGTACAAAATAAAAATACAAACTTAATTATACAAATGTCGTGTAACATACGACAATACATAAACTGAGAGTTCTAATAGGAATATTGTCATCTAGATAATATCCATACTCAATGAGTCCTCATTACATTTATTGTCACACTATTTAACAGAATGGTGAGGACTACTAATGCTATCCTCTGGACCATCACTCCTTTCCCTGACTCGTCCCAGCTATATTCTCATTTCCTGAAGATAACATTGAAAGAAAGGATGAGCTCAACTAGCCCAGTAAAAAATATTATGACTAAGATAATGAAGAATAAATTATCAATAGTCTTCAACGATGTTAAACTGATAAAATACAATAGACATCAAGTTTAACTGCAGCGGAATAAGCAATCCATTATAAGAGTCAAGTAGAGAATAAAACCTACTATCTTCTATGATTTAAAAATATTTTCATCAACTTTTATCACTGAGACTCAGCTTAATAAATAAACCACATCTTCTAATCATCCTTGTATTACGGGCCAAGGATATTCATTAAATCATCAATGATCATGACTATACCGAAAAATCTCTGGTCATAATCATACCATAAACTGTCTATCAATGCATTACAAGCCACTGAGGACTTTTACCACACCACTTATAACATCACAGTTCATGATTATACCGAATGATCCCTGGTCATAATCATACTAAGTCTATCTATGCACGTAAGCCAAAGATGACTTTTAACATAAAATAAAATGAGGATGATGACAATGTTATAGAAATTCAATTAAACAAGTTCAAGAATTAGTTTATCCAGGAACTAATAATATCCAAATTGTCAACATGATACTTCTTTATAAAGTAACAGTCAAGAATGCTCAGAAGAATATTTTCATGAAAAGATACTGGATGAAGCGCAAATATCAAGGATATTCCACTAATTTCATAGAGTATAGAAATCAAAACTTTAACCAAATGAGTATAATAAAGAATATATAAAACTGCAAATGGATTTTCACCAGCCATGCGGTAATCCACGTATACAGATCATTTCCACAATTTAATAAGGAATGAATATAAAGGATCATTCACCATGCATGTGGCAATCCACATAGACAGGTTATTCTAACATAATAATAAAGAATGGAATAACAGAAGGATTCACCATGCATGCGATAGAGACCGCACAGACAGGTTATTCCCAACAAAATAATAAATGTGGAATAATAAATATGGAACCAGGTCAGGTGAAATTCACACCGACAGGATATTCTGACAGAATAATAAATACGGAATAATAAATGATGGAACAAGGTCAGGTGAAATTCACACCGACAGGATATTCCGACAGAATCGTAAAGAACGGAATAATAAAAGAATTTCACCAAGTATGCGGTACTTCGCATAAACAGGTTATTCTAACATAATAATAAAGAATGGAATAACAGAAGAAGATCACCAAGTATTGGGTAAACCGCATATATAGGTCATTCCACCAAGTATAGGGTAAACCACGCATACAGGTTATTCCAACAGAATAATAAAGAATGAAATAACATAAGTTCTCTTCATGAATAAGAAAGAATAACACCCCTTACCATTTTAAAGAAGAACTAAAATAAAGAAGTAGTTAAGTGGCAGAATACTCTTCTTCTTTCTCTCTATAGTTTCTCTCTCTAGAGTTCAGTGAATTCGTAAGAAAATAATGAAGGAATGAGCTTCTATTTATAGGAAAATGCAATGCATAGTAACTAATCCAAGAACGGTCCATATTGATTTACTTTAATCTGACGGTCCATATTTAAAGAAAAATCTTTTAAATAAAATATAATATATTCTATTTATAGAATAACTTTAATAAAGTATTCTGTTTTATATAAAAAGATTTTACTATGCAAAATACTATGCACAATAGAATATAATATATTCTATTTATAGAATAACTTTAATAAAGTATTCTGTTTTATATAAAAAGATGTTTCTGTTTTATTACGTTAATAATACGAATAAAACAAAACTTCATTATCGCTAAATAATTCGTATTATTAATTGACAATAATTGAATCAAACTGAGTGACTTCTCACATAAGCATCAATACCGTGTGCTACTATGCAACCACGCGTATTACTATACTTTTACTACCGAGTAGTTCAACAGTATCAACGGTAAAACTTCCGCCGTTATTTTTAATAAAATATTTTTGTCGTTTTCTCAATCTGACAATAATTCTGTTGTGGGGTCCACCAATGATTGTACCGTCGTACGAATATTCTCCGTAAATAGTAACTCGTGAATAGTACTTCGACACAAAAAGTGTCCCACATACTCGAGTGAACAATACTAGAGTGAATAGTAATTTGGGTGAATAGTAACCCGTGAATAGTAACTCGTGAATAGTAACTCCCGAATAGTAACTCCGACACAAAAAGTGTCTCAAATACTCGAGTGAATAATACTAGAGTGAATAGTAATTTGGGTGAATAGTAACCTGTGAATAGTAATTTGTGAATAGTAACTCATGAATAGTACTTCGACACAAAAAGTGTCCTAAATACTCGAGTGAACAATATTAGAGTGAATAATAATTTGGGTGAATAGTAACCCGTGAATAGTAACTCGTAAATAGTGACCATGTATTTTATGACAACTTGTTTACTTTAAAAAAAAATTCACATATCACCCTTAACTTTAACCTTTTATCAATTTAACCATTTACCAAAATAGAAAAATTGAATACTTTTATTTCATAAAATTCAGGGTCTCACAAACATTGTTGGTGAATTTTTAACATGGAGAAGATAATAGACTTTATGGTCTATTTGACTCTTCTAATGGATTGCTCGTTCCGCTGCAACTATGGTTGAAAAATTTTATCATCTACCATATGTTCTAAATCTCTGATTTATTACTATTAAAGACTATTGATAATTTATTTATCTTTAGTTATGATATTCTTTATTGGGCTAGTTGAGCTCACCCTTTTGCTTCATAATTACTTTCAAGTAATAAGAGTGTAGCTGGGTCGAGCGGGGGTAACAAGGGAATAGAACTGTGGTCTCTAGCTGTGGAGTTCTCCTTAAACAGTATAGAAAAATGTGTTATATTTTATACATCATTTAGTAGTTATATTTGGTGATTCAAATAGGGTGAGGCGAACCCAACATTGGAAGGGTGTTTTGCCACTATCATACAAGATGTCTAATGACGTACAACCTCGTGTCATCATAAGACAGGGTTGTGCACATCCACTTGCTGAGTATATCTACGAGCACTACCTATATAATCTTGGTGTTTGGTTGAAGTATAACTCTAAATTAGAGACAGTGGAGATAATGATATGTCAAGAGAAGACTCACCATTGGAAAGAATATGATAGTAATCTTCTCATTTTTCTTTGGGGTCTATTGGGTCAACCAAGGATAATTCTGTGGACATATGATATCTATCATAACCTAGATGCATGGGCTCCCATGTACGAAGGTTTCATTGAGCACTTCCCAAAGATTCTAATTTCTAAAACAGTTTTTGACTATACCTTTATGTAAGGTGCCATTGTGACTTGCTATCCAAGGTTGGGATGAGAGTCACAGTGGTATATATTTGTATCAAAACTCACATCATAGGTGTTGTTGTATTTTGCACGACAATTATTGTAATAAAGTTATAGTTGTTTTCTGTACCATGCATTTGGCGACTCAGAATAGGTTGGGTGGAATGAACCTATTTTGGGGTTGTCACATTGAATGTTTATTATTCATGAGATGAATGTTATTTATTAATGTATATAGTGATGTGTATGATAATAAATGTGATTGATTATGGACTATTGACCAATGTGATTGGATTTTATTTTAGTTAGATGAATGAATGTATGGGTTTTATTAAATGGGGTTTGCGTACCTCGTCTTCTCTAATTTTTTTTAATGTAAATTCTATCTCCCTCCTATGTACTTCTCCTTGACTGCTGATCAAGGTTTCTATTTATTTTAAATAGTTTTGTAATAGGAATAGTTAGAATTAATTTTGAAGAATTGGAGATCAAGGAGCAAGGAGCGTTTGAAGACCCGTTTGTAATGGAGCCTGAGATTTAAATGTAATAGATATATTTAAATTTAACTCTTGCACCCTAAGTTTGACATTTTGGTTCACTTGGTGGCTCTAGTGAACCAAACTAGAATAAAGTCCATAATCAATTCGAGTAGAATATAGTATTCTATATGTGCATGCTTATACTATATATATATATATATATATATATATGTATATATCTTCGCATGTTAATTAATATGACTCGTATTTTATATATATATGTGCATGCACGCTAAACAAGATGAGACAAATTAATAACAAACCCCTCCAATATTTTATATTAAGTTGTAACTTTCAAAGATATTTAGAATATCAAACGTTGCCTTTTAGCATGATAGAAACAATAGAGTATTGAATATTTAATATGAGTTTGTTGTGCACACACAAGACACATATTAAATATTTAAGATGTTATTTTTTTAAAATATGATGTTTATAAGGAATTGAACATTACTGCTTTGTTGTGCACACACAAGGGCTGTAGTTTTCTCTTGACTTATATGGAAATGTTGGGTCTGACTTAACTTAAATCATTTTAGTTCGGATGTGCACACACTTGACCATTATGATTTAAGTGGTAAAATACAAGGAGTTGCATAGTTGATGTAATTGACAAGAGTTGTGTACCTATTTATTTATATATAGTTTGTTGTGCACACACAAGGCTACATACATTTAAAATGGGATCCTTATTCTCACTAGCATATCTTTAATTAGATTTTATCGAACTATATAAGTGAGGGTAATATAGTTTGATAAAAATAGTGGGAGATACCAATTTAAAAATAAGACCTATATTATTTTGGTAATTAAAAAAAGAATATATGATATAATGTTGTTAAATTACAAATTCATTTACATAATTTTACAATGTCTAAATTACTATCACTGCGAAGCATATTAGATGCTATTTTACTGAACTGAATTAAACAGATTGGTTAAGGAATTTGAGAATAGTTCTCATGGCTGAAAAGCTATTTTATGTCCTTAATATGCCTATCCTTGCAATGGTTGTAGACAATGCTTCTGAGGAAGAGATTGCTACTTTTAGAAAGTTGCAAGATGATGCACAGTTGGCTCAATACATCATGCTCGCATCCATGAGCAACGAGCTTTAGCGTCAGCATGAAACTATGGATGCTCTTACTATATTCCTTCACATCAAGTAGTTAATGGTTTGGAAAGTAGGACTGATAGATATCAGATATCTAAGGAGCTCTTCCGATCTAGAATGACCAACGACGCCACAGTACAGACACATGTCCTAAACATGATCAATTTGATTGAATAATTAGGACAACAGGTTTTGTCATATGTAGAGAGTTGAGCCAAGATTTGATCTTGTACTCAATCCCGGACTCCTTTCACAATTGTTGTGAATTTTTCATATGAACAAGCTAGGTATCAAATTCTCTGATTTGCTTAACATGTTGAAAAATGTTTAGTCACTTTCCAACCAAGAAAGACTAAGTCTTACTGGTAGGGGTCAAAGGATCTTCTAAAAAGAAGAACGATTCTAAGAAGGTAAATAGAAAGGCAAAAACAAAGGATAATAAGAACAAAACTGATACGGATAGCAAAGGAGTTTGCTTCCACTGCAATAAGCCTAGACACTGGAAAGAAACTGCAAGAAACATCTTGTAGAGGCTAACCAGAAGAAGCTTAGTGATGTTTCGGTTACAAATACAATTTTGTCCATGATTTAAAATAAGTTTTTCTTTAAGTCAAGGTTCTACTTGGGTATTGGATACCGGCTTTGGTTATCATAAATATAGATTTATGAAGGGACCAAGTAGAAGTAAAAAGCTAAACAAAGATAAGAAATCATATGTGTGAGAAATGAAGAAAAGGTTGCTACATTAGCTATAGAAACTTATAGTTTAGCAATGCCTACGGGTAAATCTATTAAGTCAATAAGTTATTATTGTATGCCAGTTCTTGTTAGAAACATTATTTCTATTTTGTTATTGGACAATGAAATTTTTGGTATTATATTTAAGAACAATTGTTCTTCTATTTATAATAATAATGTTTTGTATAGAACTGGAATATTACTTAATGAATTTTGTATACTTAACTCACGTGAAGATAATTTTGCATATTGAACAAATTAGTATAAGAAAAGGAGATGATCATTCAAAGAGTTGAATGTGTGTATTATAACGTAACTAGCATCATAAGTTCATTCTCTTTTGTCTAAACTCTGATTATGATTATACTAATCAAATCACAACACTTGTTTTCCCATAATATTAGACTTCACGAACGACTAGCTAACTATGCGTTTAATAATTTAACTAAGCATGTAAGTACCTCACTGACATGTTAAGAATATATTTTAAGATTTCATTATATGTCTAACACATTTTTATGTTCATTAAATTAGGTTACTATTACATTCCCTGAAATAAAACAATTAAAATTTTCATTCTTGGACACTGCATAGTGGCGCTGCGGTGCCACCCTACAGGCTAACCTTGGCGCTGCAGCTTGGACTGGGGCACTGCAGCTTGGACCTTAAGGCATGGGTTTGGCGTTGCGGCACGACATGCCAGTTTCTAATTCTGAGTTTCGCAAGGAACATAGATCATGACCAATTACATCCAATTACATTATTCACACAAGAATTTAAGTATACCCAAACACTAGAATTCGTACATAATCCCTACCCAACCTTTCTAGCACGATTTAAGAAGTTAAAACATACAATTACTTGAATCGAACCATAAAATTTCACTGTTCTTGGTGTTTTTGAAAGTTTTGAAAATAAAACATGAAAATTTGATATTACAATTAGTTATAACTCTGAATCTGTCCATTCAAAGTTTATTTTCTTCGTTTTGACATGTGATAACATAATCCACAGTTAAATTTTAAGTTAAACGACGATTCATGCATTGATCACTAATTTTTTTTTTACAGAAAACTTAAAATACTTATTAATGGAAAACTCTGATTTTAGCATGGTTACATGAAATCAATTACTTTCAACACATGAATATATGATATATACATGTTATAAACATACACTAACATATACATTACATCCTATGTTCATCAATTGTAATTCTCTTCAATCATAGAGGACTTAGAGATAGTTTTTTATAAAAATAATAACAACGTAATTACAAATTGGGTTGAAGAGACTACCATAAAGCAGATTCCTCTGATTCTTCACTTTCTTCTTCAATCTCTCAACTTCTCTCTAAATTCTCTCTGAATTCTCTCTGGATTTCTCTCAGTTAAAACTAATGAATGAATTACGTAAAAGAGAAGACTGAAGAAGGCGTACAGATAACTGGCAACGTTGTGGTCAGTTAATCCATACATGATTTAACTGTTCCCAGCTCCTCATAGGGCCTTGTTTGGCTATCACTTAGGAGGTTCTTTCCATTTAATTTAATAAATCTCTTAAAATATAGTTTAATCATGTCACACCCATTTAAACAATAATTCAAATATCTTATTTAATTTTATTTAAATAAATATAATAATTTCTCATTAATTCACATAGTCACATAATTAAATTTCTCATTTATTAATTATGTCAAATTATTAAATCTCTAATTAATTATTAAATTAATTAGAATAACATTATGCTTATTAAATAATTCATTTAATCCAATAAGCTCAATTAAATACATACTTTGAATAATAAAATTTTCCACATTAATTTAATAAATATAACACATATAATTAAATTAATCAACCACAAATTCATCAATTAATTATTTAGTCCAATAATTAAATCATCGAGAAATATTTATTTAATTCAATAAATATTCAAATTAGATTACAAAATCTCGTTCGTCACAGTTTTTGAGCCTCGAGAACATTCAAACTCAGTTACTAAGGTACTATGTTTGACCACACTTAATCCTATGTTCTTGATGTTTTCTGGGCTTGATAATGCATTAATGTTGTAGTATTGATGTAACACTACAACCCCAAACAAATTTCATGGCCAAAACACATCACAACTAGAAGTTATAAGCCATCAAAATGGCTGTCGGACCTGTTCTTTACTTTATGGGTTACCCAAAGATGAAGAACAGTTCAAGGTGCCACTTTTGGATCCTCATATCTTGTATTCTAAGTCCTATTTGTGTGATTAAATGGTTCAATACTATAGTAGAGATGTAAAGGTATAAAAGTAACACACTCTTGTAGCTTAACAACATCACATGTGAGAGATCTAGGCTAGTCAAACCATGTCAGAAACCTGTTCTTCACAAATTTTGGGTTTTCCAAAATTCTCATAAGGCAGTTGGTCAACCCTACTTTGACCATCATTAATTTTGATTCTGGTTATGATATGGAAGTTTTAATGGCATTATTGTGTAGTCTACATGTCATTCTACACAATCCATACACTAACATAGCCTACCTACTTAACATCAACAAGATCAAAGCCCTGCAAAGTCACTGTCAGACCATTCTGGAAAATCTGGGTTGCCCAAAAATCAGTTTCTGTGACGCCCCCAAATCCGGGTATCTTCTAACCCGACATATGGTGATACACGGTGCTACAGTTCACACATACATTCAATTGAAATGCCTCAAAAGAATGAATATGTCTTATATATATTCCAAAATAATATTACCATTCCCAGGTTCTTTATAACCATTACATGTGTTCCTGTCATAATATCAAATAATAACAACATTCATCACATACTATTACAAAGGCAACCTATTAGTTTGCCTAAGCCTTCCCTTTATCTTTACCTAATCCTTCAGTCCGTTCGGTCTTAGCTGCATTCATATGGTCCAAGCAAGAGTGATCACAACTAGCTCAGCAAGTATGACAATTTTATTTAAACAATAGGCTTGAATCATATAAATCGTATATCTTCAATAACTGAAACAATAGTTATGAAGTACTATCGATAATTCAAAACAGCACTTCTCTTTTCTTTAAAATGTTTCACAATGAACAACATTCCTTAAGCATCAATATTGGGCCAAGACCTTGAGCATTTCATTCTTTCTTTGAAAAGGACAACCCGGGACCAAGTCCGTAAGTCTGGCATATCTTACGACCACGGCTAGGTGATTAGCGTATAATACTCTATGTTGAACAACACTACTTTCTTTAAACGTATGTACGTTTAAGGTTTGGCAACCTCACGTGTCTATCGTTTGACGACAAAACATTTGTTTATCTTACTCAGTCTTTCTTTTGAAATCAATACCAAAACAGTTTGGCAAAAGATAGCAATATTAATAAAAGTTAGATAAATTATAAGGAATTCATCAAAATACATTAAGTCCAGCAGAAAGAATTGGCTTCAACTTCGTTATACATCAATTCACGCATAAGGTACATGAATTACAACGCTTATCCAAAAGAATATAGATAAGGGTTAGAATACTTGCCTCTTATCGTCTTCTACAGTTAATATACTTTCCTTGGAGTCTTTAAGGTTTCTACAATACACGATCACATAACATACCACATTAGGTCATAAACAATCATGTAAGGTCATTACTATATCTTACCCTTCTTCTCAATTTAACCATACCTTAGATTGTTTATCATTCGTTACGGTTTATCGTATTACATTGTTCTTATGTTTACGTAATTGTTCGTCAACTTATAGTCATCATTCTTGAGGTTTTAAGTATGTTCAATGATGTTACTTCAAGTCAATTAAGTATTTAATTCATTACTAATTAACTTCTTCCTTATTTATACACTTAAGCATTCTTTACTGGTCATTTTCTAGTGCTGGTGCTACGGCGCCAGTTTTCTATGTAGAGCTCGCGCTACAGCGCGACTCTTCAGTACCCTTACCCCGGACTAAGCTCTACGGCGCGAGTCCCTTCTCTAACATCCGCACTGTGGCGCCACTTTGCAGTGGCTAATGGTCTCAAGTTTGGAGCTGTGGCGCCAAGGACAGTTGTTGCCTCCTTTTCAGTCAAATAAAAAGGACTCTAACTCATGCAAGCGTACATGGGTCAACAAGTAGTACAGAGTAAGAAAAGTATCGATCCACGGAGAAAGGTTTTAAATCTTAATCATCATACATCAACTATTTCACTATTTTTATTTGCTTAAACGAATAACTCAAAGTTATAATTAATTTTAAATTCAATTAATGAAAAAAAAACACAATACTAAATTAATGTAATCAAATTTGGAAAGAATGGGATTCTAACTTCATTTAATACTTCACCCAACTTGCAATCATCCTGTTATATTTATATACTTATCATGGAATACTAGTCAAGTGCATAAAAGTAGACACAACCATTTTTCAATGACTTATAACCTATTCACATAACATCCACATATGTTAGAAATCACGTGAGCGACATTATTACCAAAATCACTATATGTCTATGTGAAATTGAAGCAATAACGAATTAAAGTGCAGGCTCTTTCAATACTACACATGGTGAAACAGTATATTTCTATCCGGTTCACGAATTACAAAGCTAACTAAATCAACATCATAAACATATGCTATTATGATTTTATCCATACTCATATTTCATTTTTCAATTCCATATAAGCATACAAGGTGAATGGTGATCAAACATTCATTCATTATGGTCAATCATAATAGGTAATCCAATGATAAGCATACAACCAAACAATCAGATATATAAGTTAGACTACATATCAAAACCCATTAGAATCCCACAATGGAGTTTAGTTCATTTCTGAACCAAAAGCCATTATGGAATTGAAGCAACACATGAAGTTAAATAATGCAATTAAGAGATGAAAGAGAAATAATTAAACTCAGTTGCAGAATTTGCTCCAATGTGTGTTCCAAAGTACCAATAATCTCCAGAAGATTAAAACTACACTTTATTTAATAATCTAGAATAAGAGAAAAGCAATTATAATGATCAAATGCTCCAAAACTGTAAGCATCCTTAAAAATTGTCGGCCAATAGAATCCAGCTTGTAACACTCTAGCCGCTGTCCTCTCTCCACCATAGTGACTGCCATATAATGAAGCGTGGCAATCCTGCAAAAACCCCTCTGTCTCACTATATGGGATACGTCTTCTTATCATCTGATCAACACATTGTGTGAACAAATATGGTTCATCCCATATAAACCACTTCACATCATGCAAAAATTTCTTCTTTTGATAACCAACTAAGTCATAAGGAATCATCCTACTCACCAAGTAGTTCGCATAGTCTGCAAACCACGACACTTCCCCTTTCACCACAAATAACTGTTCATCTGGAAAGGACTCATTAATCATAGTCTTGTCATATACCTCCCTTCCCGGATTTTCCAGTCGAGATAAGTGGTCTGCCACTTGGTTCTCAGTTCCCTTTCTGTCCTTAATCTCCAAATCAAATTCCTACAACAGAAGTATCCACCTGATCAAACGAGGCTTTGCATCCTTCTTTACCACCAAATATCGAATTGTTGCATGATCCGTGTACACTATCACCCTTGTCCCAATCAGATAAGCTCTAAACTTGTCAAAAGCATACACAACTGCCAGTAATTCCTTCTCTGTGGTGGTGTAGTTCAATTGAGCATCAGTATGGGTCTTGCTCGCATAGTATATCACATGAAATTTTTTTTCCCTTCTTTGGCCCAAAACAGCCCCCACAGCATAATCACTGGCATCACACATCAATTCGAATGGTAGGTTCCAATCTAGTGTTGTAATTACTGGTGCTGAAGTTAACCTTCTCTTCAAATGCTCAAATGTAGACACACAATCCTCATCAAACTTGGACTGTGCATCCTTCTTCAATAAGCTACAAATTGGCTTTATTATTTTGGAGAAATCTTTAATGAATATACGGTAGAAGCCTGCATGTCCTAGAAAACTTCGAACACCTTTTACTGAAGTTGGTGGAAACAAATTCTCAATAGTCTCTAATTTAGCTCTGTCCACTTCAAGTCCTTTCTTCAACACCTTATGTCCCAGAATTATTCCTTCTTGTACCATAAAATGGCACTTTTCCCAATTCAACACCAAGTTCGTCTCAACACATCTTCTCAAAACCATCACTAAATTTTCTAGACACAAATCGAAAGAATCCCCAAATACTGAAAAATCATCCATAAATACCTCCACATTATACACCACTATATCAAAAAGGTAGCCATCATACATCTCTGAAAAGTGGCTGGGGCATTGCACAGACCAAAAGACATCCTTCTGAAAGAAAAAGTTCCATATGAACATGTAAAGGTTGTCTTTTCTTGGTCTTGTAGAGCTATAACAATCTGATTGTAGCCTGAATACTCATCCAGAAGGCAATAAAACTCATGACCCGCTAGTCTATCCAATATCTGATCGACAAACGGCAGTGGGAAGTGATCTTTCCTTGTAGCTTTGTTAAGTCTGCGGTAGTCCATGTAGACTCTCCACCCCATCACTGTTCTCATTGGAATCAACTAATTATTTTTATTAGAGACTACGGTTATACCACCTTTCTTCGATACACACTGTACCGGGCTCACCCACGAACTATCTGAAATCAGATAAATAATACCTGCATCCAGCCATTTCAACACTTCCTTCTTAACCACTTCCTTCATGATTGAATTAAGTCTTCTTTGTTATTCCACTGAAGGCTTGCTATTATCTTCCAGTAGGATCTTATGCATACAAAAATATGGGCTAATCCCTTTTATATTTGTTATAGTCCACCCAATTGCTGACTTGAATTCTCTTAGAACTATTAGCAATTTTTCTTCCTGAAAAGATGTTAGTGCAGAAGAAATAATCACATGTAATTTTGAATTTTTATTTAAAAAAGCATACCTCAAATGGTTTGGAAGTGGTTTCAACTCTAGTTCTGTAGGTGTCTCAAGAGATGGCTTCAATTTCACTGATGACTCTCTAGCTTTCTTTAATGGCTCAATAGGAGTCTTAAACTTCCTGAACTGTGGAGTTGTGTCAAGAATATGAACAATTTCTTTAATCCCCTCATCAACTATTTCTGAATTTCTCACAATAGCAGTTCTCAAAGGTTCACGATTCACCAAGTTCTCTACTTCATCATTTAGTACCTTTTCCACCAAATCCACTCTGAAGCATTCCTCTTCATCTGTCAAAAATTTCATTGCCTTGAGCACATTGAAAGTAACTTCCTGATCATGTACTCGCATTGTTAGTTCCCCTTTCTGAACGTCGATTAAGGTTCTTCTTGTAGCTAGGAATGGTCTTCCAAGGATGATCGGTATACTTCTGTCTTCTTCATAGTGTAATATGATGAAATCAGCCGAAAAGATAAATTTATCCACATTAACCAGTACATCTTCCACAATCCCCTGCGGATAAGTGATAGATCTGTCAGCTAGCTGTAAAGAAATATTTATCGGCCTTGTAGACGGCAATCCCAACTGATTGAATACTGACAACGGCATCAAATTGATACTTACCCCAAGATCGCACAAGCATTTGTTGAAGCTCATCTTTCCAATTGTACAAGGTATTGTGAAGCTGCCCGGATCCTTCAGCTTTGTAGGTAATTTGTGTTGAAGCACTGCACTACATTCTTCCGTCAAGGCTACTATTTCAAAGTCTTCTAATCTCTTCTTCCTTGACAAGATCCCCTTCATAAACTTTGCATAACTAGGCATCTGTTACAATACCTTAGCAAAGGGTATGTTGATTTGTAGCTTTTTAAATACCTCTAAAAACTTACTGAACTACTTCTCTTCCCTCTGCTTATGTAATCTTTGTGGATAAGGAATAGGAGGGTGAACGACTGGTATCTTATTCATGGGCTTCTCAAAAGAATCTTCTTTATTCTTATTCTCTTGCTACTATTCTGAACCTTAATTATTCAAGCGATCCTAAAAAAAAATTTCATGACCGCGTAGCCGTGCGGTTTCCCCTTGCAAAAGTGGCACGGGCGCGCCATGCTGATTTTCTACAGTTTGCTTCCCAGACCTAAGTGTAATTGCTTGACATTGTTCCTTCCCTTCCCTTCTTGGATTAGCCTCTGTTGTACTTGGCAATGAACCATAGGGTCTGTTGTTAAGCATGCTAGCCATCTGACCCATTTGAGTTTCCAAATTTTTGATAGCCACTGCTTGGCTTTTGATCATCACTTCGGTATTTGCCATATACTTCATCATCATCTCCTCCATCTCTAACTTCTTCTCTTGCTGAGGTTCAGGTGGTGGATGATGTTGTTGTTGTTGAGAAAATCCAGGTGGGTAAAGTGATCTTGGTGTAAACTATTGCTGAGATGGTTGTGCCTGAAATTGATTTTGTGGTTGAAACTGACTTTGTTGATTGCTTTGATTATTTGACCAACTGAAATTTGGATGGTTGCGGTTGTTGGAGTTTTATGTACTCTGAAATTGACCTCGATTCTTCTGGTAGTTGCTCATATACTGTACAGACTCTGAACTGATAGCACATTGGTCAGTTGAATGCGACCCTGCACACATATCTCACACACGAAAGCAACTATCTTCACCTTACTTTCCGCCAAAGAGTAAATATTCTTTGCCAAGGATGCTATCTAAGCTGACAACTGAGTGATAGCATCCACCTCTAACAAACCTGCAACTTTGGGCTATGGCATTCTAGCTGTAGGATTTTGGAAATCATTCGCTGCCATCGTCTCAATAAGATTGTAGGCCTTTTCATAGCTCTTCACCCATAAGGCTCCTCCTGCAGCTGCATCTATAATTGGCCTCGACTGCATTCCAATCCAGTATAGAATGTATTAATCACCATCCAATCCGGCATACTATGGTGTGGACACTTCCTTAGCATATCCTTGTAACTTTTCCAAGCTTCATATAGAGATTCACCCTGTTGCTGCTCGAATTTGGAAATTGTTGTCCTCATTTTATTAGTCTTAGCCATTGGAAAAAATTTGGCTAAGAACTTTTGTGCTAAGTCCTCTATGTTGGGATAGATCCTGAAGGTAGAGAGTGAATCCAACTTCTTTCTTTGTCTCGTAACGAAAATGGAAATAGCCTAAGTCTGATTGCATCCTTTGTCACTCTGTTGTACCTAAAGGTGTCACATATTTCAATGAAACTCAATAGATGCTCATTCGGGTCATCTGTAGCAGCATCCCTAAACTGTACCGAATTCTGCACCATTTTAATAGTGCCCGCCTTTATCTCGAAAGTGTTGGCTGCTATAGTGTTAGTTAAAATCTAGTTATGTACAACACGCAAGTATACGTGGTCAACAAGTAATAAAGTGAAAGTAGAGTATCGTTCCCACGAGGAATTGTTTAATAAAAATCACCAAGTACTAACCCGTAACCAACTCAATCTTATTTAAACGAATGGATTTCAAATTATATAAATTAAATTATTTAATTACACTAATTCTAATTACAGCTAATTAAAAATTAGATTACGGAGATTTAAGATCACAACTTCACTTATTGCTTCGTTTAAGTTAACACACTTCTCATCAATTATTTTCTATCCTGAATTGTTAATCAAGAACACTAAAGCAGATAAAACCACCTCTCGATGCATAATACCCATAATCACTTAAATCCACAGATGATAGAATTAAGCAAGACACCCTAATTAACTAATCCATTATATCTCTATGTGAATTACAATTAAAAAGGATTTAAAGCGCAAGTTCTCTATAAGATTACATATGGCGTAAAGGTATATCTCTATCCTAAACATAAATCATGAATTCCATCTATGTAGAAATCACAAACACATGCTATCATGATAAGATCTAAATCAATATTTCATCTCTCGAGTTTATATAGATTATCACGGTAATTGTTAGCTAGGCAATTAAGCAATTAAGTCCAAATCACAACAGACAATCCTCACAATAAAACATAATAATAGATGGCGAAGCATATTAAAATTAACTACACAATAAGATCCATTGTAATCTCAAACAAAGAATTAGTTCATTGAATTAAAACTAAGAATCCACACTTGAATACACATTAAAAGATAAGAATAAGATTAGAGAAAAAGAATTGAATCTGTTGTCGGCAAATTCGTCATCCGTCTCGCTCTTGATCTGGATCTCCAATGGCTTCCAAGTGCTTCAATATGCAAATCTCATCAGAACTAAGGTTTTTGCCTAATCTACTATAATCTAATCTAATGGAATCCTCTCTCTCTCTCTCTCTAATCTCCCCTCTAATCCTTGTGTTTCTCCTCATTTTATAAGTCTCTTTATATGTCTTTAAGTCCTCTTGGAAGTCCTTGAGTTAATCGGATCGAAATAATCCTTCTTAAACTCAAATTTGGACAAAATCTGAGTTTTCTGCGCGTACCCCCGCCCTGGCGAGGGGTATAAGGCATAAAGGGCCAGCCCCGGCGGGGGTCCCTACTGTTTTACAACTGGTATGCCCACCCCAACGGGGGTTTTGTGAAGGGAAAGCCCACCCCAGCGGGGGTCTTGTTTATGCTCTGACATCCTTTGAGAAAATGACCATAACGTTTGATCCGGGAAGAGTTACGAGGACTGCCACCTATCAAATCGAAGATATCGACGAGCTCTAGAAGTTTCATTCTTTGAGAATTGACAGATTCGGATTGAATAAAGGTGAAGATCGGGCTTTAATTAGATGCTATGTAAATGGCAAGCATGACAACTCTTAGCTTTGATCTTTGTTGATGAAAAGGCAATAACTCTCGCATCCGAACACCGATTGGGATGATTCAAGATGTTACGGAAAGCTACGAAGTAGATCTAAAGTATAATCCAAGTTCCAAGCCAAGAACATGCATCCAACGTGGTGTTAAAAGTCCTTCAATCTTCCCTTCTTGCATTTACTTACGTATTTTGGTCCAAAAGATGTCCGAATTGCTTTCTCTTGCTTCTTCATGCCAATGTTATGTCATAGCCTACAAAATAACACAAAATGTATGAAAAGTAACTAAGAAACATAGGTTTAAGCAATTAATTCAAGTAATAGATACTAGATAAGTAGGTATAAAACCTACTTATCAAATACCCCCAAACTTAAACCGTTGCTTGTCCTCAAGCAAAAACACAAAACAATAATGCTATGTAATGTAACTAATCTACATGCCTACAAATCCAGCAGTAATGACAGAAATAAGTCTATTCAACCGACCTTAGAGAAATCAAGTAAACATGATAATACATCATATCAAAATAAATCATTAACTTCTCAATCAATCATCAAATCTTAGACTGTTATCACTAATATAGTGCGTGTGTGTTCCACAACAATGTTAATTAATATAAAATCAAATTTAACATATAACAAGTCTCTTCGAAGGCATCATACAGTGCAAACTCAAGAAATCCAAAAAAAAAAACTAGATCCAACTAAAATCAAATAATTACCAATATCGAGGGACAACATGGGATACTTATGCTTTATTTTTCATCTACGGGAACTTTTTGCTCTTATTTCCCGTTTTATTTATCTTTTTTCTTTTTTTATATACACTGTGACGCCCCCAAAATAGGTATACATCACCCATCTTGAATCGCCAAATACATGGTACAAAATTCAAATACAACTTAATAATACAACTGTCGTGTGGAATACGACAAGACATAACTGAGAGTTTTAATAAGAATATTGTCATCTAGAAAATATCCACACTCAATGGAGTCCTCATTATATTTATTGTCACACGTTTTAACAGCATAGTGAGGACTACTAATGCTATCATCTGGACCTTCACTCCGTTCCCCGACTAGTCCCGACTACGTTCTCATTTCCTAAAGAGAACTGTGAAAGAAAGGGTGAGCTCAACTAGCCCAGTAAGAAATATTATGACTAAGATAATGCAGAATAGTTTATCGTTAGCCTTCAACAGTGTTAAACTGATAAAATATAATAAATATCAAGTTTAACTGCAGCGGAACAAGCAATCTATTAGAAGAGTTAAGTAGAGAATAAAATCTACTATCTTCTATGATTTAAAAGGTTTTTCATCACTTTTATCGCTGAGACTTAGCTTAAGAAATAATCCACATCATCCGTGCACTACGGCCAAGGATATTCGTGTATTCATCAATGGTCATGATCATGCCAACAACTGTCCATCAATGCACTACGGGCCAATAAGGACTTTTACCACATCATTTGTAACATTACAGTCATGATTATACCGATTAATCCCTGGTCATAATCATACCAAGTCCATCTATGCACTACAGGCCACAGATGACTTTTAACAGAATATAAACGTGAGGATGATGACAGTGATATAAGAATTCAATAAAACAAGTTCAAGAATTAATTTATTCAGGAACTAATAACGTCCAAATTGTCAACATGATACTTCTTTGTAGAGTAAAACTCAAGAATGCTCAGAAAAAATATTTTCATGAAAAGATACTGGATGAAGCACAAATATCAAGGATATTCCACTAATTTCATGGAGTATAGAAGTCAAAACTTTAACCAACTGAGTATAATAAAGAATGGAATAACAAAAGAAATCACCAGGCATGCGATAGACCGCACAGACAGGTTATTCCAACAGAATAATAAATAACGGAATCAGGTCATGATTAAACGCACAAACAGGATATTCCAACAGAATAATAAACAACGGAACCAGGTCATGCGTAAACGCACATACAGGATGTTCTAATAGAATAATAAATAACAGAACCAGGTCATGCGTAACACATAGACTGGATGTTCCAATAGAATAATAAAAAATAGAATAACAGAAGAATTTCACCATGTATGCGGTAATTCGCATAGACATGTTATTCCAACATAATGAAAAAAATATGGAATAACAGAAGAATTTCACCGAGTATAGGGTAGCCCGCGTATACATGTTATTCCAACAGAAGGAATAACAGAAGTTCTTTTCATGAATAAGAAAGAAATAATACCCCTTACCGTAAAAGAATATTATTCCGACTAGTAGAGCGAGGATATTCTTGAAGAAAATTTATACTGTTTTTCTACGCTCAAAGCTTCTTCAAACTCTAAAAAAACAAGCTCAAGATTATAGAAGAGAATTCTCTGAATTTTTGGTGTGATTTCAATTCTAGCTAAGCATCCTATTTATAGGAGAATGGAAGAGATACTGTTAAGAAACATATGCAAAAAAAGATATCACGGACTTAACATCACAGCTTCACGGTTCAACATATCAGTATTCCTTTTCAAATAGTTGGCCAATTAGAAAAACTACACATGCCAATATGGAAGCCTTGACCAATTAAAAAACACCCCACATCTCAAGTTGTCAACAATGCTGCATGATTGAAACAAATTGGCTAATAATGATTAAGCTTGAAAAATCACTCCATATCCTGCCAAATTTATCTACTAGGCCACCACTACTCACCCACATACTATACAATTATATATATATATATATATATATATACACACACACACACTTTATAACTTCCTTTCGATTATTTTGAAAAATGGGCAAATGGGAATCCAAATAATAAACAAAATTTATATCAAAGACTTCATAAAAATCCTTTCAATATTTTAACAACATTTATCATCATTATTAAAATTCATAATATTAATCGACCAGGTCGTTCCCAAGAAAAGAGGGGGCTTTCCAATAAGGATTTCTCCTTATTGGCGTGCAATTAGGTGACCAAACATCTACTTGGCAGAACTTATAGACATCGTTAATATTGCAAATAATAATATTAATAACTTCGTCGTCTCAATTATTGACTTAATAATATATATAATATCGACAATAATTGAATCAAATAACGTGAGATACTATGCAGCAATTACTGTAGCAATAATTGAACAAAATTGAGTGACTTCTCACGTAAGCATCAATAATCAATACCGTGTGCTACTATGCAACTACGCGTATTACTGTACTTTTACTACCGAGTAGCTCAACAGTTTTAACTCTAAAACTTCCGCCGTTATTTTTATAAAAATATTTTTGTCATTTTCTCAATCCGACAATAATTTCGTTGTGGGGTCCACCAATTATTGTGCCATCGCACGAATATTCCCTGCTAAAATGAATATTCCCCTACCAATTGAATATTATATAACAACTTGCGTACTTTGCAAAATTTACAAATATTACCCACAACTATAACATTATATCAAATTCATTCCATAATATTTAAAAATGATATTTATAGAAAAATCATCTTTATTAAAAAGTTGGGGTCTTACATACACATAGCTATGCAATGTCTTATTCCCTTAGGCTTTTCAATGCTACCTTAACGAACGACCAACGACTCACATACCATTAAGACCTTAGGCGCTAGGTGTAAAGACAATCCCCTCGGGGTTACTTACTCAAGTAACAAAGGCCACAAAACTAGACAAGCACGCCACGATGTTTATTCATATTTTTTTTCTTTTTTTTATAGCTTATATACCCCAAATATTCCCCCAAACGTAGGTTCTTGTCTAACTTTAGCCATCACTACTTGTTCTTGTCATTCTTTCATTCAAACTAACATTATCCTTTAGAGTCCTATTATGTATCAATTTAAACTCAATCAATCAAAACGTTATTTTTACTGTGCTATCCTTATTATACCAGTTTCAAATAGAAAAAGACTCAATTCATAATAAGAAATCACATCAAAGCTCTAATAGTCAGTATTATACTTGTCTACCCAATTCCATTCTCATCATTGGCCAAAATAAACTGTAACTATCTAACAGCTGGACTCATGCAAGATGAACATAGTAACTAACTATTATATTTGAATTTTTGAATTTTTTTTCTTCAAGAAACTGAATATAATGCTATTCAAACTATACTACTATGCAACTACTTATGCAGTTGTACTACATGAATGCAAATATAATGAACCTAAACTAAATTAACAACATGTGCAAAATAACATAACATAAACATGAAACTAAACATGCAATAATGAACTAAACTAAACTCCCCCAAACTTAGCAATTACAATGTCCTCATTGTAAGAATATAGCGGTAAGTAGAAGAGAACTTCCCTATAATCAGCTAAGCATGAGGTGATGGTGGCGATGGCGGCAACGATCATTTTCCTATCCATTGAACCTCCAATACCTGCAATGAAGAGAGACAACATGGATTAGATTATAAGAAAACTTAATAAGCAAATTAACTCCTAAATTTTTTACGAACTAACATCACTAATTAAACTAGTAAAATATATAAATATAAAAATTCATGGGTTGCCTCCCAGTCAGCGCTTGATTTATAGTTTTTCAGCCTGAGTTTTGTCTGGTCAACGCTATCCAATTCCTCTTTGAAAGTTATGGAACCCTCCATCCATCGGAAATAATGTAGCTTTTGGTAGGTTCCCATTTGTGATAGCCATTGCATTAACGTCACCTAGCATGCTTTGTTTAGATAAGATCACATTCAAGAATGTCCAACATCTAGGTGTTTTCTCCATTGTGTTTGCGAATAGATTATGGCATTGAAGCTTGTCAGACACAACAATCTCTTCTTCTATCTTCTCCAACTCATCGCACCATGGCTTCGAAGTTGTACTCTCTTTTACGTCACAAGGAGTATTGCTGACTACATGACTACCTAACGGACAAGGTTTTGCAAATCTAACCGGATCCTTGAACTTTAGTGGAGAAGGCACTTGAGGCATTAATAACATCGGCTTATCCTCGTTAGTACTCATAGTTAGTTCATCCCCACTTGTCTCCTCTTTTTCAACATCTCGTGTCTCATCCAGTCGTAGATTTGGTTCGGGCACTTCATCAATCTCAGAATCCTCATCATAACACCAGTTGTTCAAGGCTTTGAGCATTTGATCCATCTGGTTCTATAAATTTTGAATTGATATCTCTTGATTATGAATTGACCGCTCTTGATTAATCCTTCTCTCCTCGTTTGATGCTACGAACTTGGACAACAATTCCTCCAACCTTGAATTATCTGTCTTAGTCTCGAAAGCCATGTATTAAGGACCATTGGTTGAGGTAGTGACGAGTTGTTCCATTCGATTATTAAAATTTTGGGTTGATAGCTCTTGGTTAATCCTCATCTCCTTTAGGTTCGCTATGCCCTTCAATATTACATCCCTCGGATTTGGCTTTTCTTCTTGTGGCAATGGAGGTGGACATGAAAATTCCGGTGTCTATGTTGGATTTAGAGCGTAGTATTGGTCTTCATAAGTATAGCTCCATGATGAATCCGGGTGATACCCCCAAACTTGATGAAAATTAGCAGATGTATAATCGTTGAGGTATTCATCACCGTGTTGTCCCGGCCCAAAACTAATGGTGCATTGATGACTCGGATGATTACCAGCACAATAATTGCAATTAACTGCTATCCTTCGATTACGTTAGGTTGCAACAACGTCCAACCTTCTCGAAAGTGTCTCAAGCTACGCTGATAATGCAAAAAATGCATTGAGACCATTAATCCCCGCTCCCCTTGGCTTAGTCATTCTCGTATACAGCCATTGATAATTAAATTCCGCCACGGTACCTGAATAGAAAGAAAAATAGGAAGAGAATTAAATAAAAAGAAAAAAAAAAGTTTAAATAAAGACTAATTTGATTGAAGCTAATATTGGCAAAAATATATTAACTAATTCCCCGGCAACGGTGCCAAAAACTTGTTGGGTAAAATCTAGTTACGCACAACACGCAAGTATACGTGGTCAACAAGTAATAAAGTTAAAGTAGAGTATCGTTCCCACGAGGAATTGTTTAATAAAAATAACCAAGTACTAACCCGTAACCAACTCAATCTTATTTAAACGAATGAATTTCAAATTATATAAATTAAATTATTTAATTACACTAATTCTAATTTCCACTAATTAAAAATTAGATTACGGATAGTTAAGATCACAACTTCACTTATTGCTTCATTTAAATTAACAAACTTCTCATCAATTATTTTCTATCCTGAATTGTTAATCAAGAACACTAAAGCAGATAAAACCGCCTCTCGATGCATAATACCCATACTCACTTAAATCCACAGATGATAGAATTAAGCAAGACACCCTAATTAACTAATCCACTATATCTCTATGTGAATTACAATTAAAAAGAATTTAAAGCACAAATTCTCTGTAAGATTACATATGGCGTAAAGGCATATCTCTATCCTAAACACGAATCATGAATTCCATCTATGTATAAATCACAAACATATACTATCATGATAAGATCTAAATCAATACTTCATCTCTCGAGTTCATATAGATTATCACGGTAATTGTTAGCTAGGCAATTAAGCAATTAAGTCTAAATCACAATAGACAATCCTCACAATAGAACATAATAATCGATAGCAAAACATATTAAAATAAACTACACAATAAGATCCATTGTAATCTCAAACAAAGAATTAGTTCATTGAATTAAAACTAAGAATCCACACTTGAATACACATTAAAAGATAAGAATAAGATTAGAGAAAAAGAATTAAATCTGTTGTCGGCAAATTCGTCCTCCGTCTCGCTCTTGATCTAGATCTCCAATGGCTTCCAAGTGCTTCAATATGCAAATCTCATTAGGACTAAGGTTTTTGCCTAATCTACTCTAATCTAATCTAATGGAATCCTCTCTCTCTCTAATCTACCCTCTAATCCTTGTGTTTCTTCTCCTTCTATAAGTCTCTTTATATGTCTTTAAGTCCTCTTGGAAGTCCTTGAGTCAATCAGATCGAAACAATCCTTCTTGAACTCAAATTTGGACAAAAACCGAATTTTCTACGCTTACCCCTGCCCCGGCGGGGGATATAAGTCATAAAGGGCCCGCCCCGGCGGGGTTCCCTACTATTTTGCAACTGGTATGCCCGCCCCAGCGGGTGTTTTGTGAAGGGAAAGCCCGCCCCGGCGGGGGTCTTGTTTATGCTCTAACGTTCTTTGGGAAAAATGCCATAACTTTTGATCCGAAGAGAGTTACATGGCCTGCCACCTATCAAATCGAAGATATCGACGAGCTCTACAACTTTCATTCTTTAAGAATTGACAGATTCAGATTGGATCAAGGTGTAAAGTGGGCTTGAAATAGAAGCTATATAAATGGCAAGCATGACAACTCTTAACTTTGATCTTTGTTGATTAAAAGGCCATAACTCTTGCATCCGAACTCCGATTGGGACGATTCAAGATGTTCTGGAAATCTAAGAAGTAGCTCTACAGTATACTACAAGTTCCAAGCCAAAAACATGCATCTAACGTAGTGTTAAAAGTTCTTCAATCTTCTCTTCTTGCATTTGCTTGCGTATTTTGGTCCAAAAGATGTCTGAATTGCTTTCCCTTGCTTCTTCATGCAAATGTTATGTCATAGCCTACAAAATAACATAAAATGTATGAAAATTAACTAAGAAACATATGTTTAAGCAATTAATTCAAGTAATAGATACCGGATAAGTAGGTATAAAACCTACTTATCATATAGCTGGCCTGACTATATTCGACTGTAATCCATTGATGTTCGGCATCGAATAATCTCTCAATGCGTTGTGCTCCTCTCTTTGCTCTTCTCTCTGTTCTTCTGCTGCCATATTGGATGTTGTGGTCTCTAACTCTACTTGTATATTTCTACGCGCTCTCGATTTCCAACCTCTCCCGTTGATGTTGTCCTGTGCAGGTGTCAACTCGGAATTGGATGACCGTGTGTGCATAAAATATATGCAAGTACCTGAAATGCAAACAAAAGGAAAAATAGAAATAAGATAAGATTAGATTTGTCTAAGTCATACAAATTTAGCTTAAAATTGATGATAATAATAATAAAATTAAACGTCTTTCCCCGGCAACGGCGCCAAAAACTTGTTACCTCCTTTTAAGTCAAATAAAAAGGACTCTAACTCATGCAAGCATACATGGGTCAACAAGTAGCACAGAGTAAGAAAAGTATTGATCCACAGAGAAAGGTTTTAAATCTTAACCATCATACATCAACTATTTCACTATTTTTATATGCTTAAACGAATAACTCGTAGTTATAATTAATTTTAAATTCAATTAATGAATAAAAACACAATACTAAATTAATGTAATCAAATTTGGAAAGAATGGGATTCTAACTTCATTTAATACTTCATCCAACTTGCAATCATCCTGTTATATTTATATACTTATCATGGAATACTAGTCAAGAGCATAAAAGTGGACACAACCATTTTTCAATGACTTATGACCTATTCACATAACATCCACATATGTTAGAAATCATGATTACCAAAATCACTATATGTCTATGTGAAATTGTAGCAATAATGAATTAAAGTGCAGGCTCTTTCAATACTACACATGGTGAAATAATATATTTCTATCCGGTTCACGAATTACAAAGCTAACTAACTCAGCATCATAAACATATGCTATTATGATTTTATCCATACTCATATTTTATTTTTCAATTCCATATAAGCATAAAAGGTGAATGGTGATCAAACATTCATTCATTACACTCAATCATAATAGGTAATCCAATGATAAGCATACAACTAAATAATCAGATATATATAAGTTAGACTACATATCAAAATCCATTAGAATCCTATAATAGACTTTAGTTCATTTCTGAACCAAAAGCCATTATGGGATTGAAGCAACACATGAAGTTAAATAATGCAATTAAGAGATGAAAGAGAAATAATTAAACCCAGTTGCAAAATTTTATCCAATGTGTGTTCCAAAATACCAATAATCTCCAGAAGATTAAAACTACACTTTATTTAATAATCTAGAATAAGAGAAAAGAAATTGTAAGGATCCAATGTCCCAAACTCTCTCTAGAATAGCTAATACGTAAGAATCCTAATGAATAATACGAAACTGAAAAAAAAACTAACTTCAACACGTCTCTGGTGCCAACCACATCGTTCAATTTAACTAAAAACTCTAAAATTTCAAATTACAAAAAGTTAACAAAAACAGACTGTAAAGGACTCGTGCGGCCGCGCGGGTGCTGCATGCTGTCTTCTACTGTTGCTTCTTGATTGCTGTTGTCTGTTCTTCATTCTATCTTTTATGTATAGCACTCATCCACTGCTTTAGTTCTTCATCTACACATATCCATCTTGTCTAGTCTTTCCTAGCCTCATACCACCTTGCCAGTGCCAATTCATGTCATTCTTGCATTTTCATGCCATAGGAGTTCTAATCACAAATACTGCAAAATAAACATACAATGCAAATAAAAGAAAGTAAAACTACTTGAGATGAGCATAATTCTAGTGAGTTGACATCCAATAAGTAGATATAAAACCTATTTATCAACAGTGCTTTGGACGGCGCTGCGGTGCCGACCCTGAGCCTCAAAATTTTTTTTACAGTTGATTTCTTATGTGAAATTCCTGGCCTTATAACTTATTCGTTATAAGTCCGAATTGGCTCGTTAAAAAGCCATTAGCTCACAAATCACATGTTCTATGGTTTCATTAGAAAATATTTCATTTTCAAATCTTTTTACTTAGAATTCATCGATTAGTTCGTTATTGCGCATTCGTTAAACGTTCGAAGATGTTCAACGCTCGTTTCTTCGTTCTAAGTTAGAATTTGGTCATTTTCGAGTCAGCAACTCTAGAATGCAAATTGAGACTATTCTCCATCGAAAACTAACATTTTCGAGTTCAATGTTAACTTTTTACTTTCATTTCGAGAATTTAACGATTTCGAGGATTATCGTCTAATGTCATAAATTTCGCCATAACTTCGTTACTTGAGATTTTTATATCATTCAAAATGGATTCATTCCATATATCTAACAACCTAACCAAACTTATTTCATAAAATCATATACATGACAAATTCTTACATATTCTTCCTTAGTTCATAACTTTCATTATTATGCTTATTCTACATCATGGCTTATTAAGTTTTAAATCTTATAACAATCATCCTTATTACTTCTTAGCATACATGTTCCACCAATCACCACTTCTCTATCTACCTACAACTGAAGAGAGGACGATTAATGGTTTAGAGGTTTCTTACCCTTGAAGTTCAAGCTTGATTCTTCTTCTTCTTCTTCTTAGGTTATGAAAGTTTAACTCTAGCTTTTCTCACTTTTCTCTCAAAGATATAAGCTCTAAGATTGTTGGTGGAAAATGAACAAACAGCAAATGAAATCCAAAGCCTCTTATTTATAGGATTTCCTAGGTGAGGGCATTTTTGTCATTTAGGCCATCCACCTCCTTAAACCACCTCCTTACTATTCCTAGCATGGCCACCACACAACTTATCAATTGCTTGCTCACCACACATGGTCAACTATGAGTCATCTATGGGGCCCACATGGGTTGCCCCATGGGTTTTCTTATTCGTTGACCCGTCAGTTCGATCCACGGATCCGGTTCTTAGTTTGGGCTTAGGTTTAATTCCCTTGGGCCTAAAGTTGGGCTTGCATTTCATTTCATTAGGCCTTAACATAATACCAATTGGGCTTGCACAATTCTCACACAAATCCTACAAGTCCAATGCAATAGGATTAAAGCGTTTAACGTAAAATCCTCGTATCCCTTACATATACTAGTTCGTATAATCTTTCGTCATACACGTTATACTAACTTTCATATATACTCGTATAATACCTCATATCATACTCATATTTATTGCTTCGTATAATACTCACTATTATACGATCATCATTCAATCAAATCCTTACGTTCCTTAACATTTTTAAACTTAGTACGCAAGCGAAAAACTGCGTTTGTCATAACTAAAATATTCTTACATATTTCATCCTTCTTTGTTATTCTATTATTACGTATTTATCAGAAGTTCAAATATAATTCCCGAGTAGAAATAAGTGAATAGTGTTTTTCAAAAAAATTCTCGGAAAGCTTTTATTTTCATCTTGAAAATTCAAACACTTTAATTCATTCACGAAGCCAGAATACTACGACATTCAGACACAATTAGGTTAAAGAACAACCTTCATCTTACTAACACATAATAATAACATATAATATAATTTTATTCATTATTTAATCAAATAAAATTATTTTACAATTAATTCGAGTTTATCGGTCGTTATAGTTTCCATGGATGGTCAACCATGTTTGACCACTTATATCTTGAGATCTAGACATGGTATGAACTTGATTCCACTTTCAGTCTACTCTCCTCATGGCAGAGAACAAATCTATAACATCTACACAACATAACATCTAATAGGTTGAGATCTATGGGCCCTAACATATGAATGTCAGACCACAAATTAGGGTTCTTGGTCTGTAATACCCGAGAATTTCCATATCTTTTTAAATGAATATAGTAATGGCAATAAATATTTACTTGAGTATAAATGTTAATGTTTTGTAAGTTGAGTAATTAAATTGATTCGCATTGGATTAATACAAATTTAGAAGTGTGGGAATATGATGAGCATTTGTGAAGTGCCTTGTGTGGCATAATTTGAAATGAGGAAATTTACAAAGCGAGTTAAAAGAGAACTAGCAAGATTAATTGTGTTTGGTTCTGTGATTCTATATAAGGAATGAATACATTCTTAGATTAGCAATATCACTCATGTGGACGTTAATTCATGTCATGTAAAACTAGTATGACAATAGAAGTTAAAACTGGCTTGAAGCTAAACCAGTTTGGCACTGCCAGGGTCCGGCGCAGCTGCACCCTCCCAGCAGTACAAATTAGCGTAGCTGCACCAGTGATCAGTCCGAGATAGTTAGTTTTCTACTGTAGCAATGAAATGAAACACTCTTGTAATATGTGTGACATTAATAAAACTAGATGATAAGAGTATATTTTAACGACATGAGGTACCTAGTAGTACAATGAAATCTCATGTAATTGTAATACAGAAATTATTAAAATATCTGTGTACTCTAGAAACTGAGAAAGAAATTAGATGCTTATATAAATATTAATATTAAATAATATTTTAATGTGGTTATGTGAGTAGTAAAAATAATTATAGGGGATACCCGGATAATAATACCTAAATGCATTGATCGTTGCCTTGATCAAGTCCACGTAAAAAATAGGAACCGAAAGACTTGCCTTGATCGTTGTTTACCAATAACAGTTTAACAGCTTACAGCTATTTGCACTTCACGTGCCCTTTTGTTGTTAAGAAATTAGTGTTAAACTCATATAATAACTTGAAGAACTCAGCTCTTGTTGCTTCTCTTTCTCAGACTCTCTCAAACCTTTCTGAACATTTCCTTTCTCTGACAAAACTTCTTCTCTTTTCTTACTTAGGCTTTAGCCAAATAGAATATACGTAAAATAAAAACACAAACAACGTACGATTTTTAAAACGTCTAAACCGACGCTATACTTAATATACTAATAAATTATCAGTTACCAAAATAATATATATATTATATTTATATTTTGTTTAATTTAATTTATATTACTAATAAATCAAATTTAAAAATCCAAAAGCCATAGGGCTTTGTTTGGCAAAATTATTTAAATTTAAAGACTTAATATATTTAAGCCTTGTTTGGCAAAATAAATTACAACTACTTTAATTTATTTTAATAACCACTTATAATATAGTTATTTGTCATACTTCTAATTAATTAAGTTTTCATACTTAATTTAATTAATTCTAATAACAATTCATTGCATAATATAATAATTTATTTAATCATTATAAATTCTCTAACTTAATTATTAAATTAAATTAGATTACTATTTCAAAATAATTACTTTCTTTAACTCATTAATTATTTATTAAACAAATAAATAATCAAATCACATCAAATCAATTAAACAAATACTTATTCAACAATAAACACATCCATTAAATATTTATATAATTCAATAAATATTTAAATATTATAATAAAAAACTGGATTGTTACATCATTCCCTCCTTACAAGGATTCTGTCCTCAGAATCACAACTCAAGCCACTCATTCGTTACAATCTTCCCTACTTACAAAGATTCTGTTCCCAGAATCGAAGACACAAATTACACAAATAACTCAGAGAAATCTTTCATTATTTTATCTAAATATAAATTTTATATTTCCTACTACATTCATTACCTAACAAATTCTAGGTTTCATTTCATAACTTTCATTTGAACTCAATTATATTTTGAGTATTATATATCTTTTAACCCATTCATTTCCTTTTCTAAGGATCGTTATCATAAACACTCGGGATATTACATTCACCCTTTCTTCCAAGAATTTCGTCCTCGAAATTTTATTTATTAATTTTTATTCATTCATTCTATCAAAGTAGATTTTACATCACTACTTCATTCATTCATTGGTTTCTATAACCACTTTATTTCCACAAAGATCATTCTACAATTATTAACTTTTCTATTAAAAGTTTCACATTATTCTTTGATAACTCATCTACTTCTCACTTCAAAATCTCTTTTCTCACTAATTCAACATACTCATCATTCAGTGTCGCATTATACGACTTACTTCTTTCTAAGGAATATTTTCCTTTTTCACTTCCATCTTGCAGAATAACAAGAATCTTCCACAATTGTTCAATAATTGGGAAGTAGTATGAATAACTCAGTAATATAAAAGATTCCAAATCATGTTGAGGGTCACAAGACCATGAACTCTATTCTCTAGGTTTAATAGTGCTTCACCCCCGGTTCTTCACACTTTAAACCCTCTTTGGCAGAATGTTTATCAATCACAAAGACTGAAAACACCCTCCGCAAGTACTCTAGGTGATTAACCTATTGTACATGTATTGTGCACAAACATTTTAGCGCAAAGTATAAACTAAGCGTAACCTCTAATAAAAGAGTTGTTCATCTCAGAATTTAGAGTGCAAGCATTCAACTGAGGGTCTAATGACCACGAACCTTGTCCACAATTATAAGTAATCTTTTAACTTTAACTTTTACAGTCATACGACTATAATGACTTCAAGGTACTTAGGGGATCAATCCTTCGTACATGTATTATGCACAAACATTTCAGTGCAAAGTATAAACTAAGCGTAACCCCTAATAATAGGGTTGTTCATCTCAGCTTTTCAACATCAGAATCTGCACCAAAACAATTTGGTTTGGCTTAACTTCTCAAGAAACTCTTGAATTTCATGAACATCTTTCAATATTTGTCTAGCTGAATCAAATAGCATAGACCTCTACAATAACTCGGACATTAACCTAAATATTCATATACATACATACATACATATGTATTCTCATATCTTAAAGAAATCTCAAAAATCTTTTTATGACGTCATGATACTGCACTGTATTTACAGTCCGTTGAGGATTCTATCATTTGGTGACTTTATCATACTACATCATACTATAGTGGGCTGACGATCCTTAGATCACATCCAACACTAGTTAATACTGCATTGATGACTCCATCATTTTTATCATCTTTGCACCAGGTTACATGATGCATTAATGATATAAAATACATTTTGATATATTGCAAATCATTTTTATCTAGCCGAAGTAATTAGCATAGACATATGAATAACAGTATTGTTGTTAAAACTCATTGGTTCCATCATTTGATCTAATGTTTTTCAAGAAAATAAAAGTGTAAACATCAGTACGAAGTCAATAAATTTCGAAAGTCTAGCATAGCTAGTAGATTTAGAATACCTATGCTTCCACCATCAACTCCACTTTGTTTAATGATCCATTGCTTAATAGGTCTATCTATTCCTATCATCCTCAATACTCCATTCACACATAATTATACCCTAGTTCATCAAACTTACCACACGTTATGAGTTCAAGAACTTGCCACAATCATATGAGTTTAAGAACTTATCCTAGTCAGACCATAGGCGTCCATTCGCTAAGGGGTTCAAAAACATACCATATAATTATGAGTCACGAACCTACCATAAGTATGAGTTTTAAGAACTCGCACTTAACCTTATAATATTCTCTAACTATACTCTACCTATCTGTTATACACATGAGAAAAGAATCACCTTCTCAACAGGCATATAGCAAATAGCGCGACATAAATATTCCAATGATTATCAATGTGATAAACTGAGTGCAAGCACAAAACCCTCGCCCATACAAAGGTTTATATAACTTAGCCATCACATGAGTTCTCAATTGAAACACCACTTAACTCTATCTTTCTTTTAACTTGCTCTTTGCTCCATACGAATTCCTCGTATCACATCATCTATAACTCCTCATGAGTTATCTCGTACTATTTCATAGTTCACCATCTTCATAGCATTAAGCTATAATCATTCAAACATTACAGACCATCTTTCTTTTATAACTTAAACAGATCACGTCGTGACCTTATTCTATAATAATCTCTCTTAAAATTCTTTTGTTAACTCGTGATCGTTTTGTTTTACGATCCTCATTCTTTCTCTTTTTCATTATTTACGACATTATTCGTTATCTTGGCTATTAGAGTTAGAAAACTCCCATTTCTTATCTTTATATCTTCAAGATTCTTCTTTGAATCTTCTTGTTTATATAACAATTCTTCCTTTAAGAATTTCTAACTTCATTTACATCGCTCAAAATTTCATTCAAGTTCTAAACTCTCATCATACGTGTCCATTTCTACACTTGGTACACATCGAGTCTCTAACAGTTTTAATATGGTACGCTGAGTGGTTTCCCACAAACAACCAACAAACTAGGTTCCGAGTTGCTAGTTCGCATATACCTCCGCTCCATGAAGGAATCGTTTAGCCCAGATACCATACATCAACTATTAAATAGTACAATTGTACCACACTTAGACATAACTCTCTATTCATAACTTCTTTATCATTCTCTTTTTATAGACATTGTCTATTTATTATTACCTTGCATCCTTATTATTGGAGTTGGGTAACCCCACATTTATATTCCTTATAACTCTGCGAGATTCTTCTTTGAATCCTTTCACGCAAGTTTTAATCCCTTATTGTTCAAACTATATTTGAGCTTATTCGTTCATTATCTTCACCTCTCTTCTCTAAGGTTATAGCCTACAGTACTCCTACCTAAGGTTTATAACCTACAACTTTGATACCAACTGTAACGACCCCAAAATCCATACAATTTAAAATCTCAACTTCGGTCGTTAACCATACATTAAATCTATAATTTTACATCATTATTCGATATTAAAAACACTAAAATAGCGGAATATTTAAAACGTTTATACATATCCTTCTTTCTTGCCCTGAATCGCAACCTTTACACTACATCTCTTTGATTCAAATCTTATATCATGAATTGTTACAACAAAATGACTATACAAAGTCTTACATCACAACTAAATATCCATATACATTGGATAGCTCAACTTACAATTTAACAACATATTACGTTCAAAATATGAAATATATTTCTCATAAAACATAAGTAATCTTCGTGAATATAGATATCTATAACTCATTTAGCACATATCTTTACCTTAAAATCTTGACCTGCAAAAGTGGTTATTTGCAAGAGTGAGCTCGACAACCCAGCAAAGTCTAACAGTTTTCATGCATCACATAACACATAATAACATGCTCGATATACATCTCATTAAAGTAACATGACATACATGCTTTTAATTCACATAGCAAATATAAAGATTGAGTTCTTTACTCAATCATCATTACTTAGCCAAAACAGTGCAGTTATATATTGACTTTAACATTTCATGATTCAACACGCATAACATATCATGCAATTTAAAACAGTTCATCAAGTCCACGTAAAAAATAGGAACCGAAAGACTTACCTTGATCGTTGTTTACCAATAATAGTTTAACAGCTTACAGCTATCTGCACTTCACGTGCCCTTTTGTTGTTAAGAAATTCGTGTTAAACTCTTATAATAACTTGAAGAACTCAACTCTTGTTGCTTCTCTTTCTCAGACTCTCTCAAACCTTTCTGAACATTTCCTTTCTCTGACAAAACTTCTTCTCTTTTCTTACTTAGGCTTTAGCCAAATAGAATATACGTAAAATAAAAACACAAACAACGTACGATTTTTAAAACGTCTAAACCGACGCTATACTTAATATACTAATAAATTATCAGTTACCAAAATAATATATATATTATATTTATATTTTGTTTAATTTAATTTATATTACTAATAAATCAAATTTAAAAATACAAAAGCCATATGGCTTTGTTTGGCAAAATTATTTAAATTTAAAGACTTAATATATTTAAGATTTGTTTGGCAAAATAAATTACAACTACTTTAATTTATTTTAATAACCAATTATAATATAGTTATTTGTCACACTTCTAATTAATTAAGTTTTTATACTTAATTTAATTAATTATAATAACAATTCATTGCATAATATAATAATTTATTTAATCATTATATATTCTCTAACTTAATTATTAAATTAAATTAGATTACTATTTCAAAATAATTACTTTCCTTAACTCATTAATTTTTTATTAAACAAATAAATAATTAAATCACATCAAATCAATTAAACAAATACTTATTCAACAATAAACACATCCATTAAATATTTATATAATTCAATAAATATTTAAATATTATAATAAAAATCTGGATTGTTACATTTTGTGCTCAAATTCTTGAATCTGATCTTTGTTTCTGATCTTTGGCAAGCTATGAAGTAATCATGGCTTAACTTTTGTCTCCCTTCCTCTCAAGATTTCGAAATTTGGAGAAAGAGAAAAGGTTGGCTAAGATGAAAAGTAAAGTTAGTTACTTAACTTTTAAGTTTCAATCTGGATTCAATGTATACAAGTGTTGCAAGGTGTCGCTTGTTGGCTGATTTATGAGATATAAGGCACATGGTAATATCCAAGTGATGACTCACCAAGATTTGGAGAAATCTTTTACTTAAAAAGTAAGTAAAAGGGCATTTTAGTCATTTTGCACTCACTAAGGGTATTTTGGTCATTTCCCTTACAGCTTGAAGGGCAATTTAGTCTTTTCACATATATCCCATAAATATTACCCCTTAGGGTTTTATACTTGGCATTTGAGCTCCCAATTTAGGGTTTACAAATTCTCGGTTATGGTTTCGGATTCCCGAAACTGAAATTCGGGTTTTCGAACCATTTGTTAGGATTTCTTGTAACAACCCCAAAAATCCATACAATTTAAATCTCAACTTCGGTCGTTAACCTTAAAACTCAAATTTTACATCATTATTCGATATTAAAAACACTAAAATTGCAGAATATTTAGAACGTTTATACATTTCCTTCTTTCTTTCCCTGAATCGCAACCATTACATTACATCTCTTTGATTCAATCTTATATCATGAATCGTTACAACAAAATGACTATACAAAGTCTTACATCATAACTAAATATCCATATACATTGGATAGCTCAACTTACAATTCAACAACATGTTACGTTCAAAATATGAAATACATTTCTCATAAAACATAAGTAATCTTCGTGAATATAGATCTCTATAACTCACATAGCACGTATCTTTACCTTAAAATCTTGACCTGCAAAAGTGGTTATTTGCAAGAGTGAGCTCGACAGCCAAGCAAAGTCAAACAGTTTTCATGCATCACATAGCACATAATAACATGCTCGATATACATCTCATTAAAGTAACATGGCATACATGCTTTTAATTCACATAGCAAATATAAAGATTGAGTTCCTTACTCAATCATCATTACTTAGCCAAAACAATGCAGTCATATATTGACTTTAACATTTTATGATTTCAACATGCATAACATATCATGCAATTTAAAACAGTTCATCAAGTCCACGTAAAAATAGGAACCGAAAGACTTGCCTTGATCGTTGTTTACCAATAACAGTTTAACAGCTTACAGTTATCTGCACTTCACGTGCCCTTTTAATTTCTCCTTAAGCTTAATTAGATGATGAGAATGACTTGATTATCCTTCCTCTCCCTTCTTTGATTCTCATAATAACCTCTTTTTCAATTTCTTAGAGAATATGTCTCTCCCAAACTTCTTTGTAACTCTCTTTTCTTCTTAGGCTTAGGCCAAACCCTTTTTCACGTAAACTAAAACTGACGCTAACATAAAAATAAAACTGACGTATAATATAATAAGGCTACTAAATACTTATCAGTTTTTTATTATTATTATTATTTTAAACATAAAAGCCATAAGGCCTTGTTTGGTAAAACCTATTAAAATAATGACTTAATCATTCTTTAAGCCTTGTTTAGCAAAACAAGATTAAAATTAAAATTTCAAAAGCTCTAAGGCTTTGTTTGGTATAACCAAATTTAAAACTCCTTTAATTTATTTTCATAAGTTATTTATAATATAGTTTATTGTCCTGCACTGTTTACCTGGATTTCCATATCCAATCTTAATTAAATAAACTAATTACCACATACTAAATAAATTTTCCACTTGACCAAATATCACAAAATTATAATCTCATTATAATTTTGTTTAATAACTTAATATACCACCTTAAATTATTAAAAATTAAAACAATAATATAACATCTCATGTTATATTATAACTCTCTAAATTATAAATTAATTTAATTTAGAATATTATCTAATGAATTTAGATTAGTAAATATTTACGAGCAACCATTACATCAATAAAATATTTCTCTCATCAATTTCAACAATAAGCGCATCAAATAAATATTTATATATTAATAAATATTTAATATTACAATTTGAAATTTCAGATCGTTACATCCTTCCCTCCTTACAAGGATTCTGTCCCCAGAATCACAACTCAAATAATCAAATCGTCACATTCTTCACTCTTTTATCTTAATTAAGTTAATTTCTATAACTCATGGATTATTTACTTACTAATAAATAATCCAATAAATATCTACTAAACAACAAACACGTCAATTAAAAATATTTATTTAATTCAATAAATATTTAAAATTATAAATAAAATTTTGGATTGTTACATTCTTCCCACCTTATAAGGATTCCGTCCTCGGATTCACTGAAACCCTACCCTCCTCAGGTTTTCACCAAATCTCTTCGTTGAATAACTTCAACACATTACCTTAATATAGGTTTTATATTTCCTACTCCCACCATTCTTCAAAATAAATTCTTGTAAGTTTTATTTCATAACCTTTACTCAGACTCAATTATATTTGAGTATTACATATTCTTTAACCCGTTCATTTCTTTTTTTTTCTTTTTTTTAAGGATCGTTATCATGAACACTCGGGATATTACATTCACCCATTCTTCTAAGAATTTCGTCCTCGAAATTTTATCAATGAATATTCAATCTATCAAAATAGATTTTACGTCACTACTTCATTCATTCATTGGTTTCTATAACTACTTCCTTTCCACAATTATCATTCTACAACTATTAACTTTTATATTAAAAGTTTCACATTATTCTTTGATAACTCATATCGTTCTCACTTCAAAATCTCTTTTCTCACTTATTCAACATATTCATCATTTAGTGTCGCATTCTACGACTCACTTCTTTCTAAGGAATATCATCTTTACCACATTCACCTTTTAGAATATCAAGAATCTTTTACAATTGCTCAATAATTGGGAAGCGATATGAATAACATGAATTTAAAAGATTCCAAATCATGCTGAGGGTCATAAGACCACGAACTATGTCCACAGTTGCAAGTAATCTTTCAACTTCAACTTTAATAGTCATAAGACTATAAGGACCCCCGTACTTAGGGTGTTAAGCCCTTCGTACGATGTATTGTGCATAAACATTTAAACGCTATGCGTATGTCTATAGTTATTAGTAATCTTTCAACTTAAACTTTAACATTCATAAGACTATAGGGACTCCTCGTACTTAGGGTGATCAGCCCTTCGTACAATGTTTTGTGCACAAACATCTCAACGCCTCCGCGTAATCCCCTATAAAAGGGTTGTTCATCTCAGCTTTTCAACATCTGAATCCGCACCAAAACAATTTGGTTTGGCATAACTTCTCAAGAAACGCATGCATTTCATGAACATCTTTCAATATTTGTCTAGCTGAATCAAACAACATAGACCTCTACAACAATTCGAACATCAATCGAAATATATATATACATACATACATATGTATTCTCATATCTTAAAGAAATCTCAAAAATCTTTTTATAACGTCATGATACCGCACTGTATTTACAGTCCGTTGAGAATTCTGTCATTTGTTGATTTTATCATACTACATCATACCATAGTGGGCTGACGATCCTTAAATGACATCCAACACTAGGTAATACTGCATTGATGACTCCATCATTTTTTTTCATCTTTGCACCAGGTTACATGATGCATTAATGATATAAAATACATTTTGATATATTGCAAATCATTTTTGTCTAGCTGAAGCAATTAGCATAGACATGCGAATAACAGTATTGTTGTTAAAACTCATTGGTTCTATCATTTGATCCAATGTTTTTTAAGAAAATAGAAGTGTAAACATCAGCACGAAGTCAATAAATTTTGAAAGTCTAGCATAGCTAGTAGATTTAGAATACCTATGCTTCCACCATCAACTCCACTTTCTATAATGATCCATTGCTTAATAGGTCTATCTATTCCTATCATCCTCAATACTCCATTCACACTTAATTACACCCAGTTCGTCAAACTTATCACACGTTATGAGTTCAAGAACTTGCCACAATCATATGAGTTTAAGAACTTATCCTAGTCAGACCATAGGCGTCCATTCGCTGAGGGGTTCAAAAACATACCATATAATTATGAGTCACGAACCTACCATAAGTATGAGTTTTAAGAACTCGCACTTAACCTTATAATATTCTCTAACTATACTCTACCTATCTGTTATACACATGAGAAAAGAATCACCTTCTCAACAGGCATATAGCAAATAGCGCGACACAAAAATTCCAATGATTATCAATGTGATAAACTGAGTGCAAGCACAAAACCCTCGCCCATACAAAGGTTTGTACAACTCAGCCATCACATGAGTCCTCAATTGAAATCCCACCTAACTCTATTTTGCTTATAACTTGCTCTTTGCTCGATACGAATTCCTCGTATCACATCATCTATAACTCCTCATGAGTTATCTCGTACTATTTTATAGTACTCCATCTTCATAGCATTAAGCTATAATTATTCAAACATTATAGACCATCTTTCTTTTATAACTTAAGCAGATCTAGACCACGTCGTGATCTTATTCTATAACCATCTCCCTTAAAATTCTTTTCTTAACTCGTGATCATTTTGTTTTACGATCCTCTTTCTTTCTCTTTTTCATCATTTACTACATTACTCGTTATCTTGGCTTTTGGAGTTAGGAAACTCCCATTTCTTATCTTTATATCTCTTAGTTTCTTCTTTGAATCTTCTTGTTTATATAACAATTCTTCCTTTAAGAATTTTCAACTTTATTTACATCGCTCAAAATTTCATTCAAGTTCTACACTCTCATCATACGTGTCCATTTCTATACTTGGTACACATCGAGTCTCTAACAGTTTTAATATGGTACGCTGAGTGGTTTCCCGCAAACAACCAACAAACTAGGTTCCGAGTTACTAGTTCGTATATACCTCCGCTCTATGAAGGAATCGTTTAGCCCAGATACCATACATCAACTACTAAAGAGTACAATTGCACCATACTTAAATATAACTCTCTATTCTAAACTTCTTTATCATTCTCTTTTTATAGACGTTGTCTATTTGTTATCACCTTACATCCTTATTATTGGAGTTGGGTAACCCCACATTCATATTCCTTATACCTCTGCGAGATTCTTCTTTGAATCATTTCACGCAAGTTTTATCCCTTCTTTATACGTTTCTTACATTACTTCTTATTGTTCAAACTCTATTTGAGCTTATTCTTTCATTATATTCACCTTCCTTCTCTAAGGTTATAGCCTAAGGTACTCCTACCTAAGGTTTATAACCTACAGCTCTGATACCAACTGTAACGACCCCAAAAATCTATACAATTTAAATCTCAACTTCGGTCGTTAACCTTAAAACTCAAATTTTACATCATTATTCGATATTAAAAATACTAAAATTGCAGAATATTTAGAACGTTTATACATTTCCTTCTTTCTTGCCCTGAATCGCAACCATTACATTACATCTCTTTGATTTAATCTTATATCATGAATCGTTACAATAAAATGACTATACAAAGTCTTACATCATAACTAAATATCCATATACATTTGATAGCTCAACTTACAATTCAACAACATGTTACGTTCAAAATATGAAATACATTTCTCATAAAACATAAGTAATCTTCGTGAATATAGATCTCTATAACTCACATAGCACGTATCTTTACATTAAAATCTTGACCTGTAAAAGTGGTTATTTGCAAGAGTGAGCTCGACAGCCCAGCAAAGTCAAACAGTTTTCATGCATCACATAGCACATAATAACATGCTCGATATACATCTCATTAAAGTAACATGGCATACATGCTTTTAATTCACATAGCAAATATAAAGATTGAGTTCCTTATTCAATCATCATTACTTAGCCAAAACAATGCAGTCATATATTGACTTTAACATTTCATGATTTTAACATGCATAACATATCATGCAATTTAAAACAGTTCATCAAGTCCACGTAAAAAGAGGAACCGAAAGACTTGCCTTGATCGTTGTTTACCAATAACAGTTTAACAGCTTACAGTTATCTGCACTTCACGTGCCCTTTTAATTTCTCCTTAAGCTTAATTAGATGATGAGAATGACTTGATTATCCTTCCTCTCCCTTCTTTGATTCTCATAATAACCTCTTTTTCAATTTCTCAGAGAATATGTCTCTCCCAAACTTCTTTGTAACTCTCTCTTCTTCTTAGGCTTAGGCCAAACCCTTTTTCACGTAAACTAAAACTGACGCTAACATAAAAATAAAACTGACGCATAATATAATAAGGCTACTAAATACTTATCAGTTTTTTTTTATTATTATTATTTTAAACATAAAAGCCATTAGGCCTTGTTTGGTAAAACCTATTAAAATAATGACTTAATCATTCTTTAAGCCTTGTTTAGCAAAACAAGATTAAAATTAAAATTTCAAAAGCTCTAAGGTTTTGTTTGGTAAAACCAAATTTAAAACTCCTTTAATTTATTTTCATAAGTTATTTATAATATAGTTTATTGTCCTGCACTGTTTACATGGATTTCCATATCCAATCTTAATTAAATAAACTAATTACCACATACTAAATAAACTTCCCACTTGACCAAATATCACAAAATTATAATCTCATTATAATTTTATTTAATAACTTAATATACCACCTTAAATTATTAAAAATTAAAACAATAATATAACATCTCATGTTATATTATAACTCTCTAAATTATAAATTAATTTAATTTAGAATATTATCTAATGAATTTAGATTAGTAAATATTTACTAGCAACCATTACATCAATAAAATATTTTTCTCATCAATTTCAACAATAAGCGCATCAAATAAATATTTATATATTAATAAATATTTAATATTACAATTTGAAATTTCGGATCGTTACATTTCTTATCAATCATTAGGGTTTACTAACTGAACATCGAAGTTCTTAACATAACATTAGGGTTTTCTAATATTATAACTTATCTGATAATTCCTCAACCCTTAACCATAAATTGTATGCACATAATATGTATACACAGATTCATATACACCCATACATTTAACCCTATAAGTTGTCCACAAAAATTGTTAAATCCATAAAAATCCTTCACAAAATTTCAAATTCACACACTATTTCCAGTCTAGGTCTTATTATTCAACCTTTAATCAATCAATTAAGATTTTTATTTTTGTCTAAATTATCTAGTTGTCACAGCATTCATATATCAAATAGGAACTGAAAGACTTGCCTGGCTCTTAGATTATCAACTACAACTTAGCTGTGTATCATTATCTGCACTTCGTGTTTTCCTACACAATCGTATAATTATGGATTCATATCCATTAGTAATACTTATTCATACATTCTAAATATAATAAAAATTTACATTGTTTCATTTCACTTTTTTATTATACGCTTAGGATAGCTATGTTGTTAGCTCATTATACTCACATGCTTATTCTTTCGAAACAATCTTACTTCATCTTTTACATTCTTTAAAGTATATATATAGACATGCTTTAAATTCGAGACAGTTAACAATCTGCTCTTGGCCACTCTACAGCACGGCGCAACCGCGCTGAGTATAAGCTTTGGAGTGGCACGACCGCGCTACTCCCTGCCAGAACCAGAACTGAAATTTTCAAAAGTCTATTTCTCTTGCTAACACCGTAATATCTTTGAACACAGTATCAACACATAAAGATATGGTTTAAAACAAATTTGGTTTCCCACGATTATCATGTTTAATAGGCTATCGACCAAATTGAACATCTTCTAATGTATCTAAAACGGAATTTGAAATAAAACTCAAATCAAGCATGTTAATCATTAAGTCACATAACGATACTAAACAATCCTTAATACACATGCTTTTGTGTATCAAACTCATTTACACACAATTACTATAGTCCTTTCCTTAAACATGCTTGAATAACTTTTATACTTAATTAATTGGATGCACATAACATTCATGCTTAAGGGCATAACAAGTACTGTCATGCTTGCTTATAAGGTTATAATGCATTTAATACAATGCTCATCAAAATAGTTTCTAAAACTTTTAAAGCTTCCTTTAAAACACATATTAAACCAAGCTTGACAACCTTTTATATGCAATATATATTAGAATCACCTTCCTTACCCATTCGTACACATAACTAGGCCACATTCACATGTTGACAAAGTCGAAACTTAAAATACACAAAGTTCGTCAAGTTTCATTTTCAAAACTTTAAGTTTTCTTTTAAAAACTCATGCTAAACCCAATTAATCTACAAAGTAATTTCGAATCATATCTTATACTCATTTGTACATTTAACTAAACCATATATGCATGCTCACATGTACACAACTCCTTTACACCAAGGTTGAATAGTTTAACTGTAACGCCCTAGAAAATTGAGCAAATTGTAAAATAATTTTATTTGATTTAATAATGAATAAAATTATATTATATGTGTTAATAAGATGAAGGTCGTTTTATGACCTAGATATGTCAGAACGTCATAGGATTTTGGCTACGTGGTATGATTAAAGTGTTTGAATTTCTAAGAAGAAAATAAAAGCTTTCCGAGAAATTTTTCAAAAAATACTATTCACGCATTTCTGCTCTGGAATTATTTTTGAACTTCCGAGAAATACGTAACGATAGAATATCAAGGTGAGATGGAATATCCAATAATATTTCAATTATGATAAACGCAATTTTTCGGTTGCGGTCTTAAAAACCTAATGGTTAGGAAAAGTTATTTCCGAGAAGAAAATAAAATATGTATATTGAATTAAAGCGATAATCGTATAATACGTAGGTATTATACGAGATAATGAATGCGAGTAGGATACGAGGTATTATACGAGTATGTATGAATGATGATATGTCGTATATGTTGAATAAGTATACGAGTGAAATACAAGATTAATACGTAAATTATACGTTCTAAGGCGTTAAGCCATATGTAATGGACTAATAGGATTGAATAGGAAGTTGTAAAGTCCAACTAGAATAATGATAGAGCCCAATGCTTATTAATGACCAAGCCCATGTGTTTGTTAAATGCAAGCCCAAAAGTATAAGTTAAGTTAGTTAAGCTAATTAAATGTAAAGCCCAAAGTAAGTATTCAATGGGTAAGCATGAACCATGGGGCAACCCATGGGTGACCCAAAGTAATGAGCAAGTTTACTTAATGGCTAAGTAAGTGTGGTGACCAAGTAGACTTAATGGCCAAGTGTTGTGGGGAGCAAGTTAACTTAATAACTATGTAAGGAATAGTAAGGAGGTGGGATGGATTAATGACCCTTTTGCCCTAACTTTGAGATTTCTATAAATAGGAAGCTTGCTAGCTCATTTGTTAGTTGTTAGATTTTCCACCAATAACTTATAGCTTATTCGCTTGAGAGAAAAAGCTAGAAAAGCTAGAAAGTTAAACTTTGTAATTCAAGAAGCAAGAAGAAGAACAAGATATAGTCAAGTGAACATCAATGGTAAGCAATCCTAAGCCATGATTTTCTTTCTCTTCATTTGTTAGAGAAGTGAGTAGTGGTAGGATTCGTATGCTAAGAAGAAGTAGGAATGATGAATTCAAGGACTTAAGCCGTAATAAGTCATGAATAAGTTATTTATACTTATATAAATTATGAACTAAGGAAGAAATTGTAAGACTTGTACCACGTTTATATTAATGAAGTTAGTATGATAAAAAGAAGCAAGGATGATGGTTAGAAGTCATAAACTATCCTAAGTCATGAGAAAAGAAATCATAAATAGTTATACTTTTATAAGTTACAAATTCACATAGAACAAGTAAGAACTTATTATGAATATAAGTTAATGAAATATGTATGTCAAGATATTAGTATGATGGATTGAATCCATTTAAAATAATGAACAAATCATAAGAAACGAAGTTAAGGCGAAATTCACGAGTTTGGACAATAATCATCGAATTCGTAAAATTCTCGGAATGGAAATCAAATTTTAATATTGAGTTTGGAAACGTTGGTTTTTGATTGAGAATAGTCTCATTTGGCATTATGGAGTTGCACACTCAAAAATGACCGAATTTCGACTTAGAACGAAGAAACGAGCGTTGAGCGTTCACGAACATTTATTATTTTCGTTAAAATGAACTAAAAGGTGAATTTTGAGTTAACGAATTTGAAATAGTAAAATTCTTGCATGAATACGTAGAGTATGTGATTTATGAGCTAATGGCTTTTGAACGATCCAATTCGGACTTGAAATGATCAAATTTGGAGTCCGGGAAGTTCACTAAGTAGAAAATCTGTCAAATTTTTCTAAGGCACAGAGTCCGCACCGCAGCGTGACTCAAAGAACAAATGCCCACGCCGCAGCGCGAGGTCGAAACCATAGCACACTGTTAGTTGGCGCCGCAGCGCGGCTTGCAATGCTAAGACTCGCGTCGCAGCGCCGAGTCCGGTCTGTAGCCTCTGAAGTGTAGTGCCGCAGCGCGGCTTAACAAGATGAAGTTGGCGCTGCAGTGCCAGCCTTAAGGATTTCATAGTAAGGAAAGTTTATAAGTGAATCAAGAACATTAATTGATTAGTAATGAACTAAAGCTTAATGTAATATCATTAAGGATGTTATAAACCTTATGTATGTCACTAAAGGTTGAAGGAAAGATTAATTGAACATAACTTATTGATAATAAAACGATGAACGATAATAAGCCGTAAGGGCAGATAAATACTCGACACGAGTTTTGTTAAAGAAATAAGTATGATTAAGTATACGAAGTGAAAGATAGTTAATTGATGATGAGTTCATTAGCTTAAAGTAGTATCTTCGATGATAACAATAATGTTGAGAGTTATAACTAAAAGTTATTGAATATTACGTGAACGGGAACGGTATGCAATAAGTGTACTTAACCAATGACAATCGAATTTTGATTAATAACGTAAGAACAATAGTAAGTCGTGAGGATGGATGATTAACTTGAAATGAGTGGTATTAATGAAGTAAATCCACTTAAGACATAGAAGAGAAAGAAGTTGGTAAGAACGATGTAAACGACAAGGCAGTACCAATAATAACAAATCTAATGCAAGATTAGATTGAAAAGAAGGGTAAGATTCATTAGGAACCGTGTATGTTCATTCGTGTCCTAATGTGGTATGTTATGTGGTTATGTGTTGTAGAGACTATAAAGAGTCAAAGGGAAAGTAATTTTTACTGTAGCAGACGCTGAAGGCAAGTTTTTCTTATCGCTTGTCTAACCTTCATGTTTGCTAGGTTTTCAATGATTCATGTTATGAGATGCATGAATGGTTTTAAATAAAGGGTCGATGCCAATTTTAACTTGGCTAGACTAATCTTGAAGATTTGATTGATTTATTCACAATTCTTTCAATATAGAATTGATAACGCTATCCTACGCCAATTGTTTGGTACAGATTCAAGGTAAGTCTGAGTATGAATAAATAAATGTATTTCACATCGATTATTCAATGGGCACGCGAGGTTTCTAAAACTTAAACGTACATACATTTAAAGGATGTAGTGTTGATCAACATAGAGTACTATAGGCTGATCACCTAGACGTGCTCGTAAGATATGTCGGACTTACGGACTTAGTGCCGGGTTGTCCTTTTTAAATAAAGAATGAAATGCTCATGGTCTTGGACCAGAATTGATGTTTTATTGAATATTGTCATTGTAAAACGTTTTGAAGGAAAAGAAGTGATATTTTGATTTATCGATAGTACTTCATAGCTATTATTTAGTTATTGAAGATATATGGTTCCTATGTTTCAAGCATGTCATTTAAATGAAATTGTTGTACTTGTTGAGCTTGTTATGCTCACTCTTGCTTGAACCATATGAATGCAGCTAAGACCGAACAGATCGAAGGATCCGACAAGGATAAAAGGGAAGGCTAAGGAAAACCCGTAGATTACCTATGTAATAGTATAGATTTGTAATGATAATATTGGATATTATGACAAGAACAAATGTAACGGTTATAAAGAACTTGGGGAATGGTAATATTATTTTGGAATATATATAAGACATATTCGTTCTTTTGAGGCATTTCAATTGAATGTTTGTGTGAACTGTAGCACCGTGTAGCACCATCTGTTGGGTTGGAAGATACCCGGATTTGGGGACGTCACAGCTTGGTATCAAAGCATTAGATTATAAAACTTAAGGGGGAAGAAACTTAGGCTAATAACCTCGGTAGGGAAGGAAAAGTCCGAAGGAAGTAAACTCGAGCTTTACTTAAGTCGAATGAGTTAATAAGGTATTGAGGAAACTCAATATCAAAAGATTTAAAAGATGAAAATTAGCCCTAAATAAATTAAATGTGATTTATGCGTATACTATTGTGTGTTATGTACTAATCAACATGTTATGTGATATTGTAGGATGTCGATCGATAGCTTGATGTATAGAGATATGCACGTGGTGAATGAAGAAACTGTTAACAGAGTAGAGCATGTACCTATGCCAGTGGCGGAAGTACCATTAGTGATTCTAGAGGAGTCGGAGCTAGAGGAGTATTTTTCTGAGGAAAACTACTCCGAGGGAAATGTAGCTATGGCATCGGTTAATACGGTGGTACCTACTCAGGAGTCAACACCTACAGATGTAATGAGAGCATTGTATCTGGCAGTGCTTTACAGGAATGTGCAACTGAGTACAGTTGTGTAGAATCAGAATGAAGAGATTAGTGCTCTTTATGTAGCGAAGGAGCCTGCAGAAGCAGATTTTGAGTCTGAGCATGATGAGAAGGTGCTCATGATAAATAAGGCTAGGGATTTTAGGAAGGAGGTCGATGATCTTCATAAAGAACAAGGGGAGAAGGACTAGAAGATAACACGAATGTCTTACATCCATAAGGGTACTCATGAGGATTTTAAGATGAAAATTGCTTGTTATTCCATTGAGTCGGGATAGACTCGACATACTATTAGTCGGGATACTGTAGCGATGATTGCGAATGAGAAACACGAGGACGCTATTATTCATTATTAGAAGTTTAGAGTTATAAATATGTGTGTAGTGACATAAAACCCTCTTTTGTATAATAGGGTAGTCTTTTTGTAAATCCCAATTTTTGTGAAGTTCAATTGCGGATAGAAATGTAATAGCTTTTGGGACTATGAAAACAAATTGTAAATAGTTTCAAACTATGAAAAAGCATATGAATATAATGAAGTTTTCATTTAATATGCTGTGTTATAGTATGAGTTGTTGTTTGGCGAATAATAACAAAGTAAGTAAATAAATAATAATGAAATTTTATTTATCAGAAAATGCCGCCAAGGAGAAGATAACGTAACTAGGAAGCGGAATCACATAATGATAAATCAAGAGGGTCAAAGTAACCCTATGCAAGAGTTCGTTAATATATTAACGGCTACATTTAACCAAACCGAGGGTAGAGTACCCGCGGAACCTAGGATAGCCAGAATGACTACCTTTAAAGAGTTTAAAAGCGTAGGTCCGTCGGAGTTCAATGGAACGACAGACCCAATAGAGGCCCAGACATGGGTAAAAGAAATAGGGAAAGCGTTTGTTATTACAAATGTAGCTGAGGTGCAAAAGACTTCTTTTGCGACCTATATGATGGACGGGGAAGCCAACTTTTGGTGGGAGGCTCACCAGGGTAGGGCTAGAACAGATGTAGTAACGTGGGAACAATTTAAGAAGGCAGTCTTCGAGAATTATTTCACTATAAGCATGCAAATGAGGATGGAGATTAAGTTCTTAGAACTTAAGCAAGGGGACATGACGATTCCCCAGTACGCGGCCAAATTCAATGAATTGGTAAGATTTGCTCCACACCAAGTGGACACTAAGGAGAGGAAGGCTCGTAGGTTTGCCTGAAACCCTGGCTCTATAGTAGGATTTCTATGTTCCAGAGTGCTTCCTAAGGGACCATCCTGGAGAAAGCGATTATAGCGGAGGGTGGTAGTGAGAGCGTTAACCCAATACCAAAACGAGAGAAAGAATAAGAGCAAGGGAGAGGGAGGAACCAAGGCAGAGAGTGCCGGTGGTAATGGAAGTATGCAAAAAAGAAAGAATTTTAACTCCGGGAATACTGGAGTGGGGCACGGGGATCCTAAGTGTAGGATCAGAGTGTGTACGACATGTGGAAAGACTCATCTAGGAGTCTGTCTGAATAGGAAATTGGTTTGTTATAACTGTGAACATGAGGGTTATATAATACCTAATTGTCCTAATCCTAAGAAAAACCATTGTTGTTTTGTATGTGGGTCTTTGGACCACATGGCAAGAAATTACCCAAAGAAGGGGGTCGGAGGAAAGTAAAGGTGTTAGTAGTGGTAAGTTAGCCATTACTGGACCATTAACGTCGGGTAGACCTATGGCCCGTACTTTTAATATGACGGTCCAAGATGCAGTTGCATTAACAGATGTAGTAACAGGTGTCATTCCAGTCAATACAATAAATGCTTATGTGTTATTTGATTGGAGTGCTACTTTTCTTTTATAGCATGTGAATTTGCTAAGTGATTAAGTTCATTCCCAAAAGGGATTATAAATACCTTTAAAAGTTAAGGTAGAGAATGAGGAAATAACTTTCGTTAATTATATTCGTGGAAATCGTTTCATGAATAATAAAGGTAAGCAAGTATCGGTAGATAAGTATCGATACTGTTGAGAGAATTTGAAGTAATTCTCGGTATGAATGGGTTGATTAACTATAGAACTTTAACAAAATTGTCTAAAGAAAAGTATGAATCTTCGATTTTCTAAGAAACCCAAGGCAATAATTTACGGTAATAAATCACCGGAACTTTCTTGTTGTCTAATTATGCCGCAATCTAGAAGAATGTTAAGATAAGTTTAGGTTGTGGTACAATCGTAACCTTTGATGGTTGACATATGGGAGTTGAGCTAAACAATTCCTTCACAGAGCGAAGGTATATACGAAACTGGCAACCGATCTAACTCACTGTGATGGCAGTGTAGATGAGACGGGAACTTGTTTGTTGGTTGTTTGTGGGAAACCACTCAGAGTACCATATGGACTACTAGCAGAGCAGCGATGTGTGCTGAGTCCTAGAAAAGTAATAAGAAGAAGATAAGAATGTAAATCAACAAAGATGATGAATGCATTAAGTTAGACATCTCCGTATGTCATGAAGCTGTAAGCTGGTAATGAAAGTAGGTCGCGTAAACTTAGGTTGAAAGGACGTGAACCCTAAGAGGTAAAGTAAGTAAACCAATGCGTAAGTCAAATATATGACTAATTGGTTAGCAGTTGAGAATAATTTCCCAGGATCGATGATCTATTTGATCAGTTGAAAAGGGGAAAATTATTATTTTTAGATATAATTGTGTACGGGGTATCGTCGGTTGAAAGTAAGGAAGAAGGAGGTACCTATGACGACATTCAGAACTCGTTATAGTTATTACGAGTTTCTGGTTATGTCGTATGGGTTAACTGATGTATTTAAGTTAGACTTTTCGTAAGGGGCGCCGAGTAAGTCGGTAGCAAATTGATAGGTATGATGGGAATGAGAAGTGAGAAAAATAGTTTTTAGGAACTAAGAAAAGAAGTTTAATTAAGCACATGTATTATCTTTATTAGATAATACGGGGAATTTTGTAGTGTATCTCGATGTTTAGCATAGATGACGAGATTGCATGCTCTTGTAGCATGGTAAGGTCATGGTGTATGCATCACGCCAGTTAAAGGATTATGAGGAGGTTTATCCTACTTATGATCTATAATTGGCAGCTGTAGTTTTTGAATTAAAGAATCTGAACATAGTATTTATACAGAAAGAAAGGTAAAATATACACGGACTCTAAGAGTCTGAAATATATCTTCACACAAAAGGAGTTGAATATGAAGTAGAGAAGGTGATTAGAATGGATAAGAGATTATGACTGTGATATGTTATATCATTCAGGGAAGGTAAACGTAGTAGCCGACACGTTAAGTAGGAAGGGTAGGGAAAGCTATCGATGTTAACAACTCAGAATGAGTTAATAAAGGAAATGGCGAAAACAGAGTTAGAAGTTCAATTACGGAATGAAAAGGTAAAAATGTTATTCATAATGTAGACTCAATCCACGAAATTGGAACGAGTCAAGGAAGTACAACTAGGTAACGAGGAGTGCAAGTGAATGAAGAAGAGGATTAATGATGAAGAGAAGATCAAGTATCATCTCGTCTTGAAGGAGGAATTTGAGTTTTAAATAATTCCGAGTTAAAAGAAGAATTAATAAGAGAGAGAAATAACGTAATGTGTTAATAAATTCTTAATTTCCAACTCAGATTAATGATAGGAAGGGACAAGATATGTGAAATAAGACAATGCCTTCGGTGAAGGTGAATGTGAGAAACCAGAATGCCAAAAAAGCAACGTGAGAACTCGAGATTAAAATGAAGAATTTTTTTCCTCATTTGGTTATGTAATTGTAACGAGATTCTAGGAACAAAATCCTTATAAGGGGGGAAGAGTGTAACGCCCCAGAAAATCGAGCAAAATTGTAAAATAATTTTATTTGATTTAATAATGAATTAAATTATATTATGTGTTAATAAGATGAAGGTCGTTTTATGACCTAGATATGTCGGAACGTCGTAGGATTTTGGCTACGTGGTAGGATTAAAGTGTTTGAATTTTTAAGACGAAAATAAAAGCTTTCCGAGAAATTTTTTGAAAAATACTATTCACGTATTTCTGCTCGGGAATTATTTTTGAACTTCCGAGAAATACGCAACGATAGAATATCAAGGTGAGATTGAATATCCAATAATATTTCAGTTATGACAAACGCAGTTTTTTGCCTGCGGACTTAAAAACCTAACGGTTAGGGAAAGTGATTTTCGAGAAGGAAATAAAATGCGTATAATGAATTAAAGCGATAATCGTATAATACGTAGGTATTGTACGAGTTAATGAATACGAGTAGGATACGTGGTATTATACGAGTATGTATGAATGATGATATGTCGTATATGTTGAATAAGTATATGAGTGAAATACGAGATTAATACGTGAATTATACGTTCAAAGGCTTTAAGCCATATGTAATGGACTTGTAGGATTGAATAGGAAGTTGTAAAGTCCAACTAGAATAATGATAGAGCCCAATGCTTATTAATGACCAAGCCTTTGTGTTTGTTAAATGCAAGCCCAAACGTATAAGTTAAGTTAGTTAAGCTAATTAAATGTAAAGCCCAAAGTAAGTATCCAATGGGTGAGCATGAACCATGGGGCAACCCATGGGTGACCCAAAGTAATGAGCAAGTTTACTTAATGGCTAAGTAAGTGTGGTGACCAAGTAGACTTAATGGCCAAGTGTTGTGGGGAGCAAGTTAACTTAATAACTAAGTAAGGAATAGTAAGGAGGTGGGATGGATTAATGACCCTTTTGCCTTAACTTTGAGATTTCTATAAATAGGAAGCTTGCTAGCTCATTTGTTAGTTTTTAGATTTTCCACCAATAACTTATAGCTTATTGGCTTGAGAGAAAAAGCTAGAAAAGCTAGAAAGTTAAACTTTGTAATTCAAGAAGCAAGAAGAAGAACAAGACATAGTCAAATGAACATCAACGGTAAGCAATCCTAAGCCATGATTCTATTTCTCTTCATTTGTTAGAGAAGTGAGTAGTTGTAGGATTCGTATGCTAAGAAGAAATAGGAATGATGAATTAAAGGACTTAAGCCGTAATAAGTCATGAATACTTATATAAGTTATGAACAAAGGAAGAACTTGTAAGACTTGTACCATGTTTACATTAATGAAGTTAGTATGATAAAAAGAAGCAAGGATGATGGTTAGAAGTCATAAACTATCCTATGTCATGAGAAAAGAAATCATAAGTTGTTATACTTTTATATGTCACAAACTCACAAAGAACAAGTAAGAACTTATTATGAATATAAGTTAATGAAATATGTATGTCAAGATATAATTATGATGGATTGAATCCATTTAAAATAATGAACAAATTATAAGAAACAAAGTTAAGGCGGAATTCACGAGTTTATACGATAATCGTCGAATTTGTGAAATTCTCGGAATGGAAGTCGAATTTTGATATTGAGTTCGGAAACGTTGGTTTCCAATGGAGAATAGTCTCATTTGGCATTATAGAGTTGCGGACTTGAAAATGACCGAATTTCATCTTAGAACGAAGAAACGAGCGTTGAACGTTCGTGAACGTTTATCATTTTCATTAAAATGAACTAAAAGGTGAATAAGTATGATTAAGACATAAGGACGGATAAATACTCGAAACGAGTTTTTTTAAAGAAATAAGTATGATTAAGTATACGAAGTGAAAGATAGTTAATTGATGATGAGTTAATTAACTTAAAGTAGTATCTTCGATGATAACAATAACGTTGAGAGTTACAACTAAAAGTTGTTGAATATTACGTGAACGGGAACCGTATGCAATAAGTGTATTTAACCAAAGACGATCGAATTTCGATTAATAACGTAAGAACAATAGTAAGCCGTGAGGATGGATGATTAACTCGAAATGAGTGGTATTAATGAAGTAAATCCACTTAAGACATAGAAGAGAAAGAAGTTGGTAAGAACGATGTAAACGGCAAGTCGGAACCAATAATAACAAATCTAATGCAAGATTAGATTGAGAAGAAGGGTAAGATTCATTAGGAACCATGTATGTTCATTCATGACCTAATGTGGTATGTTATGTGGTTATGTGTTGTAGTGACTATAAAGACTCAATGGGAAAGTAGTTTTTACTATAGCTGACGCTAAAGGCAAGTTTTTCTTATCGCTTGTCTAACCTTCGTGTTAGCCAGGTTTTCAATAATTCATGTTATAAGGTGCATGAATGGTTTTAAATAAAGGGTCGATGCCAGTTTTAACTCGGCCAGACTAATCTTGAAGAGATGATTGATTTATTCACAAGTCTTTCAATATAGAATCGATAACGCTATCCTACGCCAATTGTTTGGTACGGATTCAAGGTAAGCCTGAGTATGAATAAACAAATGTATTTCATATCAATTATTCGATAGGCACGTGAGGTTGCCAAAACTTAAATGTACATACGTTTAAAGGATGTAGTGTTGATCAACATAGAGTACTATAGGTTGATCACCTAGATGTGCTCGTAAGATATGCCGAACTTACGGACTTAGTGCCGGGTTGTCCTTTTTAAATAAAGAATGAAATGCTCATGGTCTTGGACTAGAATTGATGTTTTACTGAATATTATCATTGTAAAATGTTTTGAAGGAAAAGAAGTGTTATTTTGAATTATCGATAGTACTTCATAGCTATTGTTCAGTTATTAAAGATATACGGTTCCTTTGTTTCAAGCATATCGTTTAAATGAAATTGTTGTACTTGCTGAGCTTGTTATGCTCACTCTTGCTTGAACCATATGAATGCAGCTAATACCGAATGGACCGAAGGATTAGGTAAGGATAAAAAGGAAGGATAATGCGAACCCATAGATTACCTATGTAATAGTATAGGTTTGTAATGATAATATTGGATATTATGACAAGAACAAATGTAACGGTTATAAAGAACTTGGGGAATGGTAATATTGTTTTGGAATATATATACGACATATTCGTTCTTTTGAGGCATTTCAATTGAATGTTTATGTGAACTGTAGCACCGTGTAGCACCATCTGTCGGGTTGGAAGATACCCGGATTTGGGGGCGTCACATTAACACTTGAAATCTCATCGTAAACCATACTTAAAAAGTTTAAATCATGCTTAGCTAGATGGTGATCATATCCATCATGTCTAGAAGCATAAAATGCCCTAGCATACATCCTTGAAAGGTTAGAACTTAAATGATATAAGGTTCATCATGTTTTGCTTTACAAAACATAATTTTTCTTAAGAAAATCCTTAATACACAACTCATTATATACAAGGTAACCTTTGACCACTTATTAAGCTCAGTTACATACATATTTAAGTTGTCTACACTTGCTCACAAGATCAGAATACCAGTAAGTTTATCTTCAATAAATTAAGTTTATTTTGCCAAACTTATAAGTTTCCTTTAAAACTCAAACTAAATCAAGTTATAGTGATCTACTATAACTAAGGTAACTCAATCCATGTGTTGGAGTTATTTATATGCATTTTTAAACCAACCTATCATGCTCAAAAAAATAGATTATAGTAGAAGTTGGATTTTAAGACAAGCATACTGCGCTGGGTTTGGCCTAAGAAGTGGCGCGGCCGTGCCACTTCGGTACAAACCCAGACTTGGCCTCTATTTTTGCAGTGTTCAAACCCAAACACATACCCATTTGATTTAGCATACTCTGAACAACTATCATGACTCCATATAACTCAGATAATATCATGATATCAATTTACAAGCCAATTCATAATTAATTTCATGAAAATTTTTAGAAGGCTATCATACATGAAAGTAAGAATACATATGAGGACATTACCTCTTCAAAGCTTGAATCCTCTAAATTCCTTCACAATCAGTTTGCTCACTCAATTCCAGATCACTAACTCTCTAATATAGACTTATCAAACATTATTGTAAATTTTGATTTGTGAAGGGAAGCTTCCAATTTATAGGGAATTCATTGCCCAGATAATTGCTTTGCCTCCGAAATGGAATCCAATGGAAAATGGAAGAAGATGATGGTTAAGAAGAAGTTGGTGGAAAGTGACTAACCACTCTCTCCCCACCATTTCCATATCCATCATCACCATCTTCTAGCCTTTTGATTTGACTGAGTTTGAGAGTTGAAGGGGCAGGCTAGGCCAATGGCCTATTCACGTGATGAAGGAGATGAGACTCACAAAATGGGACAACCAAATTGGTTTCTCAACATTAGCAAAATGGGTATGTAAGACATCTATATTTACTTTCTTTTGGACTTACAAGCTTACATTTAATAACTTAATGTTATTACTATACGATAAATTAGGGGTACATATACCCATAATCATACAATCCATGTACATTTGGATTAGTCCCAAAAATATTTTAATTGAGTAGTGTCACACCACAATATCATGAACCTTATTATTTCAATTATACTTAATTCCTGAAATAATTATTAACAACAATTATTTATTTAGTTTAATTTAATATTGTTCATAAAGTACACATTAATGTACCACACATAACACATTGTCACATAGGTCCATTTATGTAACTCATTCGACTCATTCCACTTTGCCATATAGTTTTCTATATTATATAGTTACCATTGAAGTGTCACACTTCATTTCACATCATATAAATGTAGCTACTATATAATATATAATCATTGCACATATAATTTAATTACTTCAATTATTCATTCATTAAATTATTTAATGAATACTTATTCCATCACTTTGCCACACTAGGCATGTGTCACAAGCTTACATTAAGCTTATTCTCATTCTTATTACTTATTCATTTCCCACCACATTACTATTTATAACATGTTCATTTTACATCGAACCATTATATCACAAGGTTCACATATATAAATATATCGTGAATGGAAATATTTAAATATTCGTTATAGCATTCGTGGTAATATAATAACTCAAGTTATTTAGTAAATTAAAATAACTTAGTTTTCTTTTATAACTTTAACCCTTTTGGAAATACATTACTATAATCAAAATTATGTATTTTAACATAACGTAACATAAGATGTTTTTATCATGCTTTCTCTAAATATAGGAACTAATCATAATAAAACGATTTACTCATTTTCTCAAGGTATTATTCTTAATATAATATCTATGTATTATTAAAATATTTACATGCACAACACACGTACATATTATATATAGAAAATAAGTTTATTTTCTATTATGATAAATTGTTTCCATCAACTTATATAGCAAATATGTTTAAATATATTTATCATATTACTTAATCACATACATTGCCTCGTACAAAGCTATATAAGGTAATATCAAAATAATATTCCCCCTTTTATTAAAATAATCAAATGCTAGAATTTATTTTAATATCCTTTATTAGAAATATACTATAATTATTTATCTCTCCTTTCTATAGATTGTCTCAACACAATTTCTTTAATCTATACATTTAACCATATATCAATATTAATCAATAAATCTCTAACCAATATTTATCTAAAGATATATCGATTTTCTTTCGTCAACAACGTACATATATACAAGTCTAAACCTAGCACACATCGAGTCTTTAATAGTATTCAATAGAGTACACTGAGTGGTTTCCCACAAACAACCAACAAATTAGTTTCTGTCTCATGTACACTGTTTTCACAGTGAGTTAGATCGGTTACTAAATCGTATATTATTGTGTAAAAACTATACACACACAACACGCAAGTATACATGGTCAACAAGTAATATAGTAATGAATAGAGTATCGTTCCCACGAAGACAAATTAGTAAAAAATTTAACTTCATAATTATCAATTTTCTATTAATCCTAATTCTATTAAACTGTTCAATTCAATGATTTTAATTTATAGAAACTAAATTAATAAATAAATAAACTATCACAAAACAATCACAAATATCAAAATCTGGAATTTCAATCAAATAATGGAGAATTAGACTTATGATTTCATCCTAAGCTTCACTCTGATTTTCACACCTTTGTTCCAATTCAAGTCACTATCCCAGTTTATTAATCAATAACATGAATGTACTATTAGCCACCTCTCGATGTACTAATACCGTATTTACTTAAATCTACAATCTAGATAGAAACAAGTTAAACACCTTAATCAACCAACTCTCTATATCTCTATGTGAACTGAAATTAAAGAAGGTTTAAGATTAAGTTCTCTATCCGATTACATGCGATATCAAGCATATCCCTACCTTAACATTAATCAAGAATCTGATATTCACAAAATTCATGAACACATGCTACATTAACCAAGTCTATATTCAAATATCCTCTCTCAATTCCATACAAATCCACAAAGAATTGTTGATCAGGCAATTCACAAATTCACGCTCAAATTAATATAGATAAACCGAGAAATAATTTATTGAAATGGAAATCAAAGTTTACAAAATCATCATTTCACTCAAGGATCCATCATAAGCCTAAAAAGTGAATTAGTTCATGACGAATAAAATAAACACTAAATAATCTAAAGAAAACATCCTTGCAATTACAAATAAAAGACTAAAAAGAAGAATAGCGATGAACACCCTTCACGTAGCCTAGAATTACAGTTGTCTCGAAAATCTCTTCAAAATACTTCTCCAAGCTTGCTATCAAATTTTGAAATTGATCTTCGTAATATGCCTCGCATCCCTTTGGTTCGTTGTTTTTAGCGGAATATATATCTTCCCCATTTGTTCTAGCCGAGGTGCCTTGCTATTTAGAGTCAAAGTGACATGCCAAGTCCTAACAATCCATGTCTCAGCAGTCTTAAGATCAAACCAGGACTCTAGATTTTGCGACCCCCTGCCCTGGCGGGGGTCTATAGGCCAAACACGCCCGCCCCGACGGGCTAGTCCAGTGTTAACTGATTTTGTCACTTTTCAATTCTTGCTCCGATTATGCACTAAATGCCTCCTTTTGTCATTATTCATCACACCAACCACCCTACACATGAAAGAACACAAAACAAATAAAAACGAACATGAAAATAAGAAAATAGCTACGATTAAGCATGAAATGGACAACGATTCGTGGATATTAAATCCACTTATCAAAATCCCCCAAACTTAAACAGTGCTAGTCCTCGAGCACAAAACTAACTACATGCTATGCAATGCAATGAGATGGAATAAATATAATCTACAAGCTTTCGAATCGAACAGTTTCACAAAATCAACATTATCCCATCGGCCTCAGAGAAAACAAGCAACTCTACAATATGGATCACCAAAACCAATCCAAAATTTCGTATTATTTCTCAAATCTTAAACCATTATTACTGGTATAGTGTGAGTGTGTGTTCAACATCCATGATAACGGATACGGACTCAAATTCAATACATAATCATTTTCTTAGAAGGAATCATACAGTGCAAACATAAAAATTCCAAAAAAAAATAGGCACATTCCAACTAAAACTAAGCAATACCAAATTCAAGGGTTCATGCAGGGTACTTATACTTCATTTATCTCAATTTTTTTTCACGAGGGCTTTTTGCCCTTTTCCCATTTTATTGTTTTATTTTTTTTATATATACATATATGACTGTGCAATGTCTCATCCCATTAGGCTAACAGTGCTACCCCTTAGCGAGCTTTCGACCAACGACTCCCAGACCATAAAAGACCTTAGGGCGCTAGGTGTAAAGACAATCGCCTCGGGCGTACTTGGTCAAGTAACAAAGGCTCCAAAACAAGACTAGTCACAACATATACCTTTATTATTATTTTTTAATTTTTTTAAAGCTTATATACAACTTAAGTTCTTGCCTAATTTTAGCCTTTACTTCCTATCCTTGTCATTTTCTCATTTATCCTAGCATTATCCTTTAGAAATTATTTATATATCAATTTGAACTGACCAGTCAACAAAGATGTTATTAGCGTGCTAACCTTCTTTATACCAGTTTCAAACAAGCTCAAGATTTGATTCATAACAGAAATTATATCATAGTTCTAATAATCAATACTGTATTGGTTAACTTATTCTCAATCTCATCATTGGCCCACAAATAACATGAACTACAAAACTGTTGGACATCTGCAAACACAATATTTAACTAAACAATTTTTTGATTTTTTTTATTGAAAGCATAACAAAATAACAGGAATAAAAATAATGCAATAACAAAAATATACAATAATAATTCCTAATTAAGATGCAAAACTAGAATGCAATGACAAATTTAAACCTAACTACTACATATGCATGCCAACAAGAAGTAAATCCCCCAAACTTAAGTAATACAATACCCTCAATGAATGAATAATCATAATTAAGTGCATGAGGACTTTCCTGTAATCGCCTAAGTCTGGGGAGGTGGTGGTTGATCTTCTTCTGAATCACTTGGTGGAAACCTCGGCACTAGCATCGGCTACTGATATGGAAATTGCGCAGCTGGATTGAAACTCTGAAGTGTCGTGTGGAGTGAAGCAAACGACATATTCATGGCATTAAAAATATGATCTTGTCGTCGTGTAAGCCGCCTCATCTCCCGTCGTGCTACTTTGTTGTTCTCCTCCATTTGTTGCTGGAATGCAAGAAACTGAGGGCTAGATATAGCGTTAGACAATGGGTGTCCCTCAGTTCCTTCGTCTCGCATAGTAGCATCCTCATCATATGTTGTGTCTTCAGCGTCAGCTTCGTCCTCCGAAGCTGATGGAAATATAAATCCTAAACCTCTAGGATGAGATTCGCCCCCGGCCCACGCCGAATACTGTGCTATCATTCTCGAATCAAGTAGCTATAGCGGTATTAGAGTGGGTTCATCATCAGACCATCAAACTCTTGCTTGGCGACACAACCCACAAATAAGGGAAGGGTGTGGCAAGCCTCCTGAGAAATTACCCCGTAGACATCAACGAATTAAAAAATTGATTATGGCCCCAACGTCGATGATGAAGTCTTGCACAATAGCTAAAAGAAGAAGTGCCTTTTCCTTGGTGACGTCTGAGGTGTGCGTGGGTGGCAACAATTTCACACATAGGAAGGCATACCAGATTTTCCAATACCGACTGAGATCTTTGCTATGAAACACCGTACCTTCTTTCCTACCTTTGATCCACGTCGTACCCGGCTTAGTCACTTCTTTAATAACCTCCTCATAGTCAGGATTGAAATCCCTCAAGTGAGCATATTGGCATTGTACAGGCACCTGGAATTGATAGTACGTGTTGTTGGCATCGGCACTGAATGGGACCATTCTACCTCGTACGAAAGCATTGAACGGTGCCTTGTCCTTGGCGTTTGCATAGAACTCCTTGACCACATTAACAGCGACGGCCTCGGGCTTCTTAGTGAACTTAACCCACCCTTTCTGATAAATTTGTTAGATCAACTCATCGTCGTGAGCCTCTAGTGCCAACCCCTGCTTCGGTGTAAGAGCCTTTGTGACCATGTAATCGTACCAGTCGGCGGCGATGCCACTTTTGAACTTGCGGCGGTCGAATATGTGGGTTGGTTGTGCGGGCCTTGAACTCTTTCCCCGTTGGCATTTGGATGTAGGTTGAGAAGCCATGTAATCCGAATGTCTGAACTCACTGTCGAACACACTCCCTTCCCCTCAAACTTGGTTCACTCAAATTTTCAAACACTTGGTGTGCACAGTATTTTCTCTCCCCAAACTAGGTGATTTCTATTGCAATTATGGTGAGAGAAGGTGAAGATGAAGTAGGATTGTGCTCTAAATTTACCCCAATATCTTGCTAAATTCATAGCCTTTTGTAGAAGGAGTGGAGAGTATGTGGTGAATTTGGGGATTGAGTGAGTGAATTTATAAATGTGGATGGTGTGGGGGAGAAGGTTATGAGGGATTGATGGAGTTAATGGGTGTGTGTATAGTAATGGGGTGGGGTGATGTAGTAATCGTGGGTAGAAATAGTAGTAGCTGATGAAGTATTGGAGAAGTGGTAAAGTTGTAGTGTAAGAGAAGGAGATAGTGGGACTCGTGTTATGTATATGCCGAACGTGACTGCCCAGGTTCAAGGACCCCCACCCCGGCTGGGGGTACACTGCCAATATAGCCGGCCCAGGCGGGGGTGTCCCCCGACTTCAATTTTTTGTGACTTCGAATTTGGCCTTGCAACTTGCTCTTTTCTTTTCTTTTCTTTTCTTACATGTTTCTCTTCTTACTCACTTTTGACACCTCCTGCAACCATGAAACATGCAAGATAATAGATTATTGATCACTTGGAATATGATTGAGAGATTAGCAAGACTTTTACTATATCATACCTACCTAATAACTTAATAAAAACTATATTCTAACAATTATGAATGAAAATACGAAAAATAAACGAAAGATTGGGTTGCCTCCCAATTAGCGCTTGATTTTAAGTCATTCGGCCTGACTATTTCCTGTTCACGGTGCGTCAGACAATGTGATGGCAATGACATCGGTGTTGGCCTCGCCACCCCAATAGTGCTTTAATCATTGACCGTTGACTTTGAAAGTTTCTAACGGATTTCGACTGTAAAGTTCAACGGCTCCATGAGAGAACACCCGTTTTATAGTAAATGGTCCTGACCATCTCGACTTGGGCTTTCCTGGGAACAATCTCAACCGTGAGTTGAACAAAAGGACTGATTGTCCCGGCTCGAATGTACTTCACATAATTTTCTGGTCGTTCCATCTCTTGACCTTTTCCTTATATAACTTGGAGCTCTCTTAGGCTTGAAGGCGAAATTCATCGAGTTCATTTATTTGAAGTAATCTCTTTTCCCCTACAGCTGCTTGATCGAAATTGAGTTTCTGAATTGCCTAAAAAGCCTTATGTTGTAGCTCGACTGGTAAGTGACAAGCCTTACCATATAATAATTGACATGGTGACATCCCTATCGGAGTCTTGTACGTAGTCCGGTATGCCCATAATGCATCATCCAACCGGAGCGACCAATCCTTACGATTCAGATTCACCACTTTCTCTAATATTCTCTTGACTTCCCTATTCGACACCTCAGCCTATCCACTGGTTTGGGGGTGATACGCCGTCGCTACCTTGTAGTTGACCTCATATCTTGCCAATAGAGTTGTGAATGATTTGTTGTAAACGTGACTACCTTCATCACTTATAATGGCTCTCGGCGTGCCAAACCTTGTGAAAATGTTTTTCTGTAGAAATTTAAGGACCACCTTAGCGTCGTTAGATGGGAGTGCTACAGCTTCAACCCACCTAGATATGTAATCTACTGCGAGTAGAATATACTGATTGTTAAGTGATGACGGGAATGGTCCCATGAAATTGATGCCCTATACATCGAAAATTTTAACTTCGAGAATCATTTGTAGAGGCATCTCATTCCTTTTCGAAATGTTGCCCACCCTTTGACATCTATCACATGTTTTGACAAAACTGGTGGGCGTCCTTAAATAGTGTAGACCAATAGAACCTGGCTTGCAACACCTTTGATGCTGTTCTCTCACTACCATAATGTTCGCTATATGCAGATGAGTGGCACTCATGCAGAATGTTCTTCACTTCACTGTAGGGCACGCACCTTCTAATCATTTTGTCAGCGCACTGCTTGAACAAATAAGGTTCGTCCCACATGTACCATTTTACGTCATGAAGAAACTTCTTTTTCTGTTGTCTTATGAGATCAGGTGGGAGAACGTTGCTCACTAAATAATTTGCATAATCCGCGTACTAAGGAAACTCTGTATTTATCCCAAACAATTGCTCATCTGGGAATGATTCATTGATTTCGCACTTGTCCTCTTTCAATTTCCATTGATTTTCCAGCCTAGACAAGTGATCGGCGACTTGATTCTCGGTACCCTTGCTATCCTTAATTTCTTGATCAAATTCTTGAAGCAGGATAATCCATTGGATAAGGCGTGGCTTAGCATCTTTTTTCACAATTAGGTACCGAATAGCCGAATGGTCCGTGTAAACTATCACCTTAGTCCCGATCAAGTATGCTCGAAACTTGTCAAATGCATACACCACTGCAAGCAGTTCCTTTTCTGTAGTTGTATAGTTCATTTGAGTCTCCGTGAGCATTTTGCTTGCATAATATATGGCGTGAAATACCTTCTCTCGGTGTTGTCCCAAAACAACCCCAACCGCGTAATCGCTTGCATCACACATCAGCTCGAACGACATATTCCAATCCGGTGCGATGATCATAGGGGTTGTAGTCAATTTCTTTTTCACCAATTCAAAAGCTGACTTGCATTCCTTATCAAAACTAAAAATAACATCCTTCTCTAAAAGACTGCATAAAGGTTTCAAGTTTTGAGAAGTCCTTTATAAATCTCCTGTAGAACCCAGCGTGTCCCAGAAAACTTCTAATACCCTTAACTGAGCTCGATGGAGGAAATTTCTCGATTGTTTCCAGCTTTGCTTTGTCAACTTCCAACCCTTTAGCCGATACCTTGTGGCCCAAAATTATGCCCTCCTCCACCATGAAGTGGCATTTTTCCCAATTAAGCACGAGGTTTGTATCCTTGCATCGCTGTAACACCATTACCAAATTCCCTAGGCAAGTATCAAAGTTGTCCCCATAGACAGAAAAGTCATCCATGAAGACTTCAACATTTTTGTCCACCATATCTGAGAAGATGGCCATCATACATCGTTGAAAGGTAGCAGGTGCATTACACAACCCAAATGACATTCTCCTGAACGTGAATGTGTCGCAAGGGCATGTAAAAGTAGTATTCTCTTGATCCTCAAGAGCGATGGCGATCTGGTTATAGCCCGAGTATCCATCTAATAAAGAGTAGTATTCATGTCCCGCCAATCTGTCCAACATTTGATCGATAAAAGGTAGAGGAAAATGATCTTTTCGGGTTACCTTATTTATCTTCCTATAATCGATGAACACCCTCCAACCTGTCACTGTTCTTATAGGAATTAACTCGTTATCCTCATTCTGTACCACAGTCATTCCCCCTTTCTTTGGCACACAATGAACCGGACTAACCCACTTACCGGGTAGATGATACCGGCATCCAACAATTTTAGAATTTCCTCTTTTACCACTTCCTTCATAATTAGGTTAAGTCGTCGTTGTTGCTCCACCGTCGAATTTGCATCATCTTCCATCAGAATCTTGTGCATGCAAAATGAAGGGTTGATTCCCTTGTTATCCGCTATTGTCCATCCTATCACTCCCTTATGATCCCTAAGCACCCTCAACAACTTTTCTTCTTGCAAATCATTAAGTGCAGCAGAAATAATCACAGGTAAGGAATTTGAATTGCCTAAATACGCATACCTGAGATGTTTAGGGAGTGGCTTAAGTTCTAAAGTTGGTGGCTCCTCCAATGACAATTTTAATTTTTCTGTGGATGTCTCCTCCGTGTGCAAAGGTTCAAATGGTGCTCTAAATCGGCTAACTCGTGGCAACAAATTTAGCATATATAAGTAGTCCATAAATTACGGGTCATCGAACTCTTCATCCCCTAACAATGTTGTTTCTAATGGTTCGTTGACCAAACTCTTGCCCATATCCTCACTAATAATTTGCTCAATCATATCCATCCGAAAATATTATTCCTCATCCGTAGGGAATTTCATGGCCTTGAACACGTTAAATTTGATTTCTTTATCTTTGACCCTCATAGTAAGTTCTCTTTTTTGTACATGTATGAGTGTCCTACCCATGGCCAAGAAAGGTCTCCCTAGGATAATTGGGATGTTCTTGTCCTCCTCAAAATCCATAATAATAAAGTCCGCGGGGAATATAAACTTATCCACTTTAACCAATATGTCCTCTACTATGTGTGACGCCCCCAAAATTAGGTATACATCACCCATCTTGGGTCGTCAGATACATGGTACAGAATACAAATACAACTTACTAATATAACTGTCGTGTACAATACGACAAAACATAACTGTGAGTTTGAATACAATTATTGTCTAATAGAAACTATACAAACTCAAAAGGAGTCCTCATTACAATTATTGTCACACTATTTAACAAAATAGTGAGGACTACTAATACTATCATATGGTCCATCACTCCGTTCCCCGACTCGTCCCAGCTATATTCTCATTTCCTGAAGAGAACAGTGAAAGAAAGGGTGAGCTCAACTAGCCCAGTAAGAAATATTATGACTAAGATAATGCAGAATAAATTATCATTAACCTTCAACAGTGTTAAACTGATAAAATATAACGAACATCAAGTTTAACTGCAGCGGAACAAGCAATCCATTAAAAGAGTCAAGTAAAAAAAAATCTACTATCTTCTATGATTTAAAAGGTTTTTCAACACTGTTATTGCTGGGACTCAGCTTAATAAAATAATTCACATCATCGAATCACCCCTGCACTACGGCCAAGGATATTCGTCTATTCATTAATGGTCATGATCATGCCAACAACTGTCCATCAATGCACTACGGGCCAATGAGGACTTTTACCACATCACTTGTAACATTACGGTCATGATTATATCGAATAATCCCTAGTCATAATCATACCAAGTCCATCTATGCACTACAGGCTACAGATGACTTTCAACATTTTATAAACATGAGGATGATGACAATGATATAAGAATTCAATAAAACAAGTTCAAGAATTAATTTATCCAAGAATTAACAACGTTCAAATTGTCAACATGATACTGCTTTGTGGAGTAAAATTCAAGAATGCTTGGTAGAATATTTTCATGAAAAGATACGTGATGAAATGCAATTATCAAGGATATTCTACAAATTTCATGGAGTATAGAAGTCAAAACTTAACCAACTGAATATAATAAAGAATGGAATAACAAAAGAAATCACCATGCATGTGATAGACCGCACAGACAGGTTATTCCAACAGAATAATAAATAATAAAACCAGGTCCGGCGTAAAACGCACAGACAAGATATTCCAATAGAATAATAATAAAGACGGAACCAGGTTCGGTATAAAACACACAGACAGGATGTTCCAACAGAATAATAATAAAGACGGAACCAGGTCCGGTGTGAAACACACAGACAGGATGTTCCAGCAGAATAATAATAAAGACGGAACCAGGTCCGGTGTAAAACACACAGACAGGATGTTCCAATAGAATAATAGAAGAATGTCACCAAGTATAGGGTAGACCGCGTATACAGGTTATTCCAACAGAATAATAATAAATGGAATAACAACAGTTCTCTTCATGAATAAGAAAGAATAACACCCTTACCGTTTTAAAGAAGAACTGAAATAATGAAGTAGTTAAGTAGCAGAATACTTTTCTTCTCTCTCTCTATAGTTTCTCTCTCTAGAGTTCAGTAAATTTATAAGAAATAATGAAGGAATGAGCTGCTATTTATAAAAAAATAGAATGCATAGTAACTAATCCATGAATGGTCCAGATTGATTACTTTAATCTGATGGTCCATATTTAAAGAAAAATCTTTTAAATAAAATATAATATATTCTATTTGTAGAATAACTTTAATAAAGTATTCTGTTTTATATAAAAATATGTTTCTGTTTTATTACGTTAATAATACGAATAAAACAAAATTTCATTATCGCTAAATAATTCATATTATTAACTGACAATAATTGAATCAAACTTAGTGACTTCTCACATAAGCATTAATAATCAATACCGTGTGCTACTATGCAACCACACGTATTACTGTACTTTTACTACCGAGTAGTTCAACAGTATCAATGGTAAAACTTTCGCCGTTACTTTTAATAAAATATTTTTGTCGTTTTCTCAATCCGATAATAATTCCGTTGTGGGGTCCACCAATGATTGTGCCGTTGTACGAATATTCCCTGTTAAAATGAATATTCCCCGACCAATCGAATATTATATAACAACTTGTGTACTTTACAAAATTTATAAATATTACCCACAACTATAACATTATATCAAATTAACTCCATAATATTCAAAAATGATATTTATAGAAAATTCATCTTTATTTATAAAAGTTGGGATTTTACACTATGCCTCTCGGATATGTGACTGACCTATCTGCCAACTGTAATAAAATATTTGTAGGCTTTGGCACGGGTAAACCCAATTCTGTGTATACTGACAATGGCATCAGGTTCAGACTCGCCCCCAAATCACATAAACACTTATTAAAAGACATGTTCCCGATTGTGTATGGAATAGTGAAACTCCCAGAGTCTTTCAATTTTGGTGACAACTTCTGCTGTAACACCGGACTACACTCCTCTGTTAATGCCACTATTTCGAAGTCTTCCCATTTCTTTTTCCTTGACAAAATCCCTTTTATAAACCTCGCATAACTCAGCATCTACTCTAGGGCTTCTGTAAACGGGATGTTAATCTGAAGTTTCTTGAAAACTTCCAAAAACTTCGTAAATTGCTTATCTAATTTATGTTTTTGGACCCTCTGCTGAAATGGTGGTGGAGGATATACAACTGGTTTATCGTCTAGCTTTGTCTTCTCACCGTGGCTATCCTCACCCTTGTCTCCTTTAACCACTTTAGTGTCCTCAACTTTTTCATCCGATATCACTGAATTTTCTGTATCTTTGCCAACGAGATGTTTTCCACTCCTTAAAGTAATTACCTGACACTGTTCGTGGTTCCCCTTCAGATTTTTCTCTGTATCACTCGGTAGGGTCCCTTGTGGTCGGTTATTTAATGCTAAGGCAATTTGCCCCATCTAATTTTCCAAGTTCTTTATGGCCATTGCTTGATTTTTCATCACTGCCTCATTGCTAGTTATGTATTACGTCAGCAACTCCTCTAAATCTAATTTTCTTTCCTGATGTTGAGCCGGTTATTGGTGATTCTGAAAACCTAAGGGATATGATGGCCGTGGAGCTTGATTTTTCTGGTTATTGTTCCACAAAAAATTTGGATGGTTCCTATTCCCCTGGTTGTAAGTATTCTGGTACATATTTTGAGGAATCCTGTTATAGCTACCCACGAATTACACGAACGCCGTGTTGATTGCGCATTGATCTATAGGATGCTCACCCGCGCATAATTCACACACGACCGCAACCTGCTGGACCTGTTCCTGTGCCTGTGTCCCCGACATAGCATCCAACTTCTTAGACAGTGCTAATATCTGCGCTTTTATAACAGTCACACCATCTACTTCTAACACTCAAGCTGCCTTTTCCTGTGTCATTCTTGTCGTGGGCCACTGGTAGTTGTTAGCTGCCATTATCTCAATCAAATTGTAGGCATCCTCATAACTCTTAGCCATGAACGCTCCACCCGACGTTGCATCAATACAGGTCCTGAGATTACCATGTAGTCCGTTATAGAAAGTATTCATTTGCAACCACTTAGGCAATCTATGATGCGGGCACTTTCTGAGTAACTCCTTGTATCTCTCCCATGCCTCATATAGCGACTTCCCATGTTGCTGCTCAAACATTGTTATCTCATTCCTCATTTTTGCAGTTTTCGCCAGTGGAAAAAATTTGGCAAGGAATTTCTGAGCTAAGTCTTCCCACGTAGTTATCGGTCCCGGTGGTAGAGAGTGTAACCAACTCTTTGCCTTGTCCTGTAAGGTGAAAGGGAACAAGTGAAGTCTCACCGCATCATCCAACACCCCATTATACCTGAAGGTGTCGCAAATCTCCAGAAAGTTGACTAGATGTTCATTCGGATCGTCATTGGCCAATCCCCCAAACTGAACTGAATTCTGGATCATATAAATCGTCCCAAGCTTGATTTTGAATATATTTACAACAATTACAAGCCTGGTGATGCTCGACTGCAGTTCAGTCACCTTGGGTGTGGCAAAGTCCCTTAATGCTATCTGATCTTCAGCTGTCATTGCCTCTTCTATGTCAGAGTTTTCGAATTCGTTCCTTGTTTCCTTGATCCACTTAGTTAACCTTTGAAATCTTCTTTCAATGTCATCCTCAATAGGCAGCAAGTCTGGATTTTTGGACCAAGTTTGCATAAACCACTTCAAAAACCTGAAATAAGAGGAACAAAACAAAAACAAAAATGTTTAAGTGAAATTGGACTAATTAAACTGATATTGTAAAAATATTAAAATCTATACTAAAATCATCCCCGGCAACGGCGCCAAAAACTTATTGTGTAAAAATTATATACACACAACATGCAAGTATACGTGGTCAACAAGTAATATAGTAATGAATAGAGTATCGTTCCCACGAAGACAAATTAGTAAAAAATTTAACTTCACAATTACCAATTTTCTATTAATCCTAATTCTATTAAACTGTTCAATTCAATGATTTTAATTTATTGAAACTAAATTAATAAATAAATAAACTACCACAAAACAATCATAAATATCAAAATTCAAAATTTCAATCAAATAATGGAGAATTAGACTTATGATTTCACCCTAAGCTTCACTCTAATTTTCACACCTTTATTCCAATTCAACTCACTATCCTAGTTTATTAATCAAGAACATGAATGTACTACTAGCCACATCTCGATGAACTAATACCGTATTAACTTAAATCCATAATCTAGATAGAAACAAGTTAAACACCTTAATCAACCAACTCTCTATATCTCTATGTGAACTGAAATTAAAGAAGGTTTAAGATTAAGTTCTCTATCTGATTACATACGATGTCAAGCATATCCCTACCTTAACATTAATCAAGAATCTGCTATTCACAAAATTCATGAACACATGCTACATTAACCAAGTCTAGATTTGAATATCCTCTCTCGATTCCATACAAATCCACAAAGAATTATTGATAAAACAATTCACAAATTCATGCTCAATTTAATATAGATAAACCGAGAAATAATTTATTGAAATGGAAATCAAAGTTTACAAAATTATCATTTCTCTTAAGGATCCATCATAAGCCTAAAAAGTGAATTAGTTCGTAACGAATGAAATAAACCCTGAATAATCTAAAGAAAACATCCTTGCAATTACAAATAAAAGACTAAAAAGAAGAATAGTGATGAACACCATTCACGTAGCCTAGAATTGGAATTGTCCCAAAATCTCTTCAAAATACTCCTCCAAGCTTGCTATCAAATTTTGGAATTGATCTTCGTAATATGCCTCGCGTCCCTCTGGTTCGTTGTTTTTAGCACAATATATATCTTCCCCATTTGTTCTAGCCAAAGTCCCTTGCTATTTAGAGTCCAAGTGACATGCCAAGTCCCAACAATCCATGTCTCAGCAGTCTTATGATCAAACCAAGACTCCAGATTGTGCGACTCCCGCCCCGGCAGGGGTCTATAGGCCAAACACGCCCGCCCCGGCGGGCTAGTCCACTGTTTACTGATTTTTGCACTTTTCAATTCTTGCTCCGATTAACCAAATGCCTCCTTTTCTCATTATTCATCACACCAACCACCCTACACATGAAAGAACACAAAACAAATAAAAACGAACATGAAAATAAGAAAATAGCTACGATTAAGCATGAAATGGACAACGATTCGTGGATATGAAATCCACTTATCGTATATACCTCCGCTCTCTGAAGGAATCATTTAGCCCAGCTCCTATACATCCACCATTAAGGGGTACGGTTGCACTGTCTTAGACTTGATACTTACTCGTACATACACTCAAGAAATTGGTGATTATCAAAGATATTGAATGTCACCAACTTACTATGATAAAATAATTTCACATAAATTATTTAATATCGATAGATAAATTTCAATCCATCTTCTTTACTTCAAATAACTCGCACCTCAGATTCTCAACATTTGAATCCGCACCAGAACAATTTGGTTTGGCATAATTTCTCGAAGAACGCTTGAATTTCATAAACATTTTTCAACAATTGTCTAGCCGAATCAGATAGCATAGACTTTTAACAACTCGAACATCAATCAAAATAGTTTTAGCCAATTCAATTGGCATATCTTTCTTAATTAAAGAAAACTACAAATCTTTTTTTTTATGATGTCATGATACTGTACTATCTCGATAGTACGTTGAGGATTTAGTAATTATATGACTTTGTCATGCTACATCATACCATAGTGGGCTGACGATCTTATGATCACATCCAACACTAGGTTCAACTGAATTGATGACTTCCTCATTTGTCATATCAACATTATATTTAGTGATGCTTTAATGACTATGGAGAAACAAAATACATTTTGATATTTTTAAATTATTTTTGTCTAGCCGAAATAATTAGCATAGACATACGAATAATGGTATTGTTTTTAAAACTTATTGGTTCCGTCATTTGATCCATTGTTTTTCAAAAAATAGAAGTGCAAACATCAGCACGAAGTCAATAAATTTAGAAAAAAAAACTAGCATAGCTAGAAGATTTAGAATATTCAATTTTTCCTCCATCATCTTAAATTCTTACTCCACTGCTTCGTTACTCAATCATTCTACTAATCTTTAGCACCATCAATGCTCACCATACAAAAAAATTATTAGTTCTTACCTCAGAAGTTTTCTATACCCAGTATAGTTCATCAAACTTACCATACTTTGGAAGTTCAGGAACTTGCCACAATAATATAAGTTTAAGAACTTATCCTAGTCAGACCATAGGCGTCCATTCGCTGAGGAGTTTAAAATATACCATATGATTATGAGTCACGAACTTACCATATGCATTAGTTTTAAGAACCGTACCTAATCATAATATCATCTAACCTAATCTTAAAAGCCTCTAACTATCAAATATACACATGAGAAAAGAATCACCTTTCCACCACATATATATTGATAGCGCGACAATGACATTTCAATGATTATCAATGTGATAAACCAAGTACATGCACAAAATCTCTGCCCATACAAAGGTTTGTACAACTAAGTTACTATATGAGTCCTCAATTAAAATCCCACCTAACATTACCTTGCTCTTAACTTATTCTTAACTTTCCCTTAACTTGCTCAATATGAATTCCTTGTATCACATTATATATAACTCCTCGTGAGTTTATCTCATACTATATCATAGTACATTATCTTCATAGCATCAAGCTATAATTATTCAAACATTACAGACCATCTTTCTTTTATAACTTAAACAGATCACGTCATGATCTTATTCTATAATCATCTCCCTTAAAATTCTTTTCTTAACTCGTGATCGTTTTGTTTTACGATCCTCTTTCTTTCCTTTTTCATCATTTACACTTTCATTTATGCTTTTAATCTTACAGACTTTGTCTATTCATCATTATTCGTTATCTTGGCTATTGAAGTTATGAAACTCTGAATACTTATCTTTATATCTCTTCAAGATTCTTCTTTGAATTTTCTTGTTTATATAACAATTCTTCCTTTAAGAATTTCTAACTTCATTTACATTGCTCAACATTTCATTCGAATTCCACATTTCATCATACGTATCCATTTTCTATACTTGGTACACATCGAGTCTAATAGTTTCAATATGGTACGCTGAGTGGTTTCTCACAAACAACCAACAAACTAGGTTCTGAGTTGCTAGTTCATATATACCTCCGCTCTATAAAGGAATCGTTTAGCCTAGATACCATACATCAACTATTAAAGAGTATAATTGTACCATACTTAAATATAACTTTTTATTCTTAACTTCTTTATCATTCTCTTCTTATAGACATTGTCTATTTATTATCACCTTACATCCTTATTATTAGAGTTGGATAACCCCACATTCATATTCCTTATAACTCTGCGAGATTCTTTTTTGAATCCTCTCAAGCATATTTTAATCCCTTCTTTATAAATTTCCTAAATTACTTCTTGTTGTTTAAACTCTATTTGAGCTTATTCTTTATCATCTTGACATCTCTTCTCTAAGGTTATAGCCTAAGGTACTCTTACCTAAGGTTTCTAACCTATCAGCTTTGATACCAACTGTAACATCCCCAACATTTAAATAATTTAATTCTTGACTTCGGTCGTTAACAATACATTCAGCCTCTAATTTTACATCATTAAACGATAATACAACCATTAAAATTTGCGTAATAATTAAAATTTTCTATTACAAACTATTCTTGTTCCTAAAACTTTCAACCTTTACATCTAAATATCTCAGAATCATTTTAATACTACAAGAGTTTACATCGCAAAACGATATTACAATACAATATTAATACATTTACCGAAACATTAGACATGATTTACAAGAATAACAACTTGGCTAGGATATTAAATCTTTATGTATTACTTTTGATCCATATCAATCAAGTAGCACATAGCTTTACCTTCAATTCTTGAATCTACAAAAATGGTTATTTTAAAGAATGAGCTCGACAACTCAGCAAAATCTAACACTTTTCATGCATCACATAGAACATAATAACATATTCAACATACATCTCATAATCATAAAACTAACATAGCATACATGTTGTAGCTCATATAACAACTATAAAGATTGAGTTTCTTACTCAATCAACATATATAGCTCAATCATCTTAGTCGTAGATTGACTTTCACATTTCATACTTTTGACATATATAATACGTCATACAATAAAATTTTAATGTAATTCATCATCAAGTTCACATAGCAAAAAGGAACTGAAAGACTTGCCTTTACCGGCGTTTTACCAATACGCTAATACTTCGCGTCCTTGCACAACTTACACTGTATGTGAGATTGATAATAAACAAAAGCAATACTTGATCTCATGGTCAAATTTATTCTAAGACCTTACTCTATCTTATTATCCTTTATAATGTCTTTATAGACATCTAACTGTGTTTTATATGTAACTCGATTTTATTTTCATTTTCATCACCACACATGCTAGACTATTGCACTTGTAGTTTAAATATGCGTATATCACACCATTTTATTATACCACTTTAGTTTCAAAAATGCATATTCAACACATTGTTTACATGTTTAATTTTCCTTCAAAAATTAATAATTGCCCTTTTCGATATCTTTCCATTGTTATTCTTGTATTATCATCTTTTCATACTTAGATGCACATAACACCCAATATTAGTCATTAGTTAGACACTTTGTATACCAAAGTTTAGAAACACTATTACTCTTAGGCATTTTGTCGAGTACGTTATGTGCACACATTAACTTATCTCAACTCTTGATCTTAAATGGTTAATTATACATAGAATATGATAACACATATCTATACTCATTACATATGTCAAAATATATTGTTAATCATCAAAATATACCATCACCCAAATCTTAATTTAAACAGAATTATAAAACTCATCTTCATAATTTCTTTAACAAAATGTTATTTTCATTTTTAACGTAACTCCTTCGTTACATGTTCGTTTTTGTTCCTTCTTATATAGAATTAACCCTTACTCAGTGTACTACAACCTCATTGATGAGTGAGATTTATACCTGTGAATTAGATCCTTTGTGGCTTATGTTATTGCCTGTTTTCTGTCTTTTAGTTAGCTTTTATTTATATTTTGTTGTTATTATGTTTAAGTTCTAAGATGCAGGCTTTGCAATTTATTTTCCAGGCATATTGGGCATTTTTCCTGTATGGGCAGCGCAGGGCCAAGGACACTTGAAGAAGCCGCGCCGCAGCGCCGTTGCACCCTGATTCCTACTGGAAACAGGCGCTCTAGCGCCATATCCTAGAGCCCCAACGCCAACTCCGGCACCCTAGTGCCACTGTTCCTCGCGTCGCAGCGCCGATCCCTTCTTATGGAGTCGCGCCGCAGCGCGACCTCCAGTCTCTTTAGCCCTACGTGGTGCCACAGCGCCACTTGCTAAGCTTATGCTCGCGCCACAGCGCGAGCTCTGGTGCCCAAACTGTAAAGAGCCTTTAATGACCTAAAGAAAGATGGGAGCAGTATATAAGGATAGATGAGCCTCCTGCATTAAAGAGGAGGGGGGATATCAGAAGATACCAGATAGAACTTATTGCAGATAGCTTAGACTAGGTTTCATTTCTGTCTTAACTTTCTAGAAGAGAAAGAAGCTGTGTTTAAAGGAAGGATAGTTATTGCATCCGACGGAAGAAGAGAAGATTTGGAGGAAGATCACTTCAAACAGGGGTTTTGTTATTCCAAATCTCTTATTTATTCGTGTTTCTCTGATAATGTGTAATGTATTGAAAATGTGTGTTAGTACCATAGTTATGAACTAACTCCATTTTTAGGATTGCAAAGTAACCTCTTGTTTAGCTTAATTAACTTTCTCTCCTATTTTATATAATGAATCATTTTGGTATGGGTTGTTGTATTTCTTACTTAATGACTGATTGCTTGATAGAGTTTTTGGTGTTGATAATAATAGAAATTGACAAATGGATGTTATTATCTATATTTAATTACAGCAACACTTGTTATGACCGTGCCAATGGAATGTGTGCATAAACTGCTAATAGGATAGACATATCTCTATTTGCCTTGTGCGGCCTTGAGATTTAGCTTAATGACCTCGGCCTAGTTATTTTCACCAATAGACATATTATGATTTATTTGGCTAGGGATGTGCATTTGACCCTAGACAGAAGTTTATGCGTATTTACTGTTCTCGGTTGACCATTCCTTGATTCGTTTGTAATTAGGAGAGTTAGGAGATTAGGCGACGCATTAGGGGAGTTGTAGTCCTATCTTGACTTCCTAGCACAACTGCTTCTCTTATTCTGCTGTTTTAATCGTATAACTTAACCAACCATCGTGTTTACTTGTTTAGATAAGATAAGTAATGACTTTACCTTAGTATTTGTTTATCTCTTAAGACTTTGCCCTCGTGGGTTCGACACTCAACTTATCATATATTACTTGTGGACCGCGTATTCTTGTGCGCGATTTAGCAATAGCAAAATCGACCAACAAAGTTTTGACGCCATTGCCGGGGATTTTGTATTATTTGTTATTCAATATTAACACTAAGTCATTACAATCTTAATTTAAATTTATTCTTCTATTTAACTCTCTTTTCAGGCAGTCTTTACTGTTTATGCCACCTCGAAGGGGACAGAATATAATACCTCTCGATCCTGAGGTTGATAGAACATACAGAAGATTGTGAAGAGAAAATTCTTGGGACAGGCCTACTCTTGTCAAAATGGTTGAGGAATTTCAGAAATCTCTAAGGGAGTATGTCATGCCTCCAATCAATGATCTCCAAGCAAGCATTCTTAGGCCCGCAATCCAAGTAAATAACTTTGAGATAAAGCCGAGCTCCTTTCAAATGTGCACCAACATTCAGTTTAGGGGACTACCGAATGATGATCCCAATGATCACTTGATAAACTTTGTGGAGATTTGCGATACGTTTAAAACCAATGGAGTGTCTGACGATGCCATCAGACTCCGGTTGTTTCCTTTCACCTTGAAGGACAAGGCAAAGAGCTGGTTGCACTCACTCTCGCCAGGCTCCATCACCACATGGGCTGACTTGGCTCAAAAGTTTATGGCGAAGTTCTTCCTGCCCGCCAAAACTGCCAGACTTAGGCATGAAATTACCTCATTTATCAAGTTCGATTCAGAATCTTTATATGACTCGTGGGAACGATTTAAGGATCTTTTGAGGAAATGCCCTCACCATGGATTGCCAGAATAGCTTCCTATCCAGACCTTTTATAATGGGCTATCCAGATCAACTCATTCGAGTATTGATGCCACGTCTGGAGGGGCCTTCATGGCTAAACATCACACAGCCGGGTACGAACTAGTGGAAACAATGACGGCCAATAATTATCAATGGCTGAATGATAGACAAGCCCCCAGAAGAGCAGCGGGGGTATATGAGATTGACTTGTTCACATCTTTAGCGGCTCAAGTTACAGCGCTAACGAAATGGCTAGACACCATGGGACCATCAACAGTGCAGAATGTGCAGAGTGTCGTAGTCCAGTGTGAGTTGTGTCAAGGGAGCCACCCTACTGATCAGTGTGCAATAAGCCATGAGTCAGTTCAATTTGTTTCCAACTACGAGCGGAAACAAAATACTAATCTTCCCACTCATTACCACCCGGGCTTGAGATATCATCCTAACTTCTCTTGGGGCAACAACAACAATAACAACCCCAATCAAGCACAACCCTCATCTACCAGGCTGAATTATTCTAACCCTCTAGGTTTTCAATCTTAGAATCAGTATAATTCACAATCGCAGAACTCTCAAAATCAGTTCCACCATCCACCACCTCAACAGGAGAGAAAGCCTAGTTTGGAGGATCTCCTGTCGCGGTACATCGCCCATAATGAAACAAGGAGTAACATTCAAGAAGCCTCCATTCAAAATCTTGAAGTACAGATGGGACAATTGGCCGCTGGTTTAAACAGTCATCCACAAGGCACATTGCCTAGTGACACTGATATCAACCCGAAACGGGAAGGAAAAGAACAATGCAAAGCAGTGACACTCAGAAGTGGGAGAACCACTAATGAACAAAGTGGAGAGAGTTCTCCGGTGGAAGAAGTAGTTACTGAAAGGGAACCAGAAGTGGAGAAGACCAATGAGACATCAAGGGGTGAGGATAGTACTCAAGTTAGCCCTACAACACCAACCCCTCCAACGAGTATAGTTAATTCTCCTCTCCCTCAGTTGCCTTTTCCCCAGCGTCTGCAGAAACAAACGCTAGACAAGCAGTTTTCTAAATTCCTAGAGGTATTAAAAAGGCTTCACATAAACATCCCATTTGCGGAGGCATTGGAGGGAATGCCAAGTTATGTCAAGTTTATGAAGGACATATTATCTAAGAAGCGAAAAATGGGGGATTATGAAACAGTGGCTCTGACAGAGGAGTGTAGTGCCATTCTACAAAACAAGCTTCTGTCAAAGCTCAAAGATCCAGGAAGCTTCACAATTCCTTGCACTATTGGGGATCAATTCATAGGCAAGGCTTTATGTGATCTAAGGGCTAGCATCAACTTGATGCCTATGTCTATTTATAAGAAGCTGGGGCTAAATGAAGCTAAAACTACAAGTGTCACCTTACAATTGGCTGATAGATCTCTCACGTACCCGAAGGGGATAGTAGAGGATGTGCTTGTCAAGGTTGACAAGTTCATCTTCCCAGCTGATTTTATTGTCCTAGATTTTGAGGAGGACAGTGAGGTCCCTATAATATTGGGTAGGCCATTCTTAGCGATAGGGAGGACCCTATTTAATGTACAGAAAGGGGAGTTGATAATGAGGGTTCAGGATCAAGAAGTGACATTCAATGTCTTCAGATCGATGAAATATCCTAACACTCCTGAGGACTGCTTCTAGATTAATGCAATTGATAATTCAGTTAGGCAAGTGTTCTCAGAAACCTGCATTACTGACCCTTTGGAAGCTACATTGACAGGGACCAGCACTACTGAAGAGCCCATTAATGTTGAAGTTGCCAAATGGCATGATGCTCCCTAAAGATCCAAACAGTTTCAAAGACAGTTTGAATCTCTAAATGATGATGAGGCATCAATTTCCAAGGCTCAGCCGTCGATCATGGAACCTCCTATTTTAGAATTAAATTCTTTGGCCACTCACCTGATCTATACTTACCTAGGGAACTCATCTGCTTTACCTGTGATAATTTATACTTCTCTAACTAAGTGTCAGGAAAAAAAGTTGCTGCTTGTGCTCAAGCAATACAAAACGGCCCTGGGGTGGTCCATTGCTGACATAAAAGGGATCAGTCCGACTCTTTGCATGCATAAAATTTTACTGGAGGAAGGGTCTAAGCCTTCTATTGAGCATCAGAGGCGTTTGAATCCCATTATGAAAGAGGTGGTCCGGAAGGAGATCATAAAATTGTTGGATGCATGCATCATCTACCCTATATCTGATAGTTCTTGGGTCAGTTCTATTTAATGCATGCCAAAGAAAGGCGGAATAACTATAGTGCCCAACGAAAATAACGAACTGATTCCCACTAGAACGATGACTGGGTGAAGGGTGTGCATGGATTACAGGAAATTGAACAAATCTACCTATAAAGATCACTTCCCTCTTCCATTTATTGATCAGATGCTTGACAGGTTAGTTGGGCATGAATATTGTTGTCTGCTGGATGGTTACTCGGGGTATAATCAGATTTCAATTGCTCCTAAAGATCAGGAGAAGACGACGTTCACATGCCCGTATGGGACCTTTGCCTTCCAAAAAATGTCTTTTGGGCTATGTAATGCTCCCGCAACATTTCAGCGATGTATAATGTCGATTTTCTCTGATATGCTTGAAAAGACCTTAGAAGTCTTCATGGATGCCTTTTCCGTATTCGGGAGTTCTTTTGATAATTGCCTGAGGAATCTGACTGTCGTTCTCCACAGATGTGTTGAGACTAACCTTGTCTTGAATTGGGAGAAGTGCCACTTTATGGTTGAAGAGTGCATTATTATGGGTCATAAGGTTTCTGCTGGCGGCATTGAGGTTGATAAGGTAAAAATTGATGTGATTAACCTCCCACCACCGACTTCAGTAAAAGGTGTAATGAGTTTCCTCGGGCATGCAGGGTTTTACAGAAGGTTTATCCAGGACTTCTCATAGATAACCAAACCGTTGTGTACACTATTGGAGAAGGACATGCCTTTCCAATTTGATGAAGCCTGCCTGAGTGCTTTTGAGTTATTAAAGAAAAGACTTGTCTCGGCTCCTATTGTTGTAGCCCCAGACTGGACCTTCCCTTTTGAAGTAATGTTCGACGTAAGTGACTTTACTATTGGGGCGGTTCTTGGCCAAAGAAGGGAGAAGGTATTCCACACAATATACTATGCCAGTAAAACTTTGATGGATGCTCAGCTGAATTATACTACCACTAAAAAGGAGCTGCTGGCAGTAGTCTATGCGTTTGATAAGTTTCGTTCCTATCTCATTGGAACGAAGGTGATTGTATGCACTGATCACTCGGTAATCAAATATTTGATTGAGAATAAAGATGCTAAGCCGAGATTGATTATGTGGGTTCTATTTCTCCAGGAGTTTGATCTAGAAATCCGAGACAAAAATGGGACAGAAAATCAGGTAGCAAATCACTTATCAAGTTTGGAGAACTCACCGCATTCAGGAAACACTTAAAATGACATTAATGATTTCTTCTCGGGCGAATAACTTTTTGTCATCCAAAGCAAAGCACTGTGGTATGCGAACTTTGCTAATTATGTCACTTGCCAAGTGCTTCCTCCAAACCTGAGCTATCAACAAAGGAAGAAATTCCTAAAAGATGCCAAGCAATATTTATGGGATGAGCCCTTCTTATTCAAGTAATGTTCTGATCAAATTCTGCGAAGATGCTTACCGGATGAGGAAATTGAAGGTGTGCTACATCACTACCATTCTTCAAATTATGGAGGTCATTTTGGAGGTCAGCGAACTGCAGCTAAAGTGCTTCAGTCTGGATTTTATTGGCCCACCCTATTCAAAGATACACACACATATGTGTTGCACTGCGACAGATGCCAAAGGGTGGGCACCATATCAAGACGACATAAATTACCACTGCAGAATATCCTGGAGGTGGAATTATTTGATGTATGGGGTATCGACTTTATGGGTCCATTCCCGTCCTCCTTCAACAATCTCTATATCCTTGTGGCGGAGGATTATGTCTCCAAGTGGGTGGAAGCAGCTGCCTTGCAGACTAATGACGCGAAGGTTGTGGTTCAGTTCCTTAAGAAAAACATTTTCACTCGTTTTGGCACGCCTCGGGCTATTATCAGCGATAAAGGGTCGCATTTTTGTAACAAATACTTTGAAGCCCTTCTAGCTAAGTATGGAGTGACCCATAAGATAGTCATAGCTTATCATCTACAGACTAGTGGCCAAGCTAAAATTTCTAATCGAGAGGTAAAACGAATCTTGGAGAAGATCGTTAATCCCAATCGTAAGAACTGGTTAAAGAAGCTTGACGATGCCTTGTGGGTTTACCACACAACTTACAAAATGCCTATCGGAATGTCTCCATATAGGCTTGTCTATGGTAAGGCTTGTCATCTTCTTGTGGAGTTGGAACACAATGCCTATTGGGCTATCAAGAAATTGAACTTTGATCTAGAAACAACCGGTGAACTGAGACTTCTACAACTCAACAAATCAGACGAGTTTCATCTGTAAACGTATAAAAATGCTAAGTTGTACAAGGAGCAGACCAAGAGGTGGCACGATAAGAAAATCCTCGAGAGGCACTTCGAACCAGGCCAAAAGGTTCTTCTCTTTAACTCCTGTCTAAAATTATTTCCAGGGAAATTAAAGTGCAGATGCTTGGGGCCATTCACAGTTGCCAAGGTGTATCCGTATGGGATAATAGAGGTTGAGGACCCCAATTCTGACAAAACCTTCAAGGTTAATGGACAGCGATTGAAGCATTACTGGGCGGCGAGGTTGACCGGCAGGACACCTCCGTCACATTGGGAGACCTAGTGTAAGACGGGATAATAGTCAAGTCAACGACTCTAAATCAAGCGCTAGATGGGAGGCATCCTCATCACAGTATCAAATAAATTACTTTTTTTTAGTAACTTCAGTGAATTTTTGGTTGTCATTAGTAAATGTTAGTAGTTCTTAGTATAGCTTGTAGTTTGTATAGTTCATGTATGGTACCAATGTGTTTAAGAGCTTTCAGTAGTTAGAGACATGAATACAGTGTTAGCTGTGTTTTTGTGTGTTGATTGCTGATATAAGGAGTGGCTTGTGCAGGAATCTTGGGCCTCACAAATTCAGAAGTCGCGCAGTGGCGCTGTTGTTATAATACAGTCTCGTGCTGCAACCTAAAAAATTTGCACTGCAGTGCCGGACCAAAGGCACACCCACTAGAAACTCGCGCCCCAACGCCGAGGCCAATTCAGAAGTTCGCGCTGCCGTGCCCTTGTACACTGGTGCCCGAACGCCATACTCAGAGTCGTCGTGCCAATTCCAACCCATTTCCATGCCGCAGTGCCATGAGCCGCGCCGTAGCGCCAGCAGCAAATTTTTTTTTAAAAGGTGTCTGTTCAGCACTTTTTCTTCTTCAAAAAAGAAAAAAGAAAAAAAAAGCAATAACTCGCTGCGATCTCTTCCTCTCTCGAGCGGTTAGCCAATTTCAACCAACGCGTCCCTTCAATTCTGACCGTTCGGACGCCAATCAACTGTCGTACAGTTAATTTATGGTCGTTCCTCACCCGAGGTTTCCCTCTTTAAAAGCCAAGTGAGGTACGACTTATTTGTTATACTGTTGGGTTTAAAAAATCTCTTATAGAGCGTGCCTTTAGTTTATTTTTGCAAAATCAAAAATGGCTTCTAAGCGTCCAAGATCTGGTATTGGCCCTCCTCCTTCATCCTCTTCCTGATCTCGTGCTCAGACTTGGGATGCAATGAAATTTCTAATGGAAGAAGCCTATAAGCGGTATTCTCAGAATTTTTTGTCTCGTAGTTTGGTGCCGGAGCGAGGGCTTAGGCCTGATGATAAATTGGATGGGCAGATGAATGCTATGATCACCGAAATGAAATGGATGCATTTCACAAAGCCGCCAGAATCTGCTATGGTCGCGGTGGTGAAAGAGTTCTACGCTAATGGCATTCCTGATGGCCCTCCGGCTGTTCCAGTGAGGGGAAAACTAATCCCATTTGATAGCAAGGCTATCAATTCCATTTATGGGACTCCCGACTATGTTGGTCACGACTATCGGGAGGTAGGGATACAGAGTTACAGCACCGACGAGATCATTAACAAACTGTGCGAGCCTGGGACGGTGTGGAAAATGAATGAATACACTGCTGAAAGGACATCGTTCCCTCAGCAGGCTCTTAGCTGTTATGGTAAGGCTTGGTACTCTTTTATCTGTGCTAACATTATGCATATGCGTCACTTGAATGATGTAACTCGGGAGAGGGAAATTATTCTCTATGCTATTGTTACGGGTTTGAATATTGATGTAGGGGTACTGATTAACGAGTCCATTGAGAAAGCTATTAAGAGCAATGTAATGTCAGGCCTCCCGTACCCTTCTCTTATTGCCCGTCTTTGTAAAGGGGGGGGGGTGTTCAGTGGGATAAGGAGGATGTCACGCTACCACCCATGTCTATTATTGATCATCATCTCATTGGCCGATATGGAGTCTGGGAGGGAGCGCCGTCGCACCCCCGAGGAGATGGATTTTTGCCAGCACCTCAGCCGCCGCTGCCATCCAGTGAACCCCCGCCATCCACTGAGGCGGGTACCTCCTCGCATACGCCTAAGCACCATTCTTTAGAGACCGTTCACTCTAGGACCCTCGCAAAAATTTTGAACAGCCTGACCTTCCTACACTACAAGACAGACCATATCGTCGGATGGTAGAATCAATTCCACCATTTCCATGCAGAGTTCCCCAACACACTCTCTAACATTCATGCTGCTCAGGGAGGAGACAATGCTGATTTCATGTCCTTTCCATTTCCAAAACCTCTAATTTATGCCCCTTATCCGCCATAATTTCTGCCTGCCGAGGGGACCCCCGCGCTGATGAGCCAGTGAACTTGGAGGATGATGGTGATGAAGATGGTCTTGAGGTGGTCGGTGGTGATGTTGATCCTGATGATATTGTTGATGAAGGTGGCGATGCTCCGGATGCTTGATGATGAAGTCCAATGGCCATTGAGGACACTGGCCAGATTGCAAGTTTGGGGGGGGGGAGACTTCCTTTTATTTATTTTATATATGAATTGTGTTAAGTTAGTATTATGTTATGTGAATTGCTATGATATGGTGTGTAAGTTTATTTATGTTTATGGTGTGAGGATTTGGGTATGAATCAATTGGGCTTGAATGCCCCAAACTTATTATTAAACTATATTTTATCTAATGTTTACTATTATTATGGTTAAGTTTTGGTTTTTGGTGAATTACTTATTTTGGATGCATGCTTTGCATAGTAGTATTTAAATTTATATATGAATGCATGTTTTTGGTTGTATATCTTATGTTTATATTTATTATCATTTTGGGATTGCATATTTGGGTATATTTTGGCTATGTCAGATGTCATTTGGTGGATTGCCATATTTTTTGGGTTTTACAATGATCATCGGTATATTTATTGCCATGTGTTATGGCTTTGCCATATTTTGGCCCTATTTTGGACAAGGGTACTTTATAGTTATAGTTTTTGCCTTTTATATTTTGATTAACTCTAACCCTGTAATAACCGTGAATTTTAAGTCACTATATATGTATATACATTATTAATATTTAAAAACTTTGTGTTATACAGTGATTTAATATGTGACAACATATATGAAATGGTGCATGGGTCAATTAACATGTATGTTATAGTTATGGATATATACATTTATAGGTTTCATTAAAAATGAAAGCCTCGTAGCCTAATTATAAATTAGGTGAGTCAATTAAATAATCTAAGGGTTATGGTAATAAGGAGATGTTAGTATTTAATATGTATACTAACTTAAGTGGATAATCTTATTGTTTCAAGTGACTAATAATTTTAAACCTAATTCTTGTGAACCTAATTAGGTTATGAGCTAAAGTCACATGTATAGGTAATTAAATTTCATAAGATTAGGAATGGAAACCCTAAATAATTAAATTGGGTAACATATATTAAAATTGCTAGACTATATTTATTACATAGCCCAAAACAATTAAAGGAGAAGCCCAAAAGAAATAAAATGCAAGCCCAAACTTAGCCCACTTGATTAAGGGTATTTTAGACATTTGATTTATCTAATTTATGCATTAAAATAAAAGCTAAATGAAGGAGTTAGTGGGCATAAATATGGCTGGCCACATTAGCCTTTTAAGGTAACTAATTAAGCTAAGCAAGGTCCATTTGTAGTAACTCTTACACAAAAGGACATGGTTGTCAAGCTCCCATTGGTTGCCACTTTATTAAGCATCCTTAATCATGATTAGACTAATTAAAGTGATAAGGCAAAGCTTCTATCCATTGGTTAAAGAAAGTATGGGGGATAATAGCTAGATACACTAAGTGTATCTATATTTTTTGTAAGTATCCTTTTACTTCATCTTTTCATTTCATTTCATTTCTTCTCTCATTCTTCCTCTTATAATTTCTCCCAAGCTAGCCACTTCTAGAGAGAGAAAGGAGAGAGAGGTTTTGCCATATATATAGAGAGAGAGGAGTGCTAGTTTGTTAATGCATCCAAACTTCATCACTTACTTTGGTAAATCAAGGAAGGTTGCCATTAAATCAAGGTATAACATAACCTTCATTTTCTTCTTCTACTTTGTTTTTTTTTTCTCTTTAGCTTGAGTTTTGTTGGGGTTATGAACAAATACTCAAGATACCCTAGTCCTACATATCATAATGTATAGAACTAAGTATTTTGAGTGTTAGATCAAAGGCTTAGAGGAAGAATATGAGCATATGTTCTCCAAGGGTGAAAACTCTTGTTTTCTTCCACTAAATCTTGTGTAACTCAAGTTTTCCAACTTAGATTTGTGATCCGTCGAAGGGGGGTGCTAGATGCATGAGTTATCTAGTAAACCCAAGTGATAGAACACAAATCTAACAAGTTTTGAATCCTTTGGAGCTGATTTCCCCAAAATAGCGCACTTAGAATGTTAAGGGTTCAAAAACCCTAAAATAGTTTCTGTCCTATTTTTCTTGGGTCTGTTTCGGACAGCTTCATGTCCCTTAAAAATCTGGGAAAATTCACAGAGGTACCTTGAGAAGTTATCTACGTGTAGGAAAAAGAACGGACACGTTTCGAGTTATAGATTGTCCGTAATGACTATTTCCGTAAAGGACTCCTAAAACTTTACCGTCGAATATCTCACTGTGTATACACTGAAAAATTCTGAAATTTTTACAGTAGGTTCATATATGTTAGAAGAACATACCCTGAAAATTTCAGATTTTTCTGAGCAAAACTCAATTTATTAAAAATAAAGCAAGATCCGAGTGTTTTGGGAACTTTAAAAATAGTAGATCAATTTCTAAAATTCCAGAAAAATTTGGGGATCCTTATAGGTTCATATTGTGTCAAAGTACAGAAGCTGAGAATTTTTGGAGTAAGTTTACTATTTTTCCTAAAAATGGTTAAGTTATGAATAAAAGGAAATAAATAGTTAAATGATGTCTTTAATAAGAAAAAGGTGATTTTTATGCTTGAATACTCATAATATATCATATCATGACTATCTTAGAGCATTTTGGTAATTTATGATAATAAATATTATTTATGACCTTTTATGGATATTAAATAAGAGGTTTAATAAATGATGAACAATTAGAATAAATTATTTATTAATCCAATAAATTATTAGAATATTATTATGATATTAATAATATTAGAATATGATAGTGATAAGTAAATAAAAATATTAAGAATAAAATTTCTTTAAAATATTATTAAATGGTTAATAATATTTGATTTAAGCATTGATAAATGATTAAAGTATTATTAAATAATTAATAATATTAGTAATAGAATAAGATATTATTAAATGATTAATAATATTAGTAAATGAATAAAATATTATTAAATGATTAATAATATTAAATGATTAATGATACTAAAGCATAAGTAAGATATTATTAAAGTAATAATATTAATTAAAATATTATTAAGTAGATTAATAATATTAGTAAGGTATTAAAATATTATTAACTTTATTAAGATGTTAATAATATTAGTAAGCAAATGAAAATATTATTAGGGAACTAATAATACTAAGAGGTGAATTAAATATTATCAAGATCAATAATATTATGTGGTTATAGTAACATTATCAAGACATGATAATGTTTATAAGAACTAAATATAATGCATAATATTTATGTGATTACATAATCTAATGTATACTATGACTAATTGAAAGATTAACTATAGGTCTCTCAAAGGAAGATAATTTAACTGCATAATGGATATAAATTAATTGCGTAGCCGTAATCTGCAGACGAGGCAAGTGTCCTAACTCAAACTCGAGTTATTATTTTCAAAGCATGTTAGTGAATAATTATTGATGATTATTCACATCTATATTGATTATTGAAATTCGTACTTTGTTCAATTGAATTCATGTTCTATTATTATTGAACTGTGAATTAAATTAAAGTTCTTTCATTTATGAACTATTTATGAGATAGATCTATGCTAATTGTATCAGCTAGATCAAGCATGTTTAAATTTGTTAAATCAAATGTATTTTAAAAAGCTGTTCTTATTAAATTGATATGATAAGAACTCTTGACTGAGAAAAGGACGAATTTGATTAAGGCATGACATCGATGCCGGAATATTAAGTGTTTATGCATAAATCACGGGGTATGAAAGGCTGATCCCCTTGAATACTAAAACTTATTAAGAGGTCCAGTTTAAATTACTGAGAACCTTGGCAAATGTTCATGGTTATCTCAAAACCACTCAGTTCATATTATTCAATTATTCGAATATTCAATTGTTGATTATTAATTCATGTTCCTTCACAACCTTATATTATTGTTGAACATTGAAAGCAAAACTTCTTTCTAGTCATGATATATCTCCCTTGTATATAAACTTACTAAGCAAATTAGTTGCTTACCCTTGCTATATCATGACATTTATTTCAGCTAAGCCTGAAGGATCCAATACGAAGGACAAAGGCAAGGGCAAGATCCAGGAATAGTTTGGAATGAATATTAATTATTATTATCTAATGGAAGTTCTTATGTAAACCTTTTGTAATATGAATGGTGTGTTTAAGTTAAGGTTAAGAAGACCTTGGGACCATGCTATGGAAACTTTATTATAATGAACAATGTATGTTTATTATTTCGTAATAGTTATAGAATGCTTATGATGATGATAGATCGTGAGCACCGAATCTGAGGTTAGAGAACCTGGATTTGGGGGCGTCACAGGTTGGTATCAAAGCTGTAGGTTATAAACATTAGAAATGCGAAACCTAGGTTATAACCTTAGTAGAAAACTCTTATAGAGTATGTTAGGAGATGGATTGTGGAAATTTATCGAGTTTGTGTTGTACTTAATAAAATATTATTTCATTTTATCGATGAATATATTTTATTGTGGTACTGATGTTGGTTTTATTTATGGTGATTGTAGGATGTCTGACGAGCGCCAGGACAGTCACTCAGTAGATCAGGAGGTCATTGAGCGTGAGGTTACGGAAGAAGCCCCTCAGGGTCCTCTTATAGGGGATTTGTTGAGGAGAATCAATCAATTGGAAGGCAGGGTGGGAGAACTGGAGGTTGAAAACAACACACTTCAGTTCACAGAAGGTCAATACAAGGAGGCGGCTTATCAAGCCCATATGGAGGTAGTCGAGCAGAAGGGAAAGTTGGATGAGTCCCAGTTGCAAGTTGAGATGCTGAGGGTACAGCTAGAGCATGAAAAGGCAAAGTTCGGAGAGCTGAGCATAGAGCATCTGGCGATGCGGGGTGAGTTTGACATGGAGATTGCAGACAAGATTCGCGTGGAGGAGGCATTTTATGAGTCAGCCCAGCGGGTGGACCAATTGGAGTTAGAACTGCAGGCCATGAAGGTCAGGGCCGAGACTTTAGGACTGGCGCTAGACACAGCGTATGAGGGCCAGCGCAGTGGGACTAGGAGGGCGCAGTTCGAGATAGGAGAGTCGAGTCGATCCGTTCGACGTAGAGCTATGGAGGGGTGGTTTCCCCCGGAGCCTGTTCAGGTGACCCAGCAGGGCCCCCAGTGATGATTATGCTATGGACTAGTTGTAGATAGAGGCATTAGTACCCCTTTTGTGTAATAGGGTTTTATGTTGATGTAAACCTCAGCAGGTGTGAGGTAGTAGGTAGTTAGGTAGTATCCCTATTTGTGTTTGTAGGGAAGTATCATTTTGAGTTAATCCCATCTTTTGTGTTTAAAATGGGATAGTAGTATTTATAAGAATATACCTGTATTAATCATGTGAGACACTAAAGATTGGTATATGAATATAAATGCATTATTATTATGATATGTGTTGGAAAATTTTAAATAGTAAATTGTCTATTTAATGTTATGTGAGTCTAGTAGACTGATTTGGAAAATTTTCTTTAAAAACAAACTTAACCCACTAATTAGGGAGAAAGACTTCCAAAATATTGGTAATTTAAATCTCTCCCATAATGATCATATGATTGTTGAACACAGTAGCGTGTTACATGCTAAGTACTTATATGATAATAAAATCCGAGTAACGTGTTAGAATTTTGTTCCACTAGATAATGCCGCCCAGACGTGTACTAAGGAACCAAGAGATCGAAGAGTCAGTTAATAATGCAGCGGGAGCTCAACCAAACCCAATGCAAGACTTTATCAACATGATGACTGAAGCTATGAGGAATCAAGCTCAACCTGCAGGAAATCAGGCGGGAAACCAATTAGCCAACTTTAAGGACTTCAAGGCCGTAGGACCACCGGAGTTTAGAGGAACAGCAGACCCGTTAGAGGCCCAGACGTGGATGAAGGAGATTGAGAAGGCCTTCATTATTGCTAGAGTAGCAGAAGAACAGAAAACAATTTTTGCTACCTACTTAATGAAGGGTGAGGCTAACTATTGGTGGGAGGCCAACCAGAACAAAGCCGGGACTGGAATCGTGACTTGGGAAGCGTTCAAGAAGTTGTTCTTTGAGAACTACTTCCCTGAGAGTACACAAGCGAGAATGGAGATCAAATTTTTGGAATTGAAGCAGGAGAATATGTCAGTGTCAGAGTACGCTGCAAAGTTTAATGAATTGGCCAGATTCGCTCCACATCAGGTAGACACGGAGGTGAGGAAAGCAAGAAGGTTCGAAAATGGACTTAAGCCGTGGATTTATAGTAAGGTAGCGGTTCTACAAATCACGTCATTCTCAACTCTGTTGGAGAAAGCTCTCATAGCAGAAGGTGGAAGCGAAGCAGTCTCAAAGTACAATCGGGAGAAGAACAAGAAGAAAGTAGAAGGTGGGAATCAGAATGTTAGCGGTGGCGGTAGCAACAACAAGAAGCGAAAATGGAGCAGTGGGGGTAGTAATTTGGAGATTCAGCAAGGAAGTGTCCAACAAAAGAAGTCAGTGTGTGGAAACTGTGGAAAGGGTCACTCGGGAGAGTGCTTGAAAGGAAAAACGGTATGTTATACCTGTGGACAAGAAGGGCATACCTCACCTAATTGTTCTAAGGTGAAGAAGGGAGGTTGTTTTAACTGTGGTGAATTGGGACATCGGATCAAGGATTGCCCAAAGAAGAAAAGCACAGATGGCGGAAACGGCAATAGGGGCAATAGCACTAAGACAACCAGTGGAGGACCAACCCAGCCAAACAAACCGACAGCGAGGACATTCAATATGACAGTGCAAGATGCCGTGGCATCCAGGGAGGTGGTGTCAGGTATAATTCTGATTAACGATATAAATGCCCATGTGTTATTCGATTCGGGAGCTTCATGTTCTTTTGTATCTGATGAATTTGCTCAAAGATTAAGTTTACCTCGTGAACTATTAGAACACCCAATGAATGTAGAAGTAGCAAACAAAGAAATTATTCCTGTAGACTACATACATAGGAACTGTTGTGCTGATGTACGAGGGTTTAAGCTTAACGTGGATTTGATACCGATTCGTCTTGGAGAGTTTGATGTAATCCTCGGGATGGATTGGTTATCAAGTCACAGAGCGATCATTGACTGTAAGAAAAAGTGCGTACACCTAAAGACTCCGAATAAGTCAAAGGTGGTATTTTATGGCAGTAAATCGCCGAGACAATCTTGTTGTCTGACGATGATGCAAGCAAAGAAGTTGCTTAGGAAAGGTTGTATAGGTTATTTGGCTCACATTGTGGATACCCGCAGAGTCGAGGGTGAACTGGGTCAGATACCTATTGTAAGGGAATTCGTTGACGTCTTCCCAGATGAGATTCCGGGATTGCCACCAGATAGAGAGATAGAGTTTGTTATCGATTTGGCACCAGGGACATCACCGGTATACAAAGCGCCGTATCGTATGGCTCCGGTAGAAATGAAGGAACTGATGATTCAACTACAAGAATTGTTAGATAAGGGATACATTCGACCGAGCGTATCACCGTGGGGAGCACCAGTCTTATTCGTAAAGAAGAAGGATGGGTCATTAAGGCTTTGTATCGACTACCGGGAGTTGAACAAGGTCACCATTAAGAACAAGTACCCGTTGCCCAGGATCGACGATTTGTTTGATCAGTTGAAGGGGGCGAAATATTTTTCAAAAATCGACTTGAGGACTGGTTATCACCAACTGAAGGTGAGGCAGGAGGATGTTCCAAAGACGGCATTCAGAACTCGGTATGGACACTTTGAGTTTCTGGTAATGTCTTTTGGGTTGACGAATGCGCCAGCAGCATTCATGGACTTGATGAACAGAGTGTTTAAACTGTATTTGGATAAGTTTGTTGTCGTGTTCATCGATGACATTCTGGTATATTCAGAGACAGAGGAAGAGCACGCTGAACATCTAAGGATAGTGTTGGAGACGTTAAGGAGGGAGAAATTGTATGCAAAGTTCTCTAAGTGTGAGTTTTGGTTGCGGAGAGTGCAGTTTTTGGGTCATGTTATCGACACGGATGGTGTTTCGGTGGATCCAGTAAAGGTAGAAGCGGTTATCAACTGGGAACAGCCAAAGACGCCGACAGAAATTAGGAGTTTCTTGGGATTAGCAGGATACTATCGGAGATTCATCCAAGATTTTTCAAAGATAGCATCACCGTTGACCAACCTTACCAGAAAGACAGTGAAGTTCATTTGGACGGAGAAATGTGAAGAGAGTTTCATGGAATTGAAGAAGAGGCTCAGTCAGGCACCTGTGTTGACTTTACCAGACAACACGGGAGGATTTGTAGTGTATAGTGATGCATCACACAAGGGTCTTGGTTGTGTACTGATGCAGCATGGCAAGGTCATTGCGTACGCTTCACGTCAGCTGAAGGACTATGAGAAGGGTTATCCGACTCATGACCTGGAATTAGCAGCAGTAGTTTTTGCCTTGAAGATTTGGAGGCACTATTTGTATGGCGAGAAGTGTGAGATATATACAGATCACAAGAGTCTGAAGTATATCTTCACGCAGAAAGAGCTAAATATGAGGCAGCGCCGATGGCTAGAATTGATCAAGGATTATGATTGTGAGATTCTGTACCATCCAGGAAAAGCAAATATAGTGGCAGATGCCCTGAGCAGAAAAGGCAGAGAGAAGTTACTGAAGTTGACCATTCAAGAGGAATTGGTGAAAGATTTCGAACGACTTGACTTAGAAGTTAAGTATTCGATGGAGACCAACGAGAAATTATTTACAGTAGCAGCGAGCCCGACTTTATTAGATAAGGTTAAAGAGGCTCAAGAGAAGGACGAAGATTGCGACAACATCAAGAAGCGGTTAGCTGAAGGGGATGAATTGAAATACAAGATTGATGGCACCGGACTGCTGAGATTCGAAGGGCGAATTTGGGTACCGCTAGTACCAGAACTAAGAGAAGAGATTTTGCGAGAAGTGCATAGTACGAGGTACTCGATACACCCAGGAAGCACAAAAATGTATCAAGACTTGCGTCAACACTTTTGGTGGCCAAACATGAAGAGAGAGGTTGCAGAATGCGTCAGCAGATGTCTAACTTGTCAAAGAGTCAAGGCAGAGCATCAACGACCGAGTGGATTACTACAGCCTTTAGAGATTCCAGAGTGGAAGTGGGAGCACATCACGATGGATTTTGTGGTGGGACTTCCAGTAACGCAAAAAGGACACGACGCCATATGGGTGATTATAGATCGTCTTACGAAGTCAGCTCACTTTTTGCCGATCAAGATCAGGTATAATTTAGACCAGCTAGCCAAATTATATATCAAAGAAATTATCTCGAGGCATGGCGTACCGGTATCTATTGTGTCGGATAGAGATCCGCGATTCACGTCAAACTTCTGGAAGAGCCTTCAGGAAAGAATGGGGACGCAACTACGGATGAGCACCGCGTATCATCCGCAGACCGATGGGCAAAGCGAGAGAACAATTCAAACACTTGAAGACATGCTCAGAGCTTGTGTGATGGACTTCAAGGGTAGCTGGGAGGATCATCTTCCATTAGTAGAGTTCGCATACAACAATAGTTATCACGCCAGCATCGGAATGCCGCCGTACGAAGCACTGTATGGAAGGAAATGTAGAACGCCCTTATGCTGGGATGAAGTGGGTGAACGTCGATTGTTGGGACCAGAACTGGTACAGCAAACTATAGAGATCATCAAGGTGATAAGAGCCCGATTGGTAGCAGCTCAAGATCGCCAGAAGAAGTATGCAGACTTACATCGCCAGAAGAGAGATTTTGAGGTGGGAAGCCATGCATTTTTGAAAGTATCTCCCTGGAAATGGAAGATAAGGTTTGGAAAGAAAGGTAAACTGAGTCCGAGATTTATTGGACCTTTTGAGATCTTAAGAAAGATAGGCGAAGTGGCGTACGAGGTAGCTCTACCTCCTGAACTAGAACATATTCATAATGTGTTTCATGTGTCAGTGCTACGACCATACAAGCCTGATTACAAGCACGTGATATCGTACGAGCCAATTCAGGTCGAAAAGGATTTATCGTACGAGGAAATTCCAGTTGAAATTTTAGATAGAAAAGAACAGAAATTACGAAATAAGGTTATACATTCTGTAAAGGTTCTTTGGAGGAACCATAATGCTGAAGAAGCTACGTGGGAACTCGAAGAAACGATGAGGGAAAGTTATCCACATATTTTTGAGTAAACCTGTAAGTAATTCCGGGGACGGAATTCTTATAAGGGGGGAGGATGTAATAACCGTGAATTTTAAGTCACTATATATGTATATACATTATTAATATTTAAAAACTTTGTGTTATACAGTGATTTAATATGTGACAACATATATGAAATGGTGCATGGGTCAATTAACATGTATGTTATAGTTATGGATATATACATTTATAGGTTTCATTAAAAATGAAAGCCTCGTAGCCTAATTATAAATTAGGTGAGTCAATTAAATAATCTAAGGGTTATGGTAATAAGGAGATGTTAGTATTTAATATGTATACTAACTTAAGTGGATAATCTTATTGTTTCAAGTGACTAATAATTTTAAACCTAATTCTTGTGAACCTAATTAGGTTATGAGCTAAAGTCACATGTATAGGTAATTAAATTTCATAAGATTAGGAATGGAAACCCTAAATAATTAAATTGGGTAACATATATTAAAATTGCTAGACTATATTTATTACATAGCCCAAAACAATTAAAAGAGAAGCCCAAAAGAAATAAAATGCAAGCCCAAACTTAGCCCACTTGATTAAGGGTATTTTAGACATTTGATTTATCTAATTTATGCATTAAAATAAAAGCTAAATGAAGGAGTTAGTGGGCATAAATATGGCTGGCCACATTAGCCTTTTAAGGTAACTAATTAAGCTAAGCAAGGTCCATTTGTAGTAACTCTTACACAAAAGGACATGGTTGTCAAGCTCCCATTGGTTGCCACTTTATTAAGCATCCTTAATCATGATTAGACTAATTAAAGTGATAAGGCAAAGCTTCTATCCATTGGTTAAAGAAAGTATGGGGGATAATAGCTAGATACACTAAGTGTATCTATATTTTTTGTAAGTATCCTTTTACTTCATCTTTTCATTTCATTTCATTTCTTCTCTCATTCTTCCTCTTATAATTTCTCCCAAGCTAGCCACTTCTAGAGAGAGAAAGGAGAGAGAGGTTTGGCCATATATAGAGAGAGAGAGGAGTGCTAGTTTGTTAATGCATCCAAAGTTCATCACTTACTTTGGTAAATCAAGGAAGGTTGCCATTAAATCAAGGTATAACATAACCTTCATTTTCTTCTTCTACTTTGTTTTTTTTTTTTCTCTTTAGCTTGAGTTTTGTTGGGGTTATGAACAAATACTCAAGATACCCTAGTCCTACATATCATAATGTATAGAACTAAGTATTTTGAGTGTTAGATCAAAGGCTTAGAGGAAGAATATGAGCATATGTTCTCCAAGGGTGAAAACTCTTGTTTTCTTCCACTAAATCTTGTGTAACTCAAGTTTTCCAACTTAGATTTGTGATCCGTCGAAGGGGGGTGCTAGATGCATGAGTTATCTAGTAAACCCAAGTGATAGAACACAAATCTAACAAGTTTTGAATCCTTTGGAGCTGATTTCCCCAAAATAGCGCACTTAGAATGTTAAGGGTTCAAAAACCCTAAAATAGTTTCTGTCCTATTTTTCTTGGGTCTGTTTCGGACAGCTTCATGTCCCTTAAAAATCTGGGAAAATTCACAGAGGTACCTTGAGAAGTTATCTACGTGTAGGAAAAAGAACGGACACGTTTCGAGTTATAGATTGTGCGTAATGACTATTTCCGTAAAGGACTCCTAAAACTTTACCGTCGAATATCTCACTGTGTATACACTGAAAAATTCTGAAATTTGTACAGTAGGTTCATATATGTTAGAAGAACATACCCTGAAAATTTCAGATTTTTCTGAGCAAAACTCAATTTATTAAAAATAAAGCAAGATCCGAGTGTTTTGGGAACTTTAAAAATAGTAGATCAATTTCTAAAATTCCAGAAAAATTTGGGGATCCTTATAGGTTCATATTGTGTCAAAGTACAGAAGCTGAGAATTTTTGGAGTAAGTTTACTATTTTTCCTAAAAATGGTTAAGTTATGAATAAAAGGAAATAAATAGTTAAATGATGTCTTTAATAAGAAAAAGGTGATTTTTATGCTTGAATACTCATAATATATCATATCATGACTATCTTAGAGGATTTTGGTAATTTATGATAATAAATATTATTTATGACCTTTTATGGATATTAAATAAGAGGTTTAATAAATGATGAACAATTAGAATAAATTATTTATTAATCCAATAAATTATTAGAATATTATTATGATATTAATAATATTAGAATATGATAGTGATAAGTAAATAAAAATATTAAGAATAAAATTTCTTTAAAATATTATTAAATGGTTAATAATATTTGATTTAAGCATTGATAAATGATTAAAGTATTATTAAATAATTAATAATATTAGTAATAGAATAAGATATTATTAAATGATTAATAATATTAGTAAATGAATAAAATATTATTAAATGATTAATAATATTAAATGATTAATGATACTAAAGCATAAGTAAGATATTATTAAAGTAATAATATTAATTAAAATATTATTAAGTAGATTAATAATATTAGTAAGGTATTAAAATATTATTAACTTTATTAAGATGTTAATAATATTAGTAAGCAAATGAAAATATTATTAGGGAACTAATAATACTAAGAGGTGAATTAAATATTATCAAGATCAATAATATTATGTGGTTATAGTAACATTATCAAGACATGATAATGTTTATAAGAACTAAATATAATGCATAATATTTATGTGATTACATAATCTAATGTATACTATGACTAATTGAAAGATTAACTATAGGTCTCTCAAAGGAAGATAATTTAACTGCATAATGGATATAAATTAATTGCGTAGCCGTAATCTGCAGACGAGGCAAGTGTCCTAACTCAAACTCGAGTTATTATTTTCAAAGCATGTTAGTGAATAATTATTGATGATTATTCACATCTATATTGATTATTGAAATTCGTACTTTGTTCAATTGAATTCATGTTCTATTATTATTGAACTGTGAATTAAATTAAAGTTCTTTCATTTATGAACTATTTATGAGATAGATCTATGCTAATTGTATCAGCTAGATCAAGCATGTTTAAATTTGTTAAATCAAATGTATTTTAAAAAGCTGTTCTTATTAAATTGATATGATAAGAACTCTTGACTGAGAAAAGGACGAATTTGATTAAGGCATGACATCGATGCCGGAATATTAAGTGTTTATGCATAAATCACGGGGTATGAAAGGCTGATCCCCTTGAATACTAAAACTTATTAAGAGGTCCAGTTTAAATTACTGAGAACCTTGGCAAATGTTCATGGTTATCTCAAAACCACTCAGTTCATATTATTCAATTATTCGAATATTCAATTGTTGATTATTAATTCATGTTCCTTCACAACCTTATATTATTGTTGAACATTGAAAGCAAAACTTCTTTCTAGTCATGATATATCTCCCTTGTATATAAACTTACTAAGCAAATTAGTTGCTTACCCTTGCTATATCATGACATTTATTTCAGCTAAGCCTGAAGGATCCAATACGAAGGACAAAGGCAAGGGCAAGATCCAGGAATAGTTTGGAATGAATATTAATTATTATTATCTAATGGAAGTTCTTATGTAAACCTTTTGTAATATGAATGGTGTGTTTAAGTTAAGGTTAAGAAGACATTGGGACCATGCTATGGAAACTTTATTATAATGAACAATGTATGTTTATTATTTCGTAATAGTTATAGAATGCTTATGATGATGATAGATCGTGAGCACCGAATCTGAGGTTAGAGAACCTGGATTTGGGGGCGTCACAAACCCCCAGTCTCTAACTGTTTATATGATGGGTTAGGGTAGTTTAGCGCCTAAGTTGTGATTTTGGCTTATGATAAGCATAAGATAATTATTTTATTTTCTTAGAATAGTGTCAAATTCATGCGAACTAGGGGCGTGTTATTTAGATAAATCGAGACTGTTTTGGATCCATCCTTTTAGCGAGCACTGACCAATTGTCTTTTCTAGTTATGTGTCCAGATTTAGGTTGTCTTTTTATTGTGTTAAAAATTTGTGCGCTGTTAAAAACTCTGTTGTTTTCAAGGTAATAAAAGACTTAGATGGTTTTACACTTTCGGCTCTTTAGTCCTTAAAAAAAACCTATTATAATAACAGTCCTATGGTGGGTTGAGATGGAGCGTGGAAACACACTCGCCCATAAACGCAGGCTGGTAAAGTCGATTTTGGACTTATGTTATTTACGTGGCCTTTGTGCTTGAGTTATTAGATTCTTAGGGGTGTTTTAGACCTAGTGCCCTAAAGTCTTTTGGCTTGGGAGTCATTGATCGAAAGCTTGCTAATGGGTGCTCTGTTTAGCCTCAAAGTAATCAAGTACTGTCTGTGTCAGAATTTAATTCTTTATGCTAGAACTTTTGAACCTTTCGCGTTTCTGCGTCTTGTCTTAATGCTTGTTAATCATGTGAGTTGCATAGTAAGTTTATTAGTTATCATAGTCAACTGTGTGATCTGAATTTGGGTTATGGCTAGTTTAGATGTTTGGTCTGCACACACACACACACACAAAATGGATCAATTACAGTCTCTTGTTTATTAATAGACATTAAGCCCTTGGTTGTATGCGCTTTGTCCTACTCTCTGAGGATGATTATGCTTGTGCTTAGAGGCCATTTTATTAGTCTATAGGATTAGTGTTCATTCGTATCTTGCAATCATGAGTATGGATGTTTGTTAGTTTGCTTGAGGACAAGCAAAAGCTTAAGTTTGGGGGTATTTGATGAGTGGGATTTGTACCTGCGAATCAGATCCTTTGTGGCTTATGTTGTTGCCTGTTTTCAGTCTTTTAGTTACCTTTTATTTATATTTTGTTGTTATTATGTTTAAGTTCTATGATGCAAGCTTTGCAATTTGTTTTCCAGGCATATTGGGCATTTTACCTGCATGGGCGCCGCAGTGCTAAGGACATTTGAAGAAGCTGCGTCACAGTGCCATCGCACCCTGGTTACTACTGGAAACAGGCGTCCCAACACCATATCCCGGAGCCCCAGCGCCAACTTCTGTGCCCCAGCACTAATTACCGTGCCCCAGCGCCACTGTTCCTCGTGCCGCAGCGCCGATCCCTTCTTATGGAGTCACGTCGCAGCGCGACCTCTAGTCTCTTTAGCCCTACGTGGCGCTGCAGTGCCACTTGCTAAGCTTATGCTCGCGCCGCAGTGCGAGCTCCGGTGCCCAAACAGTAAAGAGCCTTTAATGACCTAAAGAAAGAGGGGAGCAATATATAAGGATAGATGAACCGCCTGCATTAAAGAGGAGGGGGGACATCAGAAGAAACCAGATAGAACTTATTGCAGATAGCTTAGACTAGGTTTTATTTTTGTCTTAACTTTCTACAAAAGAAAGAAGCTGTGTTTAAAGGAAGGAGAGTTATTGCATCCGACAGAAGAAGAGAAGATTTGGAGGAAGAACACTTCAAATAGGGGTTTTCTTATTCCAAATCTCTCATTTATTCGTGTTTCTCTGATAATGTGTAATGTATTGAAAATGTGTGTTAGTACCATAGTTATGAACTAACTCCATTTTTAGGATTGCAATGTAACCTCTTGTATAGCTTAATTAACTTTATCTCCTATTTTATATACTGAATCATTTTGGAATGGGTTGTTGTATTTCTTACTTAATGACTGATTGCTTGATAGAGTTTTTGGTGTTGATAATAATGGAAATTGACAAATGGATGTTATTATCTATCTTTAATTACAACAACACCTGTTATGACCATGCCAATGGAATGTGTGCATAAACTGCTAATAGGATAGACATATCTCTATTTGCCTTATGCGGCCTTGAGATTTAGCTTAATGACCTTGGCCTAGTTATTTTCACCAATAGACATATTGTGATTTATCTGGCTAGGGATGTGCATTTGATGTAATAACCCAATATTTTCAATATAATTAAATAATAAATTTTACATTTAATTTTTTTATATATAAAGGTGGGATTATGTGTAAAGAAAAGTATATGTATTTATGTGATAAATAAAACTTATTTATTACATGAATAATTGTAAATAAATTCTTTTTAAGAATTATTGATCATTATAGATTATATTCTTATTATAAATTAATTTTGTAATAAAAATATTTATTATTTATTTTCCATGAAAAATATGATTATTATATATATAGTATGATTATAAGGATTATTATGATATGTATTTTATTATATTAGTTAAGTTAATTATTTTAACATAATTAATAATGGTTGATATGAAGGTTATGTCGGATATGGATTCAAAACCCTAATTTTGGATTTTGAATAAGGAATGAGAATATTAATATAATATTATTTATATTTCACTTATATAAACATGCCTGATATGTGTGTAATGTTAATGTGTGAAATAGTTATAGTAAAATAGTACAAAACCCTAGCATTACTGATAAACTATAGTACATAATTCGATTACGACATTAAGAATTGTTAAGTTGTGTGTTATATAATTAATGACAATTATTATAGATTTAATGTTAATTAGGTCAACCCTAATTAATATTTAGAAACCATAATTACTAAATTAGAACCCTAATTGCCAAGTTATAAACCCTAATTATTAATTTAGCAATGTTAATGATAATTAGTATATTATAAAGTCTAATTTACAAATCCTAGGTGATTAGGAAACCTAATTTAATTAGGGAACCCTAATTCACATTTTTAGAAACTAAGATTTTCATTTTTGCCCTAATTACACAATCCTAGAAAATGAGCTTAGGAAACCTTAGGGTTAAACCCTAAGGGTTGAAATAAATTGCCAAGTTTGCCACTAAAAGTAAAAGTCAATTGACCAAATTGCCCTTTTGAATATTTTAATGAGGTGGAATGTAGATCTAGCCCTAGTAAGTGGTTGGTGACCAACTCTAGCTAGCCATGTGGTCTAGTAATAAACTTTAATCAATAAAAATTTGATCACATGATCCGCCATAAGCATTACACCATATTATATATAGATTGAGAGAGAGAAAGGTTACTAACTTGCTCATTTTGCTTACCAACACTAAACTCACTTCTCTCTCACCCAAACCTCTAAAATTACCTTGCTAGATCAGTCACAAAATAAGCCCCACTATCACTTATATCAAATCAGAAGTCAGATTCGAGAATTGGTTCATAGAAAGGTATAACCCTAAACTGAAATTTAAATCTTGTATGATATGTTAGATGTTATGTTTAAATGTTTAAATATGTTGTATAAGGTGTGAATCAGTGATTTGGGTTGCTAAATATTGGATCCATAACATTTATATGCTCGAATTTGATGATTTACAAAATCTGGAAAAAGTTTAAAACTATGGACTGACAACGAACGTCAGGGGCTGTAGATCTCTCTATGTTTATGATTTTGTGTGTTTGACGTTTTAGACTTGTAGTTTGCTGTAAGGACTTTAATCTGGACTTGAAATAATGCTTAGATCATGTCCAGAATGAAAGATATTCATGGTCAAACTCAGTTGACCAAGCATGACCAAGAGTTTTTGGGCAACCTAGAAACTCAAAATCAGTGTCTGACAAGATTTTTTAAGGCCCATATCTGTCAGGTGTTAGGATGTTTGGAACTGTTGTTGTATCTAGTTTGTAGCCTGTTAGATAGACTCTAGATCCATGCCTTTATAGCACTCAAACAATCAACATATTGTAAGTAGTGGATGGTCAAAGTAGCTCGCCCGACATTGACTTTTATTTTCTGGGTAACCCATAATTTATTTTTCAGTGTTTGACAAGAAGTTCGTGGTCCTAGATCTTGCATGTGTTTGATGTTTTGCTTGTGTTATTGTATTTAGATTATACTATTGTATGTGTACTACATTTTCATGCTCCTATATAACTTTTTTAACCAACAGAATGAAAGTAATTGATGGTCAAACTAGCCAACTCGATCACGGTTGCAGTTTTCTGGGAAACCCAGAAAACTCAAGAACATTATTTGGGAACAATCTCAGCCATGAGTTGAACAGAAGGACTGATTGCCCCAGCTTGAATGTTCTATGTATAATTTTTTGGTCGCGTCATTTCTTGACCTTTTCCTTGTATAACTTGGAGTTCTAATAGGCTTGAAGGCAAAATTTGTCGAGCTCATTAATTTACAGTAATCGCTTTTCCCCTACAGCTGCTTGATCGAAATTGAGTTTTTGAATCGCCCAATAAGCCTTATGTTGTAGTTCGACTGGTAAGTGACAAGCCTTTCTATACAGTAGTTGATATGGTGACATCCCGATCGGTGTCTTATACGCCGTCCGATATGCCCACAATGCATCATCCAACCGGAACGACCAATCCTTACGATTTGGGTTCACCACTTTTTCCAAGATTTTCTTAACTTTCCTATTCGACACCTCAGCCTGCCCACTGGTTTGGGGATGATAAGCAGTAGCTACCTTGTGGTTGACCCCATACCTTGCTATTAGAGCTATAAATGAATTGTTGCAAAAGTGACTACCTTCGTCACTTATAATTGCTCTTGGCGTTCCAAACCTCGTGAAAATGTTCTTCTGTAGGAATTTAAGAACCACCTTGGCATCATTAGATGGGAGTGCTGCAGCTTCAACCCACTTTGATACGTAATCCACTACGAGTAGAATGTATTTATTGTTAAGTGACGAAAGGAATGGCCCCATGAAATCGATGCCCCATACATAAAAAATTTTAACTTTAAGAATTGTTTGTAGAGGCATCTCAATCCTTTTCGAAATGTTGCCTACCCTTTGACATCTATCACATGTTTTGACAAACTGGTGGGCATCCTTGAATAGTGTAGGCCAATAAAACCCAGATTATAGCACCTTTGCTACTGTCCTCTCACTACCATAATGACTGCCATATGCAGATGAGTGACACTCTTGCAGTATGTTCTTCACTTCACTGTAGGGCACGCACCTTCTAATCATTTTGTCGGCGCATTGCTTGAATAAATAAGGTTCGGCCCACATGTACCATTTTACGTTATGAAGAAACTTCTTTTTCTGTTGTCTTGTGAGATCAGGTGGAAGAATGTTGCTCACTAGATAATTTGCATAATCCGCGTACCAAGGGAATTCTACATTTATCCCAAACAGTTGCTCATCCGGGATTGAGTCGTTGACTTCACACTTGCCCTCTTTCAATTTTCCTTAATTTTCCAGCCTAGACAAGTGATCGACGACTTGATTCTCCGTCCCTTTTCTATCCTTTATTTCTAGATCAAGCTCTTGAAGAAGAAGAATCCATCGAATAAGGCGTGGCTTAGCATCTTTTTTCGTAATTAGGTACCGGATCGCCGAATGATCCGTGTAGACTATCACCTTAGTTTCGAGCAAGTATGCCCGGAATTTGTCGAACGCATACACCACTGCAAGAAATTCCTTTTCCGTAGTTGTATAATTTATTTGTGTCTTTGTGAGCGTTTTGCTTGCATAATATATGGCATGAAACACCTTCTCTCGGTGTTGACCCAAAACAGCCCCAACTGCATAGTCACTTGTGTCACACATTAGCTCGAAAGACATATTCCAATCTGGTACGACGATCACGGGGGCTGTAGTTAACTTCTTCTTGAACAACTCGAAAGCCATCTTACATTCCTCATAAAAATAAAAAACAGAGTCCTTCTCTAAAAGACTGCACAAAGGTTTTGCAATTTTAGAGAAGTCCTTTATAAATCTTCTGTAGAACCCAACATGTCCCAGAAAACTTCTAATTCCCTTTACTGAGCTTGGTGGAGGCAGTTTCTCGATTGTTTCCAGCTTAGCTTTGTCAACCTCTAGTTCTTGAGCCGATACCTTGTGGCCCAAAATTATGCCCTCCTCAACCATGAAGTGGCATTTTTTCCAGTTAAGTACAAGGTTCGTATCCTTGCATCGTTGTAACACCATTACCAAATTCGTTAGGCAAGTATCAAAATTGTCCCCATAGACAAAAAAGTTGTCCATGAAGACTTCCACGTTTTCTCCATCATGTCTGAGAAGATGGCCATCATACACCGTTGAAAGGTAGCAGGTGCATTACATAACCCGAATATCATTCTCCTGAACACGAATGTGCCGTAAGGGCACGTAAATGTAGTCTTCTCTTGATCCTCAGGAGCGATGACGATCTGGTTATAGCCCGAGTATCCATCCAATAAACAGTAGTACTTATGTCCTGCCAATCTGTCCAACATTTGATCGATAAATGGCAGCAGAAAATGATCTTTTTGGGGTGCCTTATTCAACTTCCTATAATCCATGCAAACCCTCCCACTTGTCACTGTTCTTGTAGGTATTAACTCGTTATCCTCATTTTGTACCACAGTCATTCCTCCCTTTTTTGGCGCACACTTAACCAGACTAACCCACTTACTGTCAGAAATCGGGTAGATGATACCGGCATCCAACAATTTCAGAATTTCCTTCTTTACAACTTCCTTCATAATGGGGTTAAGTTGTCGTTGTTGCTCCACCGTCGGTTTTGCATCATCTTCCATCAGAATCTTGTGCATGCAAAACGAAGGGCTGATTCCCCTAATATCAACTATCGTCCATCCTATCGCTGATTTATGTTCCCTAAGCACCCTCAGCAACTTTTCTTCCTACAAATCGTTAAGTGCAGCATAAATAATCACAGGTAAAGAATTTGAATTGCTCAAATACACATACATGAGGTGTTTAGGGAGTGGCTTAAGTTCCAGAGTTAGTGGCTCCTCCAATGATGGTTTTATCCTTGTTGTGGCTTTCTCCTCCGTATGCAATGGTTCAAATGGTGCTCTGAAGTGGTTAACTCATGGCATTGAATCTAACATTTGCAAGTAGTCCATAAATTCCTGGTGATCGAACTCTTCGTCCCCCAATAATGTTGTTTCCAATGGATCGTTGACCAAACTCTTGCCCATATCTTCACTGATAATCTGCTCAATTATATCCATCCTGAAACATTCTTCCTCATCCGTAGGGAATTTCATGGCCTTAAACACGTTAAATTTGATTTCCTAATCTTGGACCCCCATAGTAAGTTCACCTTTTTGTACGTCGATGAGTGTCCTACCTGTAGCCAAGAAGGGTCTCCCTAGGATAATCGGGATGTTCTTGTCCTCCTCAAAATCCAGAATAATAAAATCTGCGGGGAATATAAACTTATCCACTTTAACCAATATGTCCTCTACTATGCCCCTCGAATATATGACTGACCTATCCGCCGACTGCAATGAAATATTCGTAGGCTTTGGCACAGGCAAACCCAATTCTGTGTATACTGACAATGGCATAAGGTTCACACTCGCCCCCAAATCACATAAACACTTATTAAAAGACATGTTCCCGATCGTGCATGGAATAGTCAAACTCCCCGGGTCTTTCAGCTTTGGTTGCAACTTCTGCTGTAACACCGCACTACACTCCTCTGTTAATGCCACTGTTTCAAAGTCTTCCCATTTCTTTTTCCTTGACAGGATCCCTTTCATGAACTTCGCATAACTCGACATTTACTCTAGGGCTTCTGCAAACTGGATGTTAATATGAAGTTTATTGAAAACTTCTAAAAACTTAGCAAACTGCTTATCTAATTTCTATTTTTGGACCCTCTGCTAAAATGGTGGTGGAGGATATACAACTGGCTTGTTGTCTAACTTTGTTTTCTCACTTTGCTTATCCCCACCCTTGTTTCGTTCAACCACTTTACTGTCATCAACTTTTTCATTCGATATCGCTGAATTTTCTGCATCTTTACCAAGGAGATGTTTTCCACTCCTCAACGTAATTGCCTGACACTGTTCGTGGTTTCCCTTCGGATTTCTCTCGGTATCACTCGGTAGGGTCCCTTGTGGCATGTTATTTAATGCTAAGGCAATTTGTCCCATCTGATTTTCCAAATTCTTGATGGCCATTGTTTGGTTTTTCATTGTTGCCTCATTGCTTGTTATGTACTTTGACGACAACTCCTCTAAATCTGATTTTCTTTCCTAATGTTGAGCCGGTTGTTGGCGATTCTAAAAACCAGGGGGATATGATGGTCGTGGAACTTGATGTTTTTGATTATTGCTCCACGAGAAATGTGGGTGATTCCTATTCCCCTTGTTGTAAGTGTTTTGGTACATATTATGTGGACCCCTGTTGTAGCTACCTACGAATTGAACGGACGTTGGATTGATTGCTCACTGATCTTTAGGATGGTCACCCACACACAATTCACACACAATCGCCACCTGTTGTACCTGAGCCCCTGTCATAGCATCCAACTTCTTGGACAGCGCAGAAATTTGTGCTTGTATTGCTGTCACCCCATCTACTTCTAACACCCCAACCGCCATTGCCTGTGTCATTCTTGTTGTGGGCCACTTGTAGTTGTTAGCCACCATGGTCTCAATCAAATTGTAGGCCTCCTCATAACTTTTAGCCATGAATGCTCCACCCGGCGCTGCATCAATACTGGTCCTGAGATTCCCATATAGTCCGTTATAAAAAGTATTCATTTGCAGCCACTTAGGCAATCCACGATGCGGGCACTTTATGAGCAACTCCTTGTATCTCCCCCATTCCTCATATAGCGACTCCCCATGTTACTGCTCAAACATTGTTATCTCATTCCTCATTTTTGTAGTTTTTGCCGGTGGAAAAAATTTGGCAAGGAATTTGTGAGCTAAGTCTTCCCACGTAGTTATCGATCCCAGCGGTAGAGAGTGTAACCAACTCTTCAGCTTGTCCCGTAAGGTGAATGGGAACAAGCGAAGTCTTACCGCATCATCCGACACCCCATTATACCTGAAGGTGTCGTAAATCTCCAGAAAGCTGACTTGATGTTCATTCGGATTGTCATTTGCCAATCCCCCGAACTGAACTAAATTTTGGATCATCTAAATCGTCCCCAACTTGATTTCGAATGTATTTGTAGTAATTGCTGGCCAGATGATGCTCGACTACAGTTCAGTCACCTTGGGTGTGGCGAAGTTACTTAACACTTTCTGATCTTCAGTTACCATTGCCTCTTCTTTCTCAGAATTTTCAAAGTCTTGCCTCGTTTCCTTGATCCACTTACTTAACCTCTGGAACCGTTTCTCAATGTCGTCCTCAAAAGGCAGCAAGTCTGGATTTTTAGACCTAGTTTGCATAAACCACTTCAAAAACCTGAAATAAGAGGAACAAAAAAAAATAATAATAAAAATGTTTAAGTAAAACTGGACTAATTAAACTGATATTGTAAAAATATTAAGATCTATACTAAATTATCCCTGGCAACGGCGCCAAAAACTTGTTGGGTAAAATTTATATACGCAAAACACGCAAGTATCGTGGTCAACAAGTAATATAGTAATAAGTAGAGAATCGTTCCCATAAAGACAAATTAGTAAGAAACTTAATCTTACAATTACCAATTTCCTATTAATCCTAATTTTATTAAACTATTCAATTCAATGATTAAAATTATAGAAACTAAATTAAGAAACAAATAAACTACCACAAAACAATCACAAATATTCAAATCTGGAATTTCAAACAATTAATGGAGAATTAGACTTATGATTTCATCCTAAGCTTCACTCTGATTTTTACACCTTTATTCCAATTCAAATCACTATCCCATTTCATTAATCAAGAACATGAATGTAGTACTAGCCACCTCTCGATGCACTAATACTGTATTAACTTAAATCGACAAATTAGATAGAAACAAGTTAAACACATTAATCAACTAACTCACTATATCTCTATGTGAATTTTATTTAAAGAAGGTTTAAGATTAAGTTCTCTATCCGATTACATGCGATGTCAAGCATATCTCTACCTTAACATTCATCAAGAATCTACTATTCACAAAATTCATGAACACATGCTATATGAACTAAGTCTAGATTCGAATATCCTCTCTCGATTCCATACAAATTCACAAAGAATTGTTGATCAGACAATTCATAAATTCAAGCTCAAATTAATATAGATAAACTGGAAAATAGCTTATTGAACTGGAAATCAAAGTTTACAAAATTATCATTTCCCTTAAGGATCCACCATAAGCCTAAAAAGTGAATTAGTTCATCATAAATGAAATAACAACTGAATAATTAAAAGATAACATTCTTTCAATTACAAATAAAAGACTAAGGAGAAGAATAGTGAAAAACACCCTTCACGTAGCCTAAATCTGCAATCGTCTCGAAAATCTCTTCAAAATCTTCCTCTAATGCTTGCTATAAAAAACTGGAATTGATCTTCGTATTATGCCTTGTGTATCGTTTAATTCGTTGTTAATTGAGTAATAAACATACAACACACGTTTTTCTAGTTAATTCCATGCCCAATAGAGTCCACTTGCCATCCAAATGCTAGAGTTCATGCCCCAGCAAAGTCCAAAACGAAACAAGAGAGATCACCAGTCCAGACCCCCCGCCATGGCGGGGGTACAAGCCTAAAACAGGCCCGCCCCGGCGGGAACCCTTTCTGTTAGTTGCTGTTGAAGACCCCCCACCCAGGCGGGGGTACATTGGCAAAAAGGGCCCGCCCCGACGAGGCCAGATGACTTTGCTAACTTCATGATTACTTCTAGAAATGATCCAAATGACTCCAATTCTTCGTTAAATGCCACAACAACCACCCTACACATAAAAGAACACAAAACAAATAAAAAAGAACGTGAAAAAAGAAAATAGAAACAATTAAGCGTGAAATGAACAACGATTCATGGATATGAAATCCACTTATCAATTTTCCCAAACCAAATTGCTTTGGTGTGGATTCCGATAAAGACTGAGGTAAGAAAATATTTATGCGCCCAAGGCGGATAAGTGGAACATGAAAAGTTGTTCCGACCAGCAATACTTAAATAAGTACAAGGCATAACGGGCTAATTACCTAATGTGTCCGTAAGACCAGAGAGGTGTACAGATAAATTCTATTTAAACCTTTTCGAAAATGAAAGTTAATAGTCTATATGACTCCTCATCACAATTTGAATTTTTTTTTACTCTTGTGAGGAATGTATTAGGTAGCATGTGATGATGTGTATGAAAGGTGTAAGCTGTATAGTATAAGGTGTAAGTTGATTTTCGGGGATAAAATTCTTAGAAGAATGGGTGAATGTGACAACCCGGGAATTTAGAAAATTTATAAAATTCTAAAATGATGGATTAAAGGTTATATAATAAACCTAGACAGAAAATAAGTGTATGGATTTGACATTTCTACGAAGAAATTTTAAGGATTTCAAAAAACATTTGGACTACACATGATAGCTTTGATAGACTATAAGTGATAGTCTGGTAATGAGGTATAAGATTTTGGTGGATTTAAAATTCTTGTGAAGAATTATCCGGGTTAAGTATCTAAGTATATACAAGTCGGTATATATCATCATATATGTGAACAGTGATTGTTTATATGTACAGTTTGTGGATTAAGGATCAATTATTGATCAGGATAAGTATAACTTTAGTAAACCTTAAAGTTATGTTAATAACATTGTTGCTCAGTAAGAAAACTTTAACGAATTGTTAGAAACCCTAACGATAGGCTCAGAAACCCTAATTTTAGTTTTGGGAATCTGAAACCCTAATTCGGGAACTCAAATGTTAAGTATAAAAGCTTAAGTGTAATAAGTTATGGGATATATTTGAAATGTCCAAAATACCCTTCAAATTATAGGGGAAAAGACCAAAATATCCTTAGTGAATGTGAAATGACCGAAATGCCCTTTACTTAAACTTTAAGTAAAAGATTTTATAATCTTGGTGAGTCATCACTCAAGTTTATCCCATGTGCCTTAAATCTTTCCAAGATCAGATATATCTTGCCACCTTGCAAGGATTTGATACATTGAATCCAAAAATCAAAGATAAAAGTTAAGTAAAACATTTACTTTACTTAGCATATGAACCTAGACCTTCTCTCTCTATATTTTTGAAATCTTGAGAGAGAGTGAGACCAAAAGATAAAACAATATCAGTTCATAACTTTCGAAGAACAGCAATAAGGATCAGAAATCAAGAATCAAAGCCTAAAAGGTATAAAACCCTAAACTTGTAAATCTATGTATTTGATGTTAGTTGTTGTTAGTTATTGGTTAAAGTTGTGTTAAGGGATGTTATTGAGTGATTCAAGATGTTATAGCAAGGATCCATAACATCTAGAAGCTAGAAAATCAAGTTTTAGAATTGACTTAGAACCCTAATTTTAAGGTCTGACAGTCTAATGTCAGGGCCTCTAGATCTGTCAATGTTAAGTGTTATGTTAGTTTTAAGTTATAAACTTATTCTATGCAATGAGGAGAGTATACTGGAAGTGGAATCAACTCCATACCATGTCTAGATCTCTAGATATAAGCAGTCAAACATGGTTGACCGACCATGACCAAACTGTTTATGGGCAACCCAGATTTCCAGATTTGGTCTGACAACATTTTGCAGGGCCTTTCTTGTGTTTATGTTTTGGACAATGTTGTTGTATTAAGGTTGTTGTCTGGCATGTAGGCTACCTATTAAAGTCATTAGAACACTTGGATCCATAACAAAATCAAAGATATTGTGGGTCAAACAAGCGTTGACCATCAGCCGGATGAGTTTTCTAGAAAACCCAAAAAACTCAAGAACAACTTCTCTGACAAAGTTTGACCAGCCTTGATCTAACAGATGTGTTAATTTTATGATGATATGATGTAATAGAAATGTATCCTGATATGTGTTCTACAAGATTGAACCATTAGATCACACAAAGAAAATCCAGAACTCAAGATATAAGGATCCAAAGTAGCACACTTGAACGGTTCTTGATTTCTGAAAAACCTAAAAATGAAGAACAACCTCTGACATGATTTTCTAAAGCTTAGATCTTTCTATTATGATGTGTTTTGGTCATGAAATCAGTTTGTGGTGGTAGTCTTACACTTGTACTACAATCTTAATACCTTAGTTTCCCAGAAAACATAAGCACCAAAGATCTATGCATGGTCAAACATGGTAACCTGTTAACTGGGTTTGAATGTCTGGGTTTGATGAAGAACACCTATAGCGATGGTTTTGTCATTATAGGCCCCTTTTAGTGACACTTAATTTCTGAAAATTAATTATTTTATTAAATAAATAGAGAAAATTAGTTTTTAATTATGAAAAATACAAAATAAATTCCTAAAAATAATTTAAAGCCTAAAAATTGGTTTTCAATAAATTTGATTATATTTCATAAATATTTAATATTTTTTGAATATTAATGGTATTTAATTTATTTAATTATAATATTAAATAAATTACTTAAAAATGATTTTAATACTTAAAAAATCATAAAAAATTATATTGTTGTGTTAGAAAATATTTTAAGTTATTTTTAATAACTTTTGATATTTTGTGATGAATTTGATTAATAAATTAATATTAATGGTAATGAAATTATTTAATGAATATATTAAATAAATTATGAAAAATTAGTAATAATGCTTTAAAAATCATATAAACATGATTTAAGGGTTAGAAAAATATTTTAAGTTATAAAATATAACTTTTGATATTTTATCATGAAAATATTAATATTTTAATATTAATGTCAATTAATGGATAATGGATTTAAATGTTTAAAATTCATTTAAATGAGAAATTAAGGTATTAAAAATACTTTGAAATATTATAAATATATTATAATGTTATGTTATGATTTTCATTAATATTTTATATTAAATAAATATTAATAATAAGAGGATAATGTGGTATTTATATCATATAAATACGATATAAGTGAAGAAAAATTATGATAAATGATAATAATTATTTAAAAATTATTACGAGCCTATGAAGAATTATTTTGACTGATAATAAATTATTTAAGATAATTATGTTCTGTTTTAGCCAGAGTCTTAAGGAAATTAGGCTCGAGAATAGTCCGACTAGACCGTTGGGATGTTAGAAATTTGTCGGGTTCAACTCAGACTGAAATAGTTTGACTTGATACCGAGTCTTAAGTAGTTTGTGGACTGATAGGGTTATGTGTTATGTGTTTAGGATTATTTTATAAATATATTTATAACAGTATTATACTATGATGATATTATTCTAATATTGAAGATGTTTATTACTAATATGAGGTCTTCGGATAAAGCGATATAAACTGTGTAGCAGTTGCCGGTGATACATGCAAGTTCCTAACCTTGAACTTCTAATTATTGTGCAAGTTTTCTTAAACTTGACCTCGAGTTGTTTCATTCGAACATACTTATGGTTAATCATTGTTGATTACCATGTCTATGAATTATTGATTCCCACTTTGTGCATATTGCATGTATTCATCATGTATGAAATGCTGATCACCTTTCTTACCATCCAATCCAGATATTGTGTTCATGTTTATTATTGACATTTATTCATGTCGTTCTGATCGTTCAGTTATGAAATTTGATTACTGCTAGTTCACAATCATATTGTTGAACGTAGCTAGTCTTTTATTCATATTCTTTCAATCATTATATATCCTCAAATAAATTTAAACTTGCTGGACAAACTTGTTGATCACCCTCGCTATATCATGATAAATATTGCAGATTAAGACGATACGTTGGCTACAGGAAAAGACAAAGATAAATCCAGCTTTGGATTACATGTGCAGATAAAGTTTGTAACAATACTGTATACTAATGACATTGTAAGTCAATATGTTATGAATTGTGTATAAGTTAAGGTTACTCGACCTTGGGGATTAATGTGTAAAGTTTAATGTATAAATAATTTATGTTTATATCTTCCGCAATAGTATATAATTAGTATACCAGATCCTTGGTGATTAGTACCCGGATCTGGGGCTTTCACAATGTTACTATTTTTGAAAAATCCTTTATAAATCGGCGATAATAACCCGCTAAACCGAGAAAACTTCTTACTTCTGTTGGAGTTGTTTGTTGTTCCCAATTCACAACCGTTTCGATCTTAGTTGGATCTACTGATATTCCATTCTTGTCAATTACATGACCTAAAAATTGAACACTCTTTAGCCAGAATTCACACTTAAAAAACTTTGCATAAAGTTGTTCCTTTCGCAATATCTCCAAAACGACCCTCAAATGTTCAGTATGCTCTTCCCATGTTTTCGAGTATACTAGAATATCATCGATAAACACTACAACAAATTTGTCTAAGCATGGTTTAAACACTCGATTCATTAAATCCATAAAGGATGTCGGAGCATTTGTCAATCCAAAAGACATTACAAAAAACTCATAATGTCCATAGCGTGTCCTAAACGTTGTTTTCGGCACATCCTCCTTTCTTACCTTTAATTGATGATAACATGTCTTAAGGTCAATCTTTGAAAAGTGTTCAGCCCCCTTTAATTGGTCAAACAAATCATTAATCATTGGTAAAGGACATTTATTCTTAATGGTTAATTTATTTAGTTCTCTATAATCTATACATAACCTCATAGTTCCATCATTCTTCTTTACAAATAATACTGGTGCTCCCCAGGGTGAAACACTAGGTTGTATGTACTTTTTATCTAAGAGTTCTTGTAATTTTATGAGTAACTCTTTCAGTTCTATAGGTGCCATTCTGTATGGTGCCTTAGAAAATGGTGTCGTTCCTGGTGCAAGATCAATGACGACCTCAATTTCCCTATCTGGAGGTAAACCTAGTAAGTCATCTGGAAATACATCGGGAAAATCCTTAACTATTGGTATTTGATCTAGTTTTACTCCTTCTTGTCGAGTATCAACTATATAGGTCAAATACCCTAAACAACCCTTTCTAAGTAATCTTTCTGCCTGAACTATAGTCAAACATCAAGATTGCTTAGGTGAACTACTACTGTTGAACATTACCTTCGACTTCGATGCAGTCAGAAGGTTTATACATTTTTGATGACAATCGATCATCGCATTATGGTTAACTAACCAATCCATTCCTAAAATTACATCGAATTCTCCCAACAGAACTAGTATTAGATCTACCACAAAATTGTGTCCTTTTATTACCACACTACAGTTCTTGTGTATGGTTTTAACCGAAATCTTTTCATTATTCACTATTTCTACACAAAATAGTTTGTCTAAATTTTCATATGGTATATTCAAGTTTTTAGAAAAACTTTTAGACACAAAAGAACAAGTAGCACCAGAATCGAATAACACATATGCATTTAAAGTGTTGATAGGGATGATACATGTCACCACGTCTTGTGAAGCAATAACATCCCTCACCGACATATTAAATGTTCTCACGGTAGGTCGATTCTGAACTCCAACTGCAGCTACTATTGACTGATTATTCTCTGGTACTCTATTCCCTTTTCCTCCTTGGTTCTTGGGTTTGGGACTATTCTTTGAGAAATGGTCCGATGAACTACAGTTAAAACATTAATTTTTATTTAGAAGAGGACATTGTGGAGAAAGATGTCCTACTTGTCCACAATTATAACTTTTTCTATGAAAACATAATCCTTTATGTTTCTTTCCACAAGTAGAACAAGGTTTAATGTTATTATTACTAAAGTTATTATTAGTATTACCCATCTTTTTCACCGAGTTATTGGAAAAAGTAGTATCCCATTTCTATTTGTTATTAAACCCACATGAGCTGGGTTCAATCTTAAGTTTCCCTTTCTCATTTTGATTCTTCTTTTCCTGGTGAAATTTAGCGAGACTTTCATTTTCGCTTTTGGCTATAGTCGCTTTCTCGAGTATTTCTGAGAAAGTCTTTATTTGGAGTACCGATAACTTACTTCGTATCTGAGGTTTCAAACCTTCCTGATACCCACGAGTCTTTCTAATTTCAGTCGTTACCTGATGAGGAGGAAACCTGGACAGCTTGTTGAACTTGGTTGTATACTGAGTTTTAGTCATGTCTCCTTGTTTTAATTCTAGAAATTTTACTTCCATACAATCTTTCAGGGATTGGGAAAAATAGTTTTCAAAGAACAACTCTTTGAATCTATCCCAAGGAATAATTTCAGTTTCTACCCGACCCTTAGTTGATTCCCACCAATAATTAGCATCACCTTTCAAAAAAAAGTTACAAAAGTTGTCTTTTGATTATTATTGACATTGGTTACTATGGAAAATTTCTCTATTTTAGAAATCCAAATTAATGCATCGATAGGTTCTGATGTACCTTTAATTTCAGGTGGTCTAACTAATTTGAAATATTTAAAAGATGTGTTTTGGTTCATAGGTCTATTCATAGCTCCTACCATAAGGTCTACTAACTGCTGGGTAGAATTTTCATCATTATTCATTTCTCTTTGGGGTCTTCTGGTTGGTGGCATGATTCTATATAAAACAACAACAAAAATTCACATAAGAATTTGAATAATACAAACATATCATTTATTTATATTTCATAAGAGTTATATAACACAACTTAATAGTTTACACAACTACTAGCTTTCATACCACTGGTTATATTACAAACTTTGAGTGCTTCTTTATTCATACTAATATTGAGAATTTAAACACCTACACTACCCTCTAGAATTCATTGATATCATCAAAGGAATCCTGAATCATATGGCATACCACAGATCGATCTATCAGATCGGCAGTTTTCTTCTCCTCCACCGGATATCGAACTACTCGGCGCTGCAAATCATTAAAAGTATCCCAAACACCCAGAGATGTTTTAAGAAGTCATGATTGAATTTCCTTTCTGCCCCTTTGTGCGTGGTGCAGTTATACTTTTAGTCGGTGACTAGTTCTCCTCTCATGTTGTAGCATTCCTTCAGCTATATCTGCCCTAAACTTCATTTTATTATTCTCATATTCTGTTGTCTTCATTAGTGATGCCATTGCTTCATCATATTCATCAATTGTCATTAATTGTCCTGCTACTGGATCTACCTCTTCCTCAACATCTAGCAATTGTTAATCATGAAGCAATTCTTCATCCCCTGCATCACTAGCTATAAATGACTCAATTTGAGACGAATTGTTTACTATCACCATTTCTTCAGCATTAAAGTTGGCCATCTATAAAAGAAAATTCCTTTAATACCGGTATAGAAATTTACACAACATAATATTTTTAATGTTATATTTTATGTGTACTTTAAAATTTTTATGGACTCGAAGACTATATACTAATATTTTTCTTCCTTATATCTATAGCCTTGAGGCTTTGATACCGAAATTATAATGCCCCCATATCTATACTCCCATGGTATCCGATATGGTGCTTACTACAAATCAATATAATGCATTTAAATCTATACACCCATGGTATCTGATTATAAGCTTATATTAAATTGAGGGACTATCAGATATAATTCTCACAGATCTAAGATTCACAATATCCTATAACAGATGATAATTCTCAATAGAACTATTATTGTGTTTGGATACACTCACTTGGATATATGAACTGTATCTGTGAATAGAATCTATCTATCCGAAATTCAGAGTACCAGTAATAACATGAACAGACCATATTACTAAAACCCTCACTCAGATGTATAGTTTATGCCATGCGAATTTATACTATCGTATCGATAATAACTATCTATCTGAAATTCAGAGTATCAATAACAACATACAGTCCATGCTATTAATACCCTCACTCAGATAAATAGTTCCCAAGGATCTCAACTAGATTTGAAGAATTCTAAATTATATCTATATTAGTAAGAAAACACGGTTGCGGAAATAAAAAGATGTTATATATATATCATAAATATTAAGGTTCAATTACATGATTTGCATAACGAGTTTTTTATTACAAGTATTCAACTAGACATGAATATAACCTAATCTAAGCAGGGACGCTTCCCTTTATCTACAACAGATGTTCCAGGGTTACCATCTAATACTACAAAGGAAATAATTTGCAAGGGTGAGCTATGATATCCTCATCAAGTTTTATATATATAACAATATATGAATTGAAGAAATATAACAATTTAATGTTTGACCGATAGTTATTACCATTTTTTGGATTTTTATTTCTGTCAGTCACACAGACTTAGAAACTTTATTTAGATATGAGATAGGGGATCAGCCTACTCATTATCCTAGGAGTATGCATCTCATCCTACCAGTGCTCAAGTGCATCCAAATTAATGTCAATTTATTATTGACCAAACAATGATCCCTTACGGGATACCCAACTTCAGTATAAGATATCTTACCAAATAATTTGGTTTGACAAAATAGTTTATGCTCAATAATCAACATGAACAAATAATTCATTTCTTAGTTATGCTGAAACTATAGTGATAACCATACAATAAGAGGCAATTCAAATATAGGTGTAGTATATCATATCAACAACATATCAAGATAAAAATCTTGTTCAACGAATAAACAGGGTTTGAGAAATTTGCGTAAATAAGTAGGGTTTAAGAAAATTTGCTCGATAAAAGATTTAAGGTTAGAGAACCTGCTTGAACGTAGATCAGTCAAGTTATGCTACTCGATTTGTTTAATAAACACCTACGATGTTCATATATATAAATCTAACACGTTAGTATTGATAACAATACTCAAATATAACATTTATATAAGATTGGGTTAGATTCGATAGAGTTTCGTTGTTCAAAGTCTTTACCGAATATTAAATAAGTTGATATATGGACTAAATTATATTTATAAGCTTTATTATATATTTAGATAATTTATATATCCATTATAATAATTTCTAGAAGCTTATAATAATTTTTAAATATTTATTTATCCCTTAAATGATTTTTAAATAATTTATTTCTATTTTTAGAAAATTAATATTTACTTAGAATTTTAGAAACTTTTTTTTTAATTAATTTATATCCATTTATTATGATATTTATATCATTAATATTATTTTTCAATAGTTATTTAGTATTTATAAAGAATTATTCTAATTACTTTATTATTAAATGAATTATTAATAATATCCAAATAAAATAAAATATTTATTGAATTTATGTAAAAATATCAAAAATTAATTATTATAACTTAATCTACATTTAAAAACTATTTTTGTATTTGTTTATATTTATTTATTAATTATTTTTAATTTTTATAAATTAATTTCTAGAAAAATAATTTTTATTTGTCGCTAAAGCCCTACAGTGACAGAAAGTGTCGCTATAGGTGTTCTTGAGCTTCTGGGCAGTCAGTCGGTCATGGTCGAGGGACCAATTTGACCACGATCTATCTAACTATGGTTTATGATTCTGGGTTAGGACAAGTATTAGTGTTATAGTACTCATACAGTAGTACAACATCAAACAAATTTCGTGCTTTAACCTACATATAACAAGAAGTTATAGACTCAAAGTCACTGTCAAAGCTGTTCTTGAGTTTCTGGGTAACCCAGAACAGTGGTCATGGTCGGTCAACGGTTTTGTGGCTTTCATAACTTTGGTCCTATGTAATAGATTTGTGTTGTGTTTGTTGTAATATGTAGTATATAGGTCAAGGTACATATATATAGCACTGATTTGGACAAAACATAATTCTAAGGTCTCGATGTACGCTGGTCAAAGTACAGCCAACAGCTGTTCTTCATGTTCATCAGTTTTCTGGGTAACCAAGAAAACTTGGTCAAGTTCAGTCAACGACTTTTGACCATTAATTCCAGTAATCCTATGAGTTTTTTTAAGTAATTTAAGATCATAGATATGCAGTATATATATCAAGGTGTTAATCTATTACAAAAAGTTACAAAAACAACAAACAGACAGCGATAAAAAGACTGGTCAAAGTAGTCGGCTCAAACTGTTCTTGAGTTTTTTGGGTAACCTAGAAAACAAAACTCGTGATCAGTCAACCATCTTTGACCACCTATAACTTGCAATATATGGTTCTAATGAACCTGTTTTCTTTTCTAGATTAAAGACCTACTATCAGGCTACAAATAACAGACCTAATCATAAACACATACGAATCTACAAGCTCTGACATTCGATTATCAAGCTTGATTTTTTAAAATTCCCAGATTACTAAAAACACTTAATTAAGGCATTTAGATGTTATGAAAACGTGTTCTATCAACCTAACATACTTTCTAACATACAAGTATATAATTCTAAACATCTAAACAAAAATTTATCAAAGCATCAAAGATCTACCTATGAATTAGGGTTTGCACCTTTCATGCTTAATTTTAGATTCTAGCTTCTGAATTGGTTGCTGCTATCACTTAGGCTTGATTTGGTATGTTTATAAGAGTGTCTAAGCTTATAGAATTCATAAGTTTGGCCAGAGGATGTGTTGTTATTTATAAACTTAAGCAACTTAGGTTTTTTGGTCTTTTTCACCTACTTGCCTCTTTAAATATCTGATCCAATGACTTTACTGGTGCTTGGGAGTTTGGAAGCATGCCATGTGATGTTCTGGGACTTTTGTGGATGATTATTAACCCACTTGTATGCTAGTTGACCAAATTAGTAGCTTAATTATGCCCTAATCTTCACTAATCTTGATTAGGGTTTTGTTTTTAATGATTAAGATTGTTTAATGATATTTATTAGTACCTAATTGAAGTTTAGTAATCATGATTAGGTGTTAGGATAACCTAATTAGGGTTAATTTAGCTAATCAGGGTTAGGTTTTGCTAATTAAGGTTAGGGTTTGTTGATTTAGGGTTACTAACCTAGATTTCCCATTAATCCTAACAAGCACGACAAAGTGTTTTGTCAGTGTAAGCATGACAAAGCATCTTGTCCAAACAAATATATCGAAAAGTCCATTTTCGGGAGAAAATTTTTAAGGACAAGGTGTCAAGCACGTCAATTTTTGGACAAAATTTTATTTGAACAAATTTGTTAAACAGAGTATATATTAACACATAACACTTTCAGAATAGAGAGATTTTATTAATATAACTGAATTTTACATATCCGAGTCTTATTAGGGTTTTGGGTTTTTACACATAGTACTTTCCTTAGCTTCTTCAATACGTTTCTTTGTTATATATTAAGGATGACTGTTGTGTCATTGGGACTCCCGAGAACTTCAACGTTTATAATCCATTCCACATTTGTTGGGATTTATTCTTAAATAAATGGGCAAGGCTCAATGCTTCTGATACAGTCAGATGATGCTCTACGATTCTGATCGTGGTGTCTTGCCACCTTGGTGCTTCATCCGATACTAGCAAACGAGAACACTACGATTTCACTTAAATGCTGGCACACTACGATCTTCACTTGGTTGACTTGCAGACTTTATGCTTCCGAGAGCACACTACGATCTCTGAGTTAGCTCTGCAAGAGTTTAGACCACTCTACGATTCTAAGAGAGGCCCTCCAAAGTAGACACACTACGATTCTCAATGCTATACGTTCCTGCCTTGGCTTCTACAATCTCTTGATCAACTTAATAGATTATAATTCTGTTGTAACCTATCTATTACATCTCAAGATATAGATCAACCTAACAGCTTTGATCTTTTCATCTATACATTCATTTACAGAATGATAAATATTAAAAGCTCAGATCAACCTAACAAGTTTGATCTACCACTAAGTCCTTGTACATATATTCCTTGAAGGACTTTACATATAATCATGAATATTTACTTTCAACATCAAATTTAAATATGCAATCTCCCAACAATCTCCCCCTATTTGATGTTGACATAACCAAGGAGATTTGTGTCATGATTATCAATTTCTAGATGCAGTTGCTAGAAAGTAAATATGACTTAGTGTTTCAGTGAGCAACTGAATTCTCTAGAGAATAAGCATGAATTTATTGATGTTTGTAACGACATATATTACAATTAAGCTTAGTTACATCAATAAGAATTGAGTTTTAACTTATCTCTATTTCTGTTACCTTTTATTTCTTGGAGGATTGGCATATTCTGCAGGTCTCATTCTCTTGCTATCTTCGTTTCTCTATGCTATATCTTCTAGCTCGTTTTGACTTAGCGGTTCTCCATGATCATGTTTGTTCATGAATGTAGGATCTATAATAGGCAAGTTTAGGTATGTAGTGGTTACACCTTGTGAGCTGGGCTCTTAACTTCTTAGCAGTTGTGCCATGATATATTGATGTTGTTCAGGTCATTGAGTCTGATGGCGTGGTTGTCTTGCAGGAGGGCTCCTTAAAGATTTAGCGATGAATTTGCATTTGCCTTTGCCATTTTCTCATTCCCCTTTATTTTCCCCCTTTATGCCAGCATCAAGGGTTCGAATGTCTTCTAATAGTCGATTCATTCCTTGTACAAGCTCGTGGAGCTGATTCTTGGATTGAACAATGTCTTCACAATTTTCTTGAATCAAAGAATCAGTTCGAGCCTCTCTCTTTTGGAGAATGGCCAAGAGAGTTTCTGTTTGTTGTATTTGGCCCATGGAGCATGCTTGGAATTCTTTCATTAAAGTTCGTAGACTCGTGAGACTTTCCATCATTCGATTATTTTGGGATTCCTGAGTATTCTGCAAAACGAGAATTGTTTCCCGGTATTTCTTGGTAGCCTGAAAGTGGATTTGATCCCTTTCATTGATACTTTTAAGCATTTCCTTTAGGATCTCCCTAAGCTTCTTTATAAGCTCAGTACTTAGGTTACTTGGGAGAGTGTTGGTAGCATCGATCAAATGAGTCAGCCTCATGTGAACAAGGTCTCAGTGGACTTCAAGATCTTCTTGTATATCCTTGGTCACCTTCTAAGATGCTTCAGATAACTCTGTCTTGGTAGGAAGATCTGATATGAGCTCAAGGAGATGCTGATTATTTGGAGGAGAGGTTCTTGTATATTGATCTTGCATATTGTACAGAGCAAGATCGAGATTGAAATAGTTATTGGTTGATGAGGAAGGGATATCTGATGGAGGAACAGGTGTGTGAGATTGAGTCTCAGGAGGAGGCGACTCTACGTTTTGAGCAAGTGACTCTACGATTGGATTTGGATTATTAATCGTAGAGTGAGAGATGATACGAGACTGGATCAACACAAAATTAGACATGTTTGGTTCATCAGTTACAGAATGCTGGGATTTTGTAACTGAAAATTGATTGAGTGCATGAAGTATCATTTCCAACCATCTTGGAAACTCGTAGAATTGATTGAAAGTTGATGGTGGACAGTGACTAACCCTAAAAGATATGGGAATAGTTTATATCTCATTCCCATTTTTTGAAGAGGGGCCGTTGGTGATCAGCTTTCGGGAAAAAGTGAGGTTTCCTGAAAATCCATGAGCTAGCATAAAGATTGCTGGATAGGCTTTGAAGGTCCAAAACATGTGATCCCAAGAGTTGAGAATTTGGGCTCTGTGAAAGGGAATCATAGGTATATAGGAAAATAGTTGATTATAGTTGGCTCTCCCATATCCATTACAGCCCACTACAATAATCTCAACTTCGTCATCCACTTCTTCTTCTCAGTCTTCATTTGATGTTTCCACTACATAAATTATCTCCACTCAACTTCTTTGATTTTCTGCTCTCTCATCCTTCATAGCTTCAATCCTTTCCATTTCTACAGTTTCTGAAACTAGAATCTCTTCAGGGACTGAGGAAGTTTCATGATGATCTATTGGCAATTTCTCTTTAGCTGTTGCCTTTTCTGATATAGGGACTTCGTGAGGCTCCCCCTCAACTCGATCATCCATTTGAACTTCAAGCAACTCCCCCTCAGCTGGAGCATTCTCTAGTGTAAGAACTTTAGGAAGCTGCCCCTCAACTTGAGCTGTATTCTCCTTACTAGCTTTGGGTAGCCCTTTCTCAGCTTCAGGTAGCCATTTCTCAGTTGTTATCCATATGTCTTCCTCCTTTAACACTCCTTCATTGACAAGGAAGCACTTCTTGACCAGTTTTCTCTTTGACTTCCTAGGCTGAGCCACAACCTCAGTGCTTTCTTCAGCTTCAGTTCTGAAAGGTTGATCAGGCTAAGAAGCTATTGTAGCATCCTCTTCTGGAGTGGTGTCAAGTCTAGACTCTACGATCGATGGTGACTCTGCGATTGAAGAGAATGAAGACTTCTTTGACTTATGGCTGCTTTTTCCTTTCTTAAGCAGTTGAGAGATGGTAGCTCTGTCTTCTTCTTCCTCAAACTACTGTTCTTTCCTCTTCAAATTCTTCAGAGTTTCAGTGCATGAAATCTCTTGAGGTGCATCAGTAGTTGAACCTTGAGGCTCCTCTGTTGTCTGAGCCTTCATCTTCCTCTTTCCCTTACTTTTTTTTGACCAAAGAAATGGGTTCCTCTTTGTTAATTTCTTCTTTTTCATCAGTTTCCTTTACAACTGACATATTTCCTGGTAGCCCAGACTCCTTTGCTTCACCAGTTCTTCCACTGGATTCAGACATCATCTAGAAACTTTCTACTAAATTTCATTTCCAGTTTTCAAACAGCTGCTGGGTCATCCTTCTATTGGGATTGATAGATTCTCCTTCATTATAACCAATTTTGTCTCCTAGTGTTGATTGCAGGATGATGCTTATAAATTGTCCGTAGAGCATCTTTCAAGAAATCTTTGATTTCTTTGAGCCGAGTATCCATTTCCCAGTCCAGTCGATGAGTAGGGCTCCATAGTTGAGTTGGACCCCAAAGAAGATTGTTGTCATGAGCTTAAGTTGTACTTCGTTCACAAACTCATGGCCAGAGCTCTTACAACATATGCATTTCTAAATAATGTCAGCCAAAAACTCATACTTTTGGGGAAACTCTTTCTTTTTATATCCCTTGATGGTCTGGAACTTTTTATGATGCATCTTCTTCAGTCCTTCATGAAAGTAGATGACCTCCATAGATGGAAGTCCTTTCGATTTGAAACCTAGGGCTAGGTTTATCTCTCCAGCTTTGAGTTTAATTTCCACGCCCTTGACCCCTGTGGTGATAACATCATTCTCAACAGCTCCATTTTTTTAGAACTCTTTTACCAGCATAGGGTAGATCCATGTGCTGGTATCCAAAGCTTCCTCAAAACCAATTTTCTTTAACAGAGACAGAATTTTAAGGAATTGAGTGTCAGCTGTCTTGAACTCGTCAAAGCAGAGTCTGTAACCAGTGATAACATTTGAGGCCACCATTGATTTCTTTGCACTGAGGTTGGTTGAGCGTTTCTGAAGGCTAGGGTTTCTGCTGGTAGAGAGAGAGAGAAGAATAAGCTTTTTGAACTTCTGATTTCAAAAAGATATTTTCAAACTGTACTTGTAACTTCCCTCCTCTCGATCTGCTTAGTGGGGCATGTGTCAAGTTTTGTTTGGCTCCACGATTTTAATCTGTTGTAGAAAAGACTGATCTGCCCTTAGCTCCTCCTGAGCTAGTGTATCCGTTGGGAGGACTGCGATCGTTAAGGTAGCACTACGGTCGTTGAGGTTGCACTGCGATCGTTGAGGTAGTCTTTACGATCGTTGAGTTTGCACTGTGATTGTTGAGTCCAATACTGAATATATTCTATAAACATTTTCTGCCCTGGTCCTTGTGATGAACTTTGACATGGCATTCCTTCTGAGTCAAGGTAGCTCAGGAAGGGCCATTATCTTAGAATAAACTAAGGATCAGGTTTGTCCCTAAGGCGCTTGACAAAGGGATTTTTTGGATTTGTTGGAGATGCTATCATCACATGATGCTTCTTTGTCATGTCGAGGAAGCTCTACGATCGTGGTCCTTCATGTCAAGGCAGCTCTACGATTGTGGACTTTCGTTAGTTATCTCTACGATTTTGAACATAGCCTTTATATCTGCATGGTTAGCATAGACTAGAGCATAAATTTTATGGTTGTAGATTTAGCATGCCTAACTCACTTATTAATTTATTAAATCTAGATTCATCTAGAGGCTTTGTAAAGACATCAGCAAGTTGATTTTTAGTAGGGATGTATTGTAAAGATATGGTTCCATTTTGAACATGATCCCTAATAAAATGATATCTTATTTCTATATGCTTAGTCTTAGAATGCATGACAGGATTGTATGTTATTGATATAGCACTTGTGTTATCACAATGAACAAGTATAGATTTGAAATCAAACCCATAATCTGCTAGCTGGTTTTTCATCCATAAGATTTGGGCACAACAATGTATTCAACTTCTATTGTTGATGTAGATATCGAGTTTTGCTTCTTGCTAAACCAAGGCACAAGTCTGTTTCCTAGAAACTGACAGGTGCCACTGGTACTTTTTCTATCTATTTTGTAACCTACAAAATTAGCATCTGTATATCCTGTTAGTACAAAGGAGGACTCCTTGGGATACCAAAGTCCCAAGTGAGGTGTACCCTTGTGATACCTAAAAATCCTTTTTACAATAATTAAGTGTGATTCCTTAGGATTAGCTTGAAATCTAGCACATATGCATGTTGCAAACATTATGTCTGGTCTACTGGCAGTTAGATATAAAAGAGAGCCTATCATACCTCTGTATTGAGTTATATCAATACTTTTACCTTTCTTATCTTTGTCAAGCTTGGTTGCTGGAGCAATTGGTATTTTCATGGGAGAGGTTGATTCCATGCCATACTTTTTAAGTAAGTCTTTAATGTACTTGGCTTGGTTTATAAAGATTCGTTCATCAGTCTGCTGTACTTACAATTCGAGGAAGAAAAGCTCACCCATCATACTCATTTCGAACTTACTCTTCATAAGCTTGGCAAATCTCTTACACAGTTTTTCTTCAGTAGAGCGAAAGATAATGTCATCAACTATATTTGAACTAATAAGACTTTGTCTTTATGCTTTCTAAGAAATAATGTGGTATCTAATCCACCTATAGTGAAACCATTTTCAATAAGAAAGTTAGTTAGTGTTTCATACCATGCTTTAGGTGCTTGTTTAAGACCATATAAGGCTTAGTAGAATCTATAGACATAATTAGAGAGAGTAGGGTTGATGAAACCTGGAGGTTGCTCCACATATACTTCTTCTTGAAGTTCACCATTCAGGAATGCACTTTTGACATCTATTTGAAAGACTTTAAATTTCATGTGGGCAACAAAGGCATGAAATATTCTGATGGCTTCTAACCTGGCAACATGTGCTAAGGTCTCGTCGTAGCCAATGCCTTCTTCTTGAGAGTAACCTTTGGCCACTAGTCTTGCCTTATTACTTGTTATTACTCCATCTTATTTCTGAAGACTCACTTGGTGCCAATGACTGGATGGCTTCTTAGTCTTGGAACTAATCTCCATACTTTGCTTCTTTCAAACTGATTTAGTTCTTCTTGCATAGCTTCTATCCAACTGGAGTCTTCCATAGAATCTTCTATCTTCTTGGGTTCCATTTGTGACAGAAAACTTAGATAGAAACACTCATTTTGGGTGGCAGCTCTCTCTTTACTCTTGCATTTAGATCTGCAATGATTAAGTCTTGAGTGTGATCTTTTGCCCATCTATTTCCTGTTGGAACATCTGACCTGATGCCTTGTTGTTTGAGTTCTTCAAGATCAATTTCTGCTTCTTGATGTGGAGGTTTGTTGTCTTGTGTAGTTCTCTTTACGATCTCCTTTCCTTGCTCAACGATTTCATTTTCTAGGACTACTATCGTGGTGTTGAACTCGACGACCTCGTTCGTAATGTCTAAATTATCATTCGTAGTGTCTTGAGACACTGTTTTGTCCAAGTCTGTTTCATTGAAGATGATGTGAATTGAGACTTCAACACTCAGCGTCTTCTTGTTAAACACTCTGTAAGCCTTGCTGTCTGTGGCATATCCGAGAAAGATTCTTTCGTCAGACTTGGGTTGGAACTTTATCAGATATTGTTTTCCATTGTTGAGAATATAACATGCACAACCGAATATATGAAAGTAGCTGACACTTGGCTTTCTTCCTTTCCACAGTTCGTAGGGGGTCATCTTTATCGTAGAGTATATAAGCGATCTATTCTGAGTGTAGCATGCAATGTTGACAGCTTATGCCCAGAAGTATTTAGGTAGATAGGCTGCTGCTAGTAGAGTTCTTCCAGCCTCTATCAATGTTTTGTTCTTTCCCTCAGCTACTCCATTTTGCTGAGCAGTTTGTGGAGCTGAGAAGTTGTGAGTGATGCCATTTTCTGTGCAGAACTGGTCCATCTCAGAGAAGTTAAATTCTCTTCCATGATCACTCCTTATTGCCTTGATTCTCTCCCCTTTCTCGTTCATCACCAGTCTGAACATCTTGATTAGTTGGGAGCTTGTTTCATCTTTTGAGTTTAGAAAGAACACACATGTGAATCTGGTGTAGTCATCCACTACGACCAATGAGTATCTCTTCCCTCAAAGGCTTGTTGTTGGAATTGGCCCAAATAGATCCATGTGAAGCAGCTACAGAGGCTTGTCAATTGAGTTCACAGTTTTGCTCTTGAATGAGTTTCTAGTCTACTTTCCAAGCCGGCAGGCATTGCATGGCCTTTCTTTGATGAAGCTAAATTGGGTAAGCCTGCTATTAGATCCTTGGAGGCCAGTTTTGACATGTTTTTAAAGTTGAGATGAGACAGCCTTCTATGCCATAACCAATTCATTTCTTCAGATGCTTTAGCTAGAAAGCATATTGTCTCGTCTGAGCTCAGTTGACCAAGATTAACAGTGTATACATTTCCTTCTCTTGTTCTGGTAAGCTTTATAGAGGATGCCTTCAGATCTTTGACTTGACATTGATTGTTGATGAAGGTGACTTGATGACCCTTGTCGCAGAGTTAGCTTATGCTTAGAAGATTGTGTCGTAATCCTTCCACATAGACTACTTTACTAAAAGATACTGCACCATTCCCAGCTGAGCCATATCCTCTTGTCTTGCCTGAGTCATTGTCTCCTAAGATGACTGACGGACCCTCCTTCTCTATGAAGTTATACAGGAGGGCTTTGTTCCCAGTCATGTGCCTTGAGCATCCACTGTCCAGATACTAGGTTGTGATCGTGGAGCTCGGTTCCTATGGTAAGATTACACTTTCATTTTGGTACCCATACTTGCATGGGTCCTACTTTGTTAGTAGCATTGGGAACCCAAGTTTGCTTGATTTTGGGTCTCATATGCATAGGATTATGGTAGCATATTGCAGCCTTATGACTAATCTTATTACATACAAAGCATCTAATATGATGCATGCTTGTGTGTATATGTGGATTCTTCCTCCATTTAAACGTATGTGGGTTCTTAGTAATCCTTCCTTTATATTGGTTCTCCTTTTTCCATGTGTCGTTATGATTCATGATTTGTGAAGAGTGAAGCTTATCTCTACCGTTCCTTCCCAGTTGGGTCATGGAGTTGATTTTACTTGACTCTACGACCCTTCGAGGTTGGAGAGTAGTGACTAAGTTACTCTTCTTTTTTCTAAAACCTAGGAAAGCATGGGATCCTTTATTCCTTGGAGTATGGATTGGATCAGAAAAGCAGGGTTGGACTGGTTCTTCCTTCTATGAGGATTTCACAAATGTAATGCTTTTACTAAAACTTGAAACATTACTAGAGCTAGTTTCCTTTATCTTTTCTACATATGGTTTTGAGGTGCATTCCCCAAAACCTAAACATGTTCTGTCAGATGGACTTCTCTGACTGGAGATCAGGTAGTCCATGGAAGAAGAGGATTTATTCCATGTAGAGATTATCATTTATAGTTCCTCAATTTTAGAGGTTAGACTTGATTCTCTTTGTGCATTAAGTTCATTGGTTTCTTTTAAGAGCTTATTCTCAGCTTCAAATTTGGAGAGAAAATTAGTACTTAGAATAGTTGTTTCCAATTCTTCCTAAACTTTCTCTTTCTCTTTTTAAAGAAGAGAATAATCTTTAGACAGAACTCTGAACCATTTCATGTATTGATGCAGATCAAATGTTATGCCATGTAGTGCAGATCTTAAATAATAAATATCTACATCAGGAGAGTTAAAGTCAAATACCTCATCTATACTTACTTCATGAATGTTAGAGCTCTTCTTATCCTTGGCATGTTTGGCCATCAGGCAAAGATTTGCGATTTGAGGATCTTCATCATCTCCAAATTCGGGAGTTGAGTCATTGTCTGAGTCACTCCACGATCCTCCGGCCACAAGACATTTGTCTTTCTTCTGAGGCCTCTTGTTGCCTTTGAATTATTTCTTTGAATTTGATTTCCTCTTTAGTTCTTCTCTAAGAGGTTTATTGCAGTTTGCAATGAAATGGCCATGCTTCTTGCAGTTGTAGCACAAGTTATTTACCTACTCCTGGTTGTTGTAGTTGTTGACTTTCTTTGGTTTGCTTATTCTGCCTTGACGTATGAACCTTTTGAGTCTTCTTACCAGCATTACAAAATCCTCATCATCATCTTTGTCATAGTCAGAGTCATTTTCAGTGTTAGCTTTGGAGATGTTATATGTTACTTTGAGAGCAACCCTTTGTTCTTCTTTCTTCCTTCAGATAGAGTTTCTACTCGTTGAGTCAGCTCCAATTCATACGTGAAAAGGTTGCCATATAACTGTTGAACATCCATTTCATGGAAATTCTTTGATTCTCTGATGGCAGTGGTTTTGGCATCCCACTTGCTAGGTAAGGCTTTCATGAACTTTATGATTAGATCTTTATTTGGATAGATCTTTCGATAGGCTCGGAGAGAGTTGAGCAGTACATTGAATCTTTCATAGGTGGAAGTGACATTTTTTCCTAGAACGTGGGCAAACATTTCATATTGTTGAGTCAGAAGAGATTGCTTGTTTTCTCTAACTTCTTCTGTTCCTTCATGCATGATAAGCAATCCTTCCCATACTTCCTTTACTGTTTTGTTGTTGAGCACATTTTCAAACAGGTCATCTTCTAAAGATTGGAACAAAATGTTATTGGCCTTTTTGTTGAGTTGGACACCTTTCTTTTCGTTGTCAGTCCATTCTGCTTTGACCTTGATCTGAATTCTGTTTGGGTCGTCTGAAGTTGGTGTAAGCTTTGTAGGAACGTAGGGCCCATTTTGAACATTTTCAAATAGATTTTCATCTATTGAATCCATGTAGGATTGCATTCGAACTTTCCAATTGGCGAATTTATCTTTGTTGCACATAGGTGGCTTGCTGCCTCCTCCAGTCTGTGATTCGCTTATTAGATGTACCATTGGATCTACTTAAGCTTTGTAGGTTGTTTGATAGAACTTGCTCTTATACCAATTGTTAGTTCCCAGAGGCACAATAGTTATCTAAAAGGGGGGGTTGAATAGATATTTTTATTTTCTTCTTTGAAATACTTGTTAGTTTTGATAATGATTTAAACATAGCGGAATTGAGATTTGTTTGTTTTCCAGTTAAGATATAACGAGTTAATAGGAGTAAAGCAGTTATGGCAGTTATATCAGTTATGGCAAGAATATAAGAGACACATCGATTTTAAGTGGTTCAGAGCACTTAAAGCTTCTAGTCCACTCTTCTACTCTTCGAGTAGGAAATCCACTAAGGATATCTTTACAATCTCTGAATCTCACAAATTCCTTTAAGACCAATAGTCTTGGAACTTCTTAATTCACTTTTGAACTCTTCAAGTCAAGCAGACTTAGTACTTCTTAGTTCACTTAGAACTCTTCAAGTCCTTTTGACTTGAAACTTCTTACTTCACTTGATAATAGTTAAGTGCTTGAATGATGCTACTCAGTTGCCGTTAAGCTTGTGTTAGAAAGAACTGAGTAGCTGAACAAGCTTTCTTTTTCAGATCGTATAGTTGAGCGTTGAGTGTTTTTCAGTGTTTTTGTTCAATGCTTGCTTATTTTTCTCATCTGCTTATGTTTTGCATAAATGAGGCCTTTGAAATGTATCCATTGAAGACATTCGTTGAAGAATTAAATGCATTTGAATTTTTTGAGCTTTGATGGAGACTTTTTGCATAACTTCTGATTAGCAGTCTGGCCCACTGACACAGCAGACTGCTATATCACCTAACACCTGAAAATGTTTTTTCTGCTGACCCATAGTACTTTTCTTAGCTTCTTCAATATGTTTCTTTGTTACATACTTAGGATGATTGTTATGTCATTGGGACTCCCGACGACTTCAACGTTTATAATCCATTCCACATTTGTTGGGATTTATTCTTAAACAAATGGGCAAGGCCCGATGCTTCTGATATAGTCAGATGACATTCTATAATTCTGATCGCGGTGTCTTGCCACCTTGGTTCTTGATTCGATACTAGCAAATCAGAACACTACGATTTCTCTTAAGTACTGGCACACTATGATCTTCACTTGCTTCACTTGCAAACTCTATGCTTTCGATAGCACACTACGATCTCTGAGTTGGTTCGGCAAGTGTTTGGACCACTCTACGATTCCAGGAGAGGCCCTCCAAGGCAGACACACTACGATTCTCGATGCTCTACGATCCCGCCTTGGCTTCTACAATCTCTTGATCAGCTTGATAGACTACAATTCTGCTGAAGCCTATCTATTACATCTCAAGATATATATCAACCAAACAATTTTGATCATTTCATCTAAACATTCATTTGCAGAATGATAAACATTGAAAGCACAGATCAACCTAACAAGTTTTATCTACCACTAAGTCCTTGTACATATATTCCTTGAAGGAGTTTATATATAATCATGAATATTTACTTTCAACATCAAATTTAAATATGCAAACTACGATCTCTGAGTTGGTTCGGCAAGTGTTTGGACCACTCTACGATTCTAGGAGAGGCCCTCCAAGGCAGACACACTACGATTCTCGATGCTCTACGATCCCGCCTTGGCTTCCACAATCTCTTGATCAGCTTGATAGACTACAATTCTGCTGAAGCCTATCTATTACATCTCAAGATATATATCAACCAAACAATTTTGATCTTTTCATCTAAACATTCATTTGTAGAATGATAAACATTGAAAGCATAGATTAACCTAACAAGTTTTATCTACCACTAAGTGCTTGTACATATATTCCTTGAAGGAGTTTGCATATAATCATGAATATTTACTTTCAACATCAAATTTAAATATCCAAACTCCAAACACTATATGTTCATTCAATTCAGATACAGTGTGAGTATAAAGTATAACTTGTTTAAAACTTGCTGAGCCTTTTGTAGCTCATCCTTGCAAATATTATTTTCCTTTGCAGCTTTAACTGACATAACGAAAATTCCAAAACTCATTCATGTGGATAGAAAAACTCTGTTAAATTAAGTCTTGGTTACATATTTAAAGACTCTGATGTAATAGTAATTTGGGATTTATGTAATCAAATTTGAGAATATGTATTATATTATCAGCTTTTGTCAATTGCTTAGTTTTTAATTTTTAGAGAAGTTACAAAGAAGTATAGTATCTATATGAATTATACATCTGAATGAGGGTATTGAAAGATCTTGAGAGTTCTGTAAGCATTGAAGTTGCGCCCCTCAGTTCCAAGAACAATCTTATCATTAATATTGTGAATGTTAGATAGATAGGAATTATCAATATGAAAGAAATATCTATGAGATTATAAATCTATACATCTAAATGAGGGTATACATATATAGAAATTGTTCTGACAAGAACTACAATCTATTATGGGATACTGTGAATCTTGGATTGATAGAAGTTATTATCTTATGGAATATTTATGTGAGCACCAAATCTGCTACATGGAGTTTAGAGAATTTGGGCGCGTCACATTAGTAACATAAGCTTTACTAAAAATTTTTATTATCTCTTGTCTTTCCTCTTTGTTCCATTAATTCATTAACTTAATTAGCTCTAATTGTCTTCATAAATTATTACACATTCATGTATATATGGATAGTTTGGTATATATTTCGTGGATGTAGTAATTTGAAACTGTAAACGAATGGTATTATTGGGATGTATTTTGAATGGTTGATACATTTTGGCTTTAAATTTAAATGAGAATTTAGACATTTTTTAGCTATATATCATGGCATTAGCAGATTGCATGTGCACTGATATTGCAACATTTTTAAGTTACACTACAACATTTTTAAAACGTTATATAAATTTGTCTAAATAGATGACACATTCTAAACGTTGTGTAAATGTGTCTAAACGTTGTTTGATATATTAAACTACAACATTTTAAGCCAAAAAACGTTGTGGAATCATACCATCTACAACGTTTTCAAGCATCTAATAATTTATGGAAAAAAAATCTACAACGTTTTTTAAGAAAAAAAAATGTTGTATAATGTGTCAAACTACAACGTTTTAAAAACGTTATATAAAGGGTGTCAAATAGATGACACCCTTAACCACGACGTTTATAGAATAGCAACAACAACAATATTTTTTACGCGTTATCTATTTACTGTTTTTGTAGTAGTGTAAGGTAAGGGATATTATTTGTTGTATTCGTAAGGGATATTATTTGTTGTATTCGTAAAGGGTATTATTTCTTTCGTATTCATAAGGAATACTATTTTTTGTATTCATCCTTCAATATGTGGAAATAACTTGTCTGCGCGGATTACGGATCGCATGACAGGTGAAAATCCATTTGCAGTTTCGTATATTATTTCTTTTCATATTCTTAAATCTAAACTTATTATGGTAAGTATTGCTTCTATAATTCCTGAAATTAGTGGAATATCCTTGAGTTTTGCGCTTTATCCGGTATCGTTTCATTGTATTATTGATCTAAACTTTCTTATTAAATATCAATATTTTCACCTAGGGTACTATTCACATATTACTATTCACTCGAATATTATTCACTCAGAGATTCGGGGTACTTTTCATACCGGGGTACTATCCACGGGTTACTGTTCACTCAGTTACTATTCACTCGAGTATTATTCACTCGGGAATTCGGGGGTACATGTTGGGGTACTATTCACGAAGTACTATTCATGGGGTACTATTCACCCGAAAAATTTATTTCTTTTCTATCCAAATTATTTATGATACATAGATATTATTCACGAATTTTACTCTACAAAGCAGTATCTTGTTGACAATTTGGACATTATTGAATTCTGGATAAATTAAATTATAAATCTTTATAATTTATCATTTGCGTTCATTTAATTGAATTCTTATATCATTGTCATCATCCTCATGCTTATATTGTGATGAAAGTCATCTCTGGCCCATAGTGCATAGATGGACTATTGATTGGTATGATTATGACCAGGGATAATTCGGTATAATCATGACCTATAATGTTACAAATGATAAAAGTCCTCATTGGCCCATAGTGCATTGATGGATAGTTGTTGGCATGATCATGACCATTGATGATTACACGAATATCCTTGGCCCGTAGTGCAGGGATAATTCGTGGACGTGATACTAATGAATATCTTTGGCTCATAGTGCAGTGATGATTCGATGATGTAGTTTATTTATTAAGATGAGTCCCAGCGATACAATTGATGATCAACTTTTTAAATCATAAAAGATAGTAGATATCATGTTCTACTTGACTCTTCTAATAGATTGCTTGTTCTGCTGCAATTAAACTTGATGTTTATTATATTTTATCAGTTTAACACTGTTGAAGGCAAACGATAATTTATTCTGTATTATCTTAGTCATAATATTTCTTACTGGGCTAGTTGAGCTCACCCTTTTGCTTTCATTGTTCTCTCCAGGAAATGAGAACGTAGCCGGGACTAGTCGAGGAATGGAGTGGTGGTCCGAGATGGTTGTTTTAGTAGTCCTCACTATTTTGTGTGATACTAAATGTAATGAGGATTGAATTTGAGTTTGGATAATGTCTATGAGGCAATATTTGTGTAAAAACTCAGCTATGTTTTGTCGTATTTTACACGACAATTGTATTAGTTAAGTGTGTATTTGAATTCTGTAACATGTATTTGGCGACCCAAGATGGGTGATGTATACCTATTTTGGGGGCGTCACAGTTGGTATCAAAGTTTAGGGATATGATCCCTGGCTAAGATGTTAGACTCGAACTAGGAGGGGAGAGACGGGTAATTCCTTCGCTAGTATGACTTACCTAAGTTTATTTGTTATTTAATTGGTCTGTCAGAATATAGGGATAATATGTGGTATGTCAATTAGCCCTTGTTTTGTGGCAGTATTTGAAAATGGCATCTGAAAATGTTGAGATAAGCAATGGAGCACAAGACACCGTGGAGTCACCATAGATCAATAACCAGGATAATGTGCATCAGGAAGGCAACAATCCTCATGTGAATAACAACACCGACAAAATAATGAACGATGAGATGTTCAAAGGCTTTATGCAATTCATGCAACATCAGGCGAGAACGACTCCTGTTCAAAATACAGGTGGAAACACTGGTAACTCTCGGGTGGTCACCATTAAGCAGTTCAAGGAGCTGGGACCACCGAAGTTTTTGGGAGAGCCAAAACTACTTAAGGCAGAGATGTGGATAAAGCAGATCATCAAGATATTTGATGTCTTGGGATGCTCCTAGGAGCAAAAGGTTCCCTTTTCCACCTTCATGTTGCGAGGAGAGGCGGATTACTAGTGGGAATCTGTAAAGCGTACTCAATCTGCCGCATTGAAGATGTTTTGGGAGAAGTTCCAAGAACTGTTCAACGACAAGTACTTTCCCTAAAGTATTCGTCACGTGAAGGATGTAGAGTTCATCAAGCTGGAGCAAAACAATATGATTGTGTCGTAGTACGAAGCTAAGTTTGCCAAGTTGTCCCGGTTTGCGTCCCACTTGGTTGATAATGAGGAGAGAATGACTCGGATGTTTCTAAGAGGTTTGAAACCCAAGATACGTCAATAACTAATTTCTCATAAACTGTGTTTGTATTCAGATGTTGTAAATAGGGCTCAGTTATTGGAGCGCGATAACGAGTCAACCTAACCAAGAGAGAGCAGCTGGCAAAATGATAATATCAGTGGTAGCAGTCATCCTAACCAAGAGAGATCAACCTATTGTTAATGATTCTGGGTTTGGACAAGTATGGATGTTATAGTACTCATATAATAGTACAACTTCAGACAAATTTTGTGCTTTAACCTATATATAACAAGAAGTTATAGAGACTCAAAGTCACTGTCAGAGTTGTTCTTGATTTTCTGGGTAACCCAGAACAGTGGTCATAGTCAGTCAATGGTTTTGTAGCTTTCATATCTTTGAATCTGTGTAATAGATTTGTGTTGTGTTTGTTGTAATAGGTAGTCTATATGTCAAGGTACATATATATTATGACACCCCCAAATCTGGGTACTTCATTCCCCTAAGACTTGATGTTCACTTTCCATACATTCATACTATTTACCCAAATATGATAACATTTAAACCATAAATCCTCCCATTAAAGGGTTACATCATTAAATCAAAAAGTCTCCCAAGTTATCTAACCTTTAACATAAATCAAGTGCGGAAATAAATATAGTCACATCACATCATTTAAATAAAATCTATTAGCATAAAAGTCAATAAATTACAAGTCTTCATCACTTGTACATTTTTCCTTTTCCTTTGTTTGTAGTAGGTTCATCAGCCTTCTCAACCTTAGCTGTAATAATTATATTTTATGCAAGAGTGAGCAAAACAAATGCTCACCAGATATAGCAATGAACAATAAGAGAATAATAACTGCCAATGAATTGGCTCATCAAAACTGAATAGTACTCTATCAATGATAACCAAAAATCGAAATCAAAATATGAAATATATATGAGGGTCATAAGACCACAAACTATGTCTATGGTTACAAGTAATCTTTCAACTTTAACCTAAACAGTTATGCTGTAGGGACTTCACGTACTTAGGGGTATCAGCCCTTCGTACCATGTTTTGTGCATAAACATCTAAACGCATCGCGCACCCCTATAATAGGGTTGTTATTCTCATTTTTAGAGTACAAGTCCGCACTAAAGAAAATTTGGATTGGATAAGCTTCAAGGGTAATTTAGAGTTTCACGATCATCAACTAAAGGATTAGTTGAATCAACAGAGTTTGATAACACTACGATTGATCAATAACAACATAATATAGAATAATTGAGAATCATAGGTGAACCAACTATATATTAGACTCATGCTTGGAAATAACTAGAGAGCATAAGCACTGAATAAAATGATAAACCTTTGCTTGAAAAATAATAAGCTAGGCTATGATCTTGTCAAATTAGAAATTGAATTACTGAACATGCATTTAACTGATAACAAGCTGGAAACAAAGCTTGCTCATCATAATATTAACTTGTGCAAATTAAATGAAATATGAAAGCTCAATATTGGAGATTAGAGTTAAAGGAATTGCATTCAATATAAAGGAATGAAACTTAAGAAACTTACTTAACTGTAAACAAGTTAGAGTGGATCAACAATGATTAGAATTCAAAACTTGTTCGATTAAAATTAGAATTATAGCTTGCTCAAATAAAGTTTATAAATAAAGAACTTGCTCAATCAAAGTTTGAGAGTAAGAAACTTGTCTCGCGTGTAAGCTATAAATTTACAACTCACGTTCACCTACACATAGTATTAGAATCACAATACCTATTAGATATACTAACATCCATTTTCCAAAATAACACTCACTTCTAACTAAACTTGTTATTTTAGTACAAGTCTTACGTTACCATATACATTTCAGAATTCTCAAGTGTCAATTTCACAACACTTATTTACTATTCAGTGTGTACACTAAGTCATAACATATCGCGTTCGTAACTTACTAATCCTTTTACAACTTTAAAATTATTAATGACATGATACGGTTCTGTTTTAACCTCCACATTACACGTTTGATACCTTACCACGTCATTAGACTAGGTTACATTAAGTGTTCAAAGTCTTCAGAAGTAACAGACTTCACTGTCTCTCATTGGGGTATGGCGCAACGTGTCGTTTCTGGCCTTGACACCAGCGCAGCTACGCTGGTGCACAGACATAAACTATGCAGACATAACAGTGTTCTGTTTTAGCCCAACTAACATGAATTTCACCCATAAAATAGAAAATTTAACATATGCAATTGGTATAGAACTAACACAAACATGATTCCTCATATATTCATCAACTTAGAACAATTAAACAACAACTTCATCTAATTTAAATCCTTAAATTTCATGTTTTCAAACAAAAACGCAATTTTTGACATCCTTCACAAAAATCACCACTGTGATCACAATTCTTATTCAAATTAACTCATTCAAACTACGTTCTCCTCGTTTCTTAATTGACTAGCATACTCAAGGTTCAATTTACTGATTAGTTTACAAATTAACCACCAAATTTGGTACTTTCATAAGCCATATGTAAAAACATTCAGTGTAAATACATTTCTTCCTTCCTAAACGTAATTAACATACAATTTCTTGTCTAAATACAAACTCTAACATCACAAACACGTATAATCACAAATTATTAGTTGTATATCAACAATTCAACAAATTGAATTCACAGAACTTGGAAGTTATGCCGTGAAACACACACACACACACACACACACACAGATATATATATAACATTAAGGTTATGAATAATACCTTCTTTTACTTGAAAATCCTTGCTAACCACTAAAATCTCTCAAACTCTCTCAATTCTCTCTCAACTTCTCTTTACAAACTTTCTTCTCCTCTCACTCAGTATACGCCAATTATCACTATGCGTAAAGAATAAAATTGATAGCCAAGCCATAATAAGCATGCTAAATAATATCAGTTACAAAAATATAAACGTATAGGCTATAAATATATCTTATTTATTATTTGATTTATTCTATCTATTTTATTTATTATAATATAAATTCAAAATTCAAAAGTCATAAGGCTTTGTTTGGAAAAACCTCTTTAAAATAAAGACTTAATATTTTATGCCTTGTTTGGGTAAATCCATTTAATTTATTTTAATAAATCTTTACACTATAGTTTATAATCTCATATTATAATTTTAATTAATAATTTAATATACCATTTTTAAATTAATAAATTAAAACAATAATATAACATCTCATGTTATCTTACAACTCTTTAACTATTAGATTAAATTAAATTAGAATATTATCTAATAAATTTAATTCACAAATATTTACTAACAACAACCTCATTGATAAAATATTTATTTAATTTAATAAATATTTTAAATTACAAATAATAAAATCTTGGATTGTTACATCCTTCCCTCCTTACAAGGATTCTGTCCCCAGAATCACAACTAAAACAATACGTTCGTCACATTCTTCCCTTCTTACAAAGATTCTGTCCCCAGAATCGAAGACACAGATTAACCAAATAACTTAAGGTAGTTCTTCATCATTTTATCTTCGAGTTCTCACGTAGCCTCTTCGACATTGTGGTTTTTCCATATCACCTTATTCCTTAGCACTTGTTCTTTCCTATCGACTATCTGGATATGAACCTCTTCATAAGACAAATATTTACTGAACTGTAATGGTTCATACTTGATCACATGTTTATAATTGGGTTTATACGGTCGCAACACCGTCACATGAAAAACGTTGTGCACATGTTCTAATTCTGGAGGTAAAGCTACCTTGTAAGCCACTTCAACCACTCTTCGCAGTATCTCGAATGGTCCAATAAACCTTGGGCTTAGCTTTCCTTTCTTGCCAAAACGAATTTTCCCCTTCCAAGGAGAAACTTTCATGAAAACAAAATTTCCTACGTCAAATTTACGATCTTGTCTGTGTTGATCGGCATATTTCTTCTGTCTATCTTGAGCAGCTACCAGTCTTGCTCTGACTTATTTGATAACTTTAGCGGTCTGTTGTACCAATTCTGGTCCTAACAGTTGACGTTCACCAACTTCATCCCAGCATAGTGGAGTTCTACATTTCCTGCCGTACAATGCCTCGTATGGTGGTATGCCAATGCTTGCGTGGTACCTTTTATTGTAAGCAAATTCTGCCAATGGTAGGTGATCATCCCAATTTTCTTTGAAATCCATGATGCATGCTCAAAGAATATCTTCTAACATCTGGATTGTTCGTTCGCTTTACCCATCGATTTGCGGATGATATGTTGTACTCATCTTCAGTTGCGCTCCCATGCATTCTTGTAGTCTTTTCCAAAATTTTGATGTAAATCTCGGATCTCTATCTGATACTATTGACACTTGAACTCCATATCTCGATACGATCTCTTTGACGTATAGTTTTACATGCTGATCAAGATTAAATCTAATCTTTATTGGCAAAAAGTTTGCTAATTTCGTTAGCCTGTCTACTATGACCCATAACGTATCGTATCCTTTCTGAGTTGTTGGGAGACCTACCACAAAATCTATTGTGATATGCTCCCACTTCAATTACGGTATATCCAACGGTTGAAGTAATCCGCTTGGTCTTTGATGCTCGACCTTTACTCTTTCACAAGTCAAGCACTTCGTAACACATTCTATAACATTTCTTTTCATATTTGGCCACCAAAAATGTCACCGCAAATCTTGATACATCCTTGTACTTCCCGGATGGATCGAATATCTTGAGCTATGACCCTATGTCAAGATTTTTTTTTAATATCTGGTACTGCTGGAACCCAAATTAGTTCCTCGAATCTTAGCACTCCTTCGGTATCAACCTTGTACTTCACCTCACTACCCTCAACCATGCTTTCCTTTATTTTTCTGCATTCTTCATTTTGTAGTTGAGCATTCTTTACCTTGTCCACCAAAGTTGGACTAGCTTCTAACTGGAATAGTCATTCATCAGATTCCTTTGGAAATTTTATTTTCGGCTCTAATCTTGCCATTGCTGAAATGAACTCCTCCTGGTTGGTTAACAACATCAACTTCTCACAACCCTTCCTACTCATGGCATCTGTAACCACACTTACTTTGCTCGGATGATAAAAGATCTCGCAATCATAATATTTTATTAATTCCATCAATCTCCTTTGACTCATGTTCAGGTCCTTTTGTGTGAAAATATACTTTAGACTCTTATGGTCTGTGTCTCTCCATAGAGATAGTGTCTACACATCTTCAGAGTAAACACCACCGCAGCTAACTCTAAATCATGAGTCAGATACCCTTTCTCATAGTCCTTCAATTGCCTTGATGCATACGCAATGACTTTACCATTCTGCATAAAGACACAACCTAATCCTTTATGTGAGGCATCACTATACACCATAAAGTTTCCTGTATTACTTGGTAATGACAACACAGGTGCCACACTGAGCCGCTTCTTCAATTCTGTAAAACTCTCTTCGCACTTTTCCGTCCAAACAAATTTTACAGCTTTTCTCGTCAAATTTGTCAATGGAGTGGCAATTTTGAAAAAATCCTGAATAAACCGTCTGTAATAACTAGTCAATCCCAAGAAACTTCTTACTTCTGATGGAGTTCTTGGTTGTTCCCAATTTATCACAGCTTCAACTTTTGATGGATCCACTGAAATCCCATCTTTATCAATTACATGGCCGAGAAATTGTACATGTTTCATCAGAAATTCACATTTAGAAAATTTCGCGTACAATTTTTCTTTTCTTAATGTCTCCAGCGTCAAACGTAAATGTTCCATGTGTTCTTCTTGAGATTTAGAGTACACCAAAATATCATCAATAAATACCACAACAAACTTGTCTAAAAATGGTATAAACATCATGTTCATCAAATCCATGAATGCAGCAGGGGCCTTGGTTAAACCAAAAGACATTACCAGAAACTCGTAATGCCCATACTGAGTTCTGAATGCCAACCTCGGTACATCCTCCTTCCTTACTTTCAATTGATGATACCCACTTCTCAAATCTATTTTCGAGAAGTATCTACCACCCTTCAATTGATCAAACAAGTCATCTATTCTTGGCAATGGATATCTCTTCTTAATAGTGACTTTGTTTAATTCCATATAATCAATGCAAAGACACATTGACACATCATTTTTCTTTACGAATAACACTGACGCTCCCCACGGTGATACGCTCGGTTGAATATACTTCTTATCTAACAGTTCTTGAAGTTGTACCATCAGTTCCTTCATCTCTATCGAAGCCATTATGTACGGGGCCTTCGATATTGGAGCAGTTCCTAGCGCTAGGTCGATCACGAACTCAATCTCTCTGTCAGACGGAAGTCCTAGCAAATCTTTTAGAAATACATCCACAAAATCCCTAACCACTGTTATCTCCTCCAATTTCTCACCATTCTTCTTCTGAGTATCGACTATGTAAGCTAAATATCCTACACAGCATTGACTCAATAACTTCTTGGCCTGCATAATCGTCAGACATCTCACTTGTCTAGGGGATTTGCTACCATAGAAAACTACATTTGATGAAGTCATAAGGTTTATACATTTCTTTTGGCAATCAATTATCACTCCATAATTGAATAGCCAATCCATTCCAAATATAACTTCAAACTCTCTAAGTTTTATTCAGGATTAAATCTACTGTCATAACATTCCCCTTAATATTCACCCTACAGTTCTTGTATACGAACTTAACAGGAATTACCTCCCTATTCGCAATTTCTACGTGTAAAGGGAAATTAAACTCTTCACTAGGTAATTCTAACCTCTTAGCAAATTCTACAGATATAAACGAGCAAGTAGCACCCGAATCAAATAATACATGTGCATTTTTATCATTGATTGGGATAATACCTAACACGACGTCTTTTAATTGCACCGCGTCTTGCACTATCATGTTGAAGGTTATGGCTGTGGGCTTATTTGATGATGTTGGTCCAGCAATGGTCAATGTACCTCCACTGCTACCTCCCTTGCTTCCCATTGTCTCTCTAGCTTTCTTCTTAGGGCAATCGTGAACAAAATAATCCTTTGACCCTCAGGTGTAGCAAACATTCTTCTTTGGTTGATTGCAATTAGGGGAAATGTGACCCTCCTGACCACAGTTAAAGTATACACGCTTCCCCCTTAAGCACATACCCGTGTGAAACCTCCCACATGTAGAACATGCATCAAACTTCTTCTTCTGCTGGTTACCCTGCTGATTTCCAGCTCCCACATTGGCATTCCACTTCCTCTTCAAGTTATTATTACCATTTCCACCGCTACCACCGCCATTCTTAGCTTCGCCCTCACTCTTCTTCTTTTTCTGTTCTTGATTGTACTTTGTTACAGCTTCGCCTCCACCTTCAGCAAGAATTTCCTTCTCCAGCATTGCTGTAAATGTCTTCAGCTAAAACATGGACACCCTACTGTACAACCAGGGTTTCAGTCCCTACTTAAACCTCTTAGCCTTGTGCTCATCTGTGCTGACTTGATATGGTGCAACCCTCACCAATTCGTTAAATTTTGCGGCGTACTCTAATACCATCATTGATTCCTACTTCAGTTCTAGAAACTGCACCTCCATTCGATTCTTCGAACTTTTTGGTAAATAAGTCTTGAAAAATATCTCCTTAAACCTATCCCAAGTCATCACCCCTTGACCTCCTCCAGTTTTATTGGCTTGCCACCAATAACTAGCCTCTGCTTTCAACATAAATGTTGCAAAAGTAGTTTTCTGATTCTCACCTACTCTAGCAACATTAAAAACTTTCTCTATCTCCATGATCCAGGTCTCTGCCTCAACTGGATTCATGGACCCACGGAATTTTGGTGGTCCAACCGCCTTGAAATCCTTAAAAGTAGTAGCTTGATTCTGTAGTTTATTCTGCAATGCTCCCGTCAGTAACGTCACTAACTGCTGAACTGGGTTAGCCTCAGCATTGTTGTTATTGGTAGATCCCTTAGGGGTCCTCTGTCGTGGTTGACGTCTTGGAGGCACTTTCTGTTAAAATATTTTCATTAGATTATTATTCAATCCTTTAAGTATTATGTACTTAATTTGCACATCACACAATTACCACATAACACACAATATCTTGAATAAATACTAACTTTTATTCATTCATAATATTTTTAAAAACATAATAATGATAGCATTCTTGCTTTCTACATCACTTTCCTGAACTACAAAAGTTTCAGGTTAACTTCATCATCATCATATCCCATTGTTATATCATACTCGGCATTTATATCTTATTTATATACCAATCACATAGTAATTACATTTATGATGACCTACTAAAATACTGCATAGCCTTACGATGCTCCTCTTCCATAATATGGAACATTGTTCGACGATCTAACATGTACGATGGCAGCATCTCGAACTGAATAGGATAACACATGACCCGATCTTGAGCTCTATTGATCACGGTGTTGAAAACACTATTCATCTTTTCCATCTTGATCTTCTTTACTTGTATCTCTCTCTCTCTGCTACCCGACTCGTTGAGAAGCTTCCTAATATGCGTCTTTGGCTCTTGCCCTCTTAGTAGATTCTTCTTTCAACTTGTTCTTCAGCTCTACAATCTCCTCTGTCATTTGTTCATTCTCTCCTGTAGTGTGGATCAGCTTCCCTTCGATATTATTCAGACGTTCATCTCAATCCTGGATCTCGTTGTCCTTCTGTGCCATTGCGATCTGCTATTCAGCTACTATCTCTTCTAACTCCTCGACGGTATCCTGAAGTTTCACATTATGGTCGTATACTTCATCGTACATATGGGTAGCGATCGAGTTTAGTGGAATCTCTTCCTCCTCGTCCTCTTCATCCTTATTCCACTGTGGCAACTCAACAGGGTCCTTCTCGTCCGTCTCTATCTCACCATCCTCATCAGGTAAACCCTCTTTCTCAACCACTATGACCAACGAAGATGTTTCCCGTAGCAGTAGTTATTCCCAAACCACCTAAATATCTCAAGGTTCTTCCTCTCTAGGCATCTGGGATCCTTCCTCCCTAGTCTGACTGGATTTTCCTACATTAGCCATCCTGACAACAAAATTTTAAGTTTCAATTATAATCATTACTACTCGACACTCACAAGCACATAGGTTACAACCACGTAAGCACATAAGTGTTTTATTATTTCTTTCTTAAAACTCGATAAAAGTTTATCACCACTATATTTTCAAAGGTTACTTCCTAAGGCATTTCCCCACCTAAGGTTTATAACCTAAAGCTTTGATACCAACTTGTGACACCCCCAAATCTGGTTAATTCATTCCCCTAAGACTTGGTGTTCGCTTTCCATACATTCATACTATCTACCTAAATATGATAATATTTAAACCATAAATCCTCCCATTAAAGGGTTACATCATTAAATCAAAAAGTCTCACAGGTTATCTAACCTTTAACATAAATTAAGTGCGAAAATAAAAATAGTTACATCACATCATTTAAACAAAGTCTATTAACATAAAAGCCAATAAATTACAAGTCTTCATCACTTTTACATTTTTCCTTTTCCTTTGTTTGTAGTAGGTTCATCGACCTTCTCAACCTTAGCTGCAGTAATTATATTTATGTAAGAGTGAGCAAAACAAATGTTCACTAGATATATGAATGAACAACAAGAGAATAATAACTGCCAATGAATAGGCTCATCAAAACTAAATAGTACTCTATCAATGATAACCAAAAACCGGAATCAAAATATGAAATATATCTGAGGGTCATAAGACCACGAACTATGTCCACGGTTACAAGTAATCTTTCAACTTTAACCTAAACAGTTATACTGTAGGGACTTCACGTACTTAGGGGGATCAACCCTTCGTACCATGTTTTGTGCACAAACATCTAAACGTATCGTGTACCCCTGTAATAGGGTTCTTCTTCTCAGTTTCAGAGTACAAGTCCGCACTAAAGAAAGTTTGGTTTGGATAAGCTTCAAGGGTAATTTAGAGTTTCACGATCATCAACTAAAAGATTAGTTGAATCAACAAAGTTTGATAACACTACGGTTGATCAATAACAACATAATATAGAACAATTGAGAATCGTAGGGGAACCAACTATATATTAAACTCATGCTTGGAAATATCTAGAAAGCATAAGCATTGAATAAAATGATAAACCTTTACTTGAACAATAATAAGCCAGGCTATGATCTTGTCAAATTAGAAATTGAATTACTGAACATGCATTTAACTGATAACAAGCTGGAAACAAAGCTTGCTCATCATAATATTAACTTGTGCAAATTAAATGAAATATGAAAGCTCAATATTGGAGATTAGAGTAAAAGGAATTACATTCAATATAAAGGAATGAAACTTAAGAAACTTGCTTAACTGTAAACAAGTTAGAGTAGATCAACAATGATTAGAATTCAAACCTTGCTCGATTAAAATTGGAATTATAGCTTGCTCAAATAAAGTTTATGAATAAAGAACTTGCTCAATCAAAGTTTGAGAGTAAGAAACTTGCCTCGCGTGTAAGCTATAAATTTACAACTCACGTTCACCTACATATAGTATTAAAATCACAATATCTATTAGATATACTAACATCCACTTTCCAAAATAACACTCACTTCTAGCTAAACTTGTTATTTTAGTACAAGTCTTACATTACCATATACATTTCAGAAATCTCAAGTGTTAACTTCACAATACTTATTTATTATTCATTGTGTACACTAAGTCATAACATATCGCGTTCATAACTTACTAATCCTTTTACAACTTTGAAATTATTAATGACATGATACGGTTCTGTTTTAACCTCCTCATTACGCATTTGATACCTTAGCACATCATTAGACTAGGTTACATTAAGTGTTCAGAGTCTGCAGACGTAACAGACTTCACTGTCTCTCATCAGGGTATGGCGCAGCTGCGCCATACACAGGCTAGGGTCCGGCGCAGCTGCGCCGTTTCTGGCCTTGACACTAGCGCAGCTGCGCTAGTGCACAGACAAAAACTATGCAGACATAATAGTGTTCTATTTTAGCCCATCTAACACGAATTTCACCCACAAAATAGTAAATTTAACATATGTAATTCATATAGAACTAACACAAACATGAGTCCTCACATATTCATCAACTTAGAACAATTAAACAACAACTTCAACTAATTTAAATCTTTAAATTTCATGTTTTCATAGAAAAACTCCATTTTTGACATCCTTCACAAAAATCAGCACTTTGATCACAATTCTTGTCCAAATTAACTCATTCAAACTATGTTCTCCTCTTTTCTTAATGGACTAGCATACTAAAGGTTCAATTTACTGATTAATTTATAAATTAACCACCAAATTTAATACTTTTATAAGACATATGTAAAAACATTCACTGTAAATACTTTTCTTCCTTCCTAAATGTAATTAGCATACAATTTCTTGTCTAAATACAAACTCTAACATCACAAACACGTATAATCACAAATTATCAGTTGTATATCAACAATTCAACAAATTGAATTCATGGAACTTAGAAGTTATGTCGTGAAACATATATATATATATATATATATATATATATATATATATATATATATATATATATATATATGTGTGTGTATGTATATATACGGTCCATCTCTAAAGCGAACCTTAAAGAGCGAACCAAAGACGAACCGCCGTCTTTAGTGTCTATGGTGACGGTTCGATCCGTCGCCATAGCCATGTAGTCTTTAGCGACGAGTCGAACCGTCGCCATAGACACCAAAGACGACGGTTCGTCTTTGATTCGTTTTTTAAGGTTCGCTTTAGAGACTCTCCGTATATATATATATATATATATATATATATATATATATATATATATATATATATATACACACACACACACACACGGTTCGGATGTTAAGCTCACCCATTATCCAACTCACCCGAGCTCACCACCCTTTAGCGACGGACTTGACGACGGTTCGGTCATACAACCGTCGTCTATATTCTTAGCGACGCTATATGTTGTCCATCGCTAAAAGTATAGACGACTGTTGTATGACCGAACCGTCGCCGGGTCCGTCGCTAAAGGGGGGTGAGCTCGGGTGAGTTAGATAATGGGTGAGCTTAAAATCCGGACTATATATATATATATATATATATATATATATATATATATATATATATAATATTAAGGTTATGAATAATACCTACTTTTGCTTGAAAATCCTTGCTAACCACTGAAATCTCTCAAGTCTCTCTCAAACTCTCTCAATTCTCTCTCAACTTCTGCAAACTTTCTTCTTCTCTCACTCAGTATAAGCCAATTATCACTATGCATAAAGAACAAAACTGATAGCCAAGCCATAATACGCATACTAAATAATAGCAGTTACAAAAATATAAATGTATAGGTTATAAATATATTTTATTTATTCTATTTATTTTATTTATTATAATACAAATTCAAAATTCAAAAGCCTCAAGGCTTTGTTTGGCAAAAATTCTTTAAAATTAAGACTTAATATTTTAAGCCTTGTTTGGGTAAATCCATTTAATTTATTTTAATAAATCTTTACACTATAGTTTATAATCTCATATTATAATTTTATTTAATAATGTAACATACCATTTTTAAATTATTAAATTAAAACAATAATATAACATCTCATGTTATCTTAAAACTCTCTAACTATTAGATTAAATTAAATTAGAATATTATCTAATAAATTTAATTCACAAATATTTACTAACAACAACCACATCAATAAAATATTTATTTAATTTAATAAATATTTTAAATTATAAATAATTAATCTTAGATTGTTACATATATAACACTGGTTTGGACAAAACATAATTCTAAGGTCTCGATCTATGGTAGTCAAAGTACAGCCAAATGTTGTTCTTCATCATGTTCATCAGTTTTCTGGGTAACCCAGAAAACTTGGTCAAGCTCGGTCAACGACTTTTGACCATTATTTACAGTAATCATATGAATTGATTAAGCAATTGAAAGTCATAGCTATGTAGTATGCATATCAAGTTATTAATTCATTATAAAAAGTTATTATAACATCAAACAGAAAGCGATTAAAAGCCTGGTCAAAGTAGCCGATTCAACCTATTCTTGAGTTTTCTAGGTAACCCAGAAAATAGAAATTCGTGATCGGTCAACCACATTTGACCACCAATATCTTGCAATATATGGTGCTAATGAACCTGTTTTCTTTTCTAGATTAAAGACCTCATGACATACTACAAAAAACATAGAATTAACAGACCTAATTATTAACATACACAAATCTACAAGCTCAGACATTCGACTGTCAGGCTTGTTTTTCTAAAATTTCCAGATTGCTTAAAACACTAATTTGATGCATCTAGACGTTATGAAATCATGTTCTATCAACTTAGCATACTTTCTAACATGTTATTACATATATCTAAATATCTAAACAACAATTTAAATATAGCATCAAAGACCTAGCTAGGAATTAGGTTTTGCACCTTTCTTGCTTGATTTTGATTTTTGGCTACTGAATTTGATGTTGCTATCACCCATGCTTAATTTGGTATGTTTATAAGAGTGTATAGGCTTAAAGAATTTTTAGGTTTGGCCAGAGGATGTGTTGCTATTTATAGACTTAAGCAACTTAGGTTTTTTGGCCTTTTTTGCCTCTCTAAATATCTGATGCTAAGTTACTTGTGCTGCTTAGAGTTTGTTATCAACTCATGTGCATCCTTTGTGACTTGGTTTGGTGACTCCTAACCTACTTGTGAGCTAGTTTAGTTTGTTTAGTAGCTTAATTATGCCCTAATCCTTACTAATCTTGATTAGAGTTTTGTTTTTCATGATTAGGGTTACTTAATGATGTTTATTAGTACCTAATTGAAGTTTATTAATCATGATTAAGTGTTAGGATAATCAAAATAGGGTTTAGTTTAGCTAATTAGGGTTAAGGTTTACAAATTAGGTTTAGGGTTTGTAATCTAGGGTTAGAGTTTTTAATCTATGGTTCTTAACCTAGATTTTACATAAATCCTAGCAAGCACAACAAAGCATTTTGCCAGTGTAAGCACGACAAAGCAACTTGCCAAAACAAATATACTGAAAAGTCCGTTTTTAGAAGAAAATTTTTAAGCACGAGGTGTCAAGCACGTCAATTTTCGGACGAAAATTTATTTTGCCTAATTTGTTAAACATAGTATATATTAACATATAACACTTTCAGAATGGAGAAATTTTAATAATATAACTGAATTTACATATTCGAGTCTTATTAGGGTTTTAGGTTTTTACATTCACCCCCACTAATAAGAATTTTATCCTCGAAATTACAGTATAGGTTAAGTAAACAGTTAGGGATAGTTCTCTCACATTTTATCTTCGAGATCCCATGTAGCCTCTTCAATGTTCTGATTCCTCCAAATCACTTTAACCGATGCTATCACTTTATTCCTTAGGACTTGTTCTTTACGACCGACGATCTGCACAGGTTCTTCTACATAAGAAACATCTTCTTTGATTTGGATTGGCTCATAATTGATAACGTGTTTGTAATCAGGTTTGTATGGCCGTAAGACGGATACATGAAACACATTATGAATATGGTTTAACTCAGGAAGTAGTGCTATTTCATAAGCAACTTCACCTATCCTCCTCAAAATTTTAAAATGTCCAATGAATCTCGGACTCAGTTTTTCTTTCTTGCCAAAACGTATCTTGCCCTTCTGAGGAGATACTTTCAAGAATACGTGGCTTTCTACGCTAAAGTTTCATTGTTGACGATGTGGATCAGCGTATTTCCTCTGTCGATCTTGTGATGCTTGTAATCATTCACGTATAATTCTGATGGTTTCAGTAGTTTATTTAATTATTTCAGGTCCTAGCATTTGCCTTTCCTCGACTTCATCCCAACATAAAGGTGTTCTACATTTCCTCCCATATAAGGCTTCATAGGGTGTCATACCTATGCTAGCATGATAACTATTGCTATAAGCAAATTCTACCAAAGGTAATTGATCTTCCCAACTTCCTTTTAAATCGATGATAAATGTTCGTAACATATCCTTTAATGTTTGTATGGTTCTCTCACTTTATCCACCAGTCTAAGGGTGACAAGCTGTACTTAATCTTAATTGTGTTCCTAAGTATTTCTGAAGGCTCTTCAAAAAATTTAAAGTAAAATGTGGATCTCGATCTGACACTATAGAAATAGGTACTCCATGCCTAGAGATGATTTCCTTAATGTACAACTTGGCAAGGTGGTCTAAGTTATGGGTAACTTTAATAGGTAAAAAGTGAGCTGATTTGGTTAAACGGTCAACTATTACCCAAATGGCCTTGTGGCCCTTCTGTGTAGCTGGAAGGCCTACCACAAAGTCCATGGTTATATGTTCCCACTTCCACTTAGAAATTGATAAGGGTTGAAGTAAACCACTCGGCTTTTGATGTTCAGCCTTAACCCTTTGACATGTGAGACATTTGCTTACCCATTCAGCTATTTCTCTTTTCATATTCGACCACCAAAAGTGTTGACTTAAGTCCTTGTACATTTTAGTACTACCAGGATGTATGGCAAATTTATAATTATGAGCTTCGTTTAAGATTTTGTCTTTTAAGGTTTGGTTTAACGGAACCCAAATTCTATCTTCCTATCTTATTATTCCATCCTTGTCTATTCCGAATTTGTTATTCTTAATATGAGTTATATTAGGCTTACATTTCTGACATTCATCATCCTTTTCCTACATCTCTTTGATTCTATCAAGTAGAGACGAAACTCCCTCTATAATGAATTTTTTTTGGGTTGAGGTAGTGTGACAACCCGAAAATTTACAAGATCTTAAATGATTAAAATAAAGGTTAAAGGATAAAACCTAGAGTGGAAATAGAGTAATAATTAAAAAAAATTTAAGAAGGACATATATGGTTTATTATTTGATTGAGAACAAAGGAATTATGGGTTACAAAATTTTAAAACTCTAGAGATGAATTTATATGTGTTTGATGGAATATTAAGGGTATGGTACTACGATACCTATAAAGGTTGGTGAGCTAATATATAAATTAGGTTTGTGAATTATGCGTGTGATTAAATGAATATAATGTGTATACATTTATTCTGTATATATAAAAAGAATTAAGAATAAAGTTGTGTAACCTAATATATAAATTAGGAATGATAATTAAATGATCTAAAGGGTTATTTTTATTTAGTGGTCATAGAATTAATTCAATTGAATTAAAATTTAATGAACTAAGGAAGTTATATTATTTAAACGGGCCCAATTGATTAATTAAGCATGGAACTTGTAAATAAAGTGATTACGGGCGATTAAATTATTTAATCTAGCCCAATATATTATGTATGGGACAAGGATTATAATGACCCAATTTAATTAGGGTTGAATGCCCAAGTTAGTTTTTATTAGTAAGTAAAATAAGTAAAATTGCTAGCTTAATGGAATTAATTAAGGGCCCAAACTAAGCCCACTTGTGGGAGGGATATTTTAGTAATTAGTATGCTTAATATAAAACAAATATGGATGGAAGGTTAAGGCCTTAGTGGCCGAAATATATAGAGGGAAAAGGGGGATGTAAGTAATTATTGCATGAACTTTAGTAGATGAGTTGCTTTTGGACTGTCAATTAATAAATGGGGCCAACATTACTGTGGTTGCTTGCAAGTAATAACAAGAGATTAAAGAAAGTGGCCCAATTTTTTAAACCTAATTAATGAGGCCATTTTGGACATTTGAAGTATATAAAAAAAGATATGTGGCTGATTATAAGGCCACATGGCTGGTAATATTAGAGGTGGAAAAGGGGAGGAAGATAGATATTTATCTTATATCTATATTTAATAAAGGAAACATATTTTATTTCTTTATTTCTCTTTCATCCCATTTCTTATTCTAATCAAAAGAGAGAAAGAGAAAAGCAAAAAGAAAAGAACTGGAGAATAGATAGAGAAAAAGGGGAAGGGGGCGGCAGCCCTAGGGAAGGAAGGAGGAGAAAAATTCTCCATGAAGAGAAGAAGAAGAAGAAAAACAAATGTATAAAATAATTTTTCCTAAGCTTTCCTCTAATTTATTTTATGAATTTGATGAAAGGGGTTTATAATATGGATATATAAAACCCTTTAATCTATGTGATTTATATGAATTCAAGTATGGATTTGCCCATATTGGGTGTTGATTTATTTGGAAATGAAAAGAAAATAAAAATAATTTTTCTAGTTTATGAAATCTAACTTTTAGGTGCTTTGAATGTCCACCGTTTTTTATTTACACCTTCTTTTCCCGATTCGTCGATGAGAGGTGTTAGATATATGTGTGTACTAGTAAACCTAAGTGGTAGAACTCAAAAATTACGTTTCTAAAAGTCGTGGTGTGGGTTTTGGTGAAAATAATCCCGTTTTCTTAGAACTATTTTGGATCAGTCTGCCTCGGGGGCATTTTCGTCTACGTTTTGTACTTTAAAAATTCTGAAAAAACTTGGAGTGTTAATATCAGAAGATATGAAGGACCTGTAAAAATTTGAGAATTTTTAGCCATACGGTTTTGAGAGTTATGGATTTTACTGCTAAGGATAATATTTAAAAAAAATACTCGAATAACTTTCTGTGTATAAGTCCAAATATTACGAAAGTTTTACTGGAAGTACACGTATATAACATGAGCTAACCCTAAAAATTTCAAAATATTTGGAGCTAATCTCGATTTATGAAAAATTTGAGAATATTTGGCTAATATGGACTATTTAAATATAGTAAATGGATTTTAAAAATTTCGGGAAAAAAATATGTTTAATGTGGGACTATATTCTACAAAATCTCAGAAAAGAAATATTTTTGAGACTGATTAGGTATTTTTCATATAAATGATGTTATATAGATAAATGAGTTTAATTAAATATGTGATGTCAAAAAAAATAGAAAATAAGGTTTTCGACTTAAGACTCTTAAGCATGTTTTATGCAGATTTTTGATGGAGGTTTGAGTCGGGTAGTGAAGAGTTGATATGTGTATGACCTTTTAGAGTGCTTAAATGAATTAATTAAGGAATAGAAAATAATTAAAATAAATTATTTATTAATGTGATTAATGACTTAAAATAATTTTATGTGACTAATGATATTGGATTAAGATATTATTAGTAATATTCAACTTAAATGTTATTAAATGGGTTAATAACCTTATCTTGAAATACTATTAAATAATTAATAATATTAAACGGGAAATTAAAATAGAGAATTAAGTTGTTTTTAAATGCAGTTGTTGAATTTGGTATTCAATGAACTATATTATGTGTATAATCTGCTGGAAAAAAAAAAAGAATCAAGGGTACTTAATTTGATTTCGGGTTGCTGAAATTGAATCCAGTCTGCTAACACTGATTTTGGTCTGCTGAAATAGTGATTTCAGAATACTGAAATGAAATCCGACTTACTGAAATGGTATTTCGGTTTACTAAAATGTTATCAAATTTACTAAGATAACATATAAAAGGGAAAACTTATAAGTATATGTTCTGACATGATGAAAAGATTATCAAAGTATAATGATAATACTAAGGCTATAATGTACTGTCGAATACTTAACTAGTTTAGACAATTTAATATAAGATGATGAGATTATAAATGTGTAAATGATAAGTCTAAAGTAGTATAGTGGTATTCTGCAATAGTTGATATATAGTAGTTGGGCTAAACAATTCCTTTAGTGAGTGGATGTATATACGAATTAGTAACCGATCTAACTCACTTTGAAACAGTTTAGACGAGACGAAAACTAATTTGTTGGTTGTTTGTGGGAAATCACTCAGTATACTATATTGAATGCTATTAAAGACTTGAGGTGTGCTAGGTTTAGACTTGAGTATGTATAGTGTTAAGGTTATCTAATATTTGACTATGTGTTTAAATGTTAGATAGTTTACTTATAAGGTATGTTATGCTATTTGAAGGATCAATCTTATAATTGATATGTCTTTTCAATAAGAACGTTAACTTAGATTGCGTAGCAGTAATCAACGGTTCAGGCAAGTTCTCTAACTCAAACTCGAGTTATTATGTTTTAGGCATGCTAGTTGTTTAATTATTTACAATTATTCCAAATCCTTGATTATTGATTCGCACATTGTGCATGTTGTATATGTTCATCAGGTATGAAAGGCTGATCACCTTTATTACCATAAGGTTCGTTTAAAATTATCCATGGTCATTGTTGACCAGTCAGCATTATTAGTTCAATCATTCAATCATTGAAATTGATTCATGTTCTTTCACAATCATTATATTGTTGAAAATTTGTCAGCTTATTATTTCTTTTCAATAATGATATATCTTCATTTGGACTTACTTTCTAAGAAAAATTGTTGCTCACCATTGCTATATCATGATAAACATTGCAGATTAGAACTAATACTTCGGACACAGGTAAAGGCAAAGACGAGTTACATGAATGGATTATTGAACAGTTTAAATTTGTAATGGTATTGTATGAAATGAAATTGTATGTCAATTAGGTTATGAATTGTGTATAAGTTAAGGTTACTCGGCGTTGGGGATTATGTGTAAAGTTTAATGTATAAACAATTTATGTTTATATCTTCTGCAATAGTGATAGAAATAGTGTACCAGATTCGTGGTGATTGGAACCTAGACCTGGGGATGTCATTACAGTTGGTATCAAAACTGTAGGTTATAAACCTTAGGCTTAGGTAGGGTTGCCTAAGGTTACTAACCGCAGTGGGATAAGGATACGGACGAACTCGAATAGAGTTAGTGCGTCGATAAGATTCAAAGGCGAATATCGATAAGTTATAAAAGATCCATAGTTACCTAACTCTAATAATAAAGGTGAACAATAGTGATGAATAGATAAAGTCTAAAAGACGAAAAGTGTAGGGACATAACACCGTAAATCAAAACGATTGTGATATAGAAATAGACCATAATATATACGATGAGATCACCCTGTGATCTGATAAGGTCATCGCAGGATGGAGAATCAATGGAATGATTAAAAAGTTTACGGCAAAAATTGTTGTGTGTCAGTTGTACTATGAATCGGTATAAGGAAAATTCAGGAAAGGATTATGAATACGAATTGAACAAAATTCGTATGGAGAAGGGAGCTAGGATTAAGTGGGATTTCAATTGAGGACTCAAGTCAGCAGCTGAGTCGTATGATTATTTGTATGGGCGGGGAATTTGTACTTAGTTTTAGAACCGCTTAACTTTCTGGTCGATATAATGGTTGAGTCCTTCTACGGTGACATTGTTTTGGCGACATTGTAGCGACATTATTTTTTTTATAGTACCTCTCAAAAAATGTATAGTATTTATTTCAACTGAAATTTTTGTAAAAAATAGTGTTTTAGGTGTAATTTGGATACATACAAGAAACAGGGTATGTACAGTCTGTATAGCCCTATTTCTTGTATGTATCTAAATTACACCTAAAATACTATTTTTTACAAAAATTTAAGTTGAAATAAATACTATACATTTTTTGGGAGGTACTACAAAAAATATATATAAATAAAAAATGTCACTAAAAATGTCACTAAAAAATGTCCCCCTAGACTTATTGATAATGGTTAGGTTGAACAATTATTTGTATTGGCGAGGATTTGTCTGCTTAGCTTTCTATATTGATTAGTGGTTAAGTTGACCAATTCTTTATATGGGCAGGGGATTGTGCTTGGTTCGACAATCACATAGCTTCTCGTATTGATAATCATTGAAATATTTATGTCGCGCTATTTGCTATATATGTGTTGAGAAGGTGATTCTTTTCTCATTTATATAACAGATAGGTAGAGTATAGTTAGAGAATATAAGTTTAGGTGTGATTTCTTAAAACCCATACTTATGGTAAGTTCGTGACTCATAATTGTATGAAATATTTTTGGACCCCTTAGCGAATGGACGCCAATGGTCTGTCTACGACAAGTTCTTAAACTCATATGATTGTGAAAAGTTCCTGAACTCATAACGTGTGGTAAGTTTGACGAACTGGGGTAGAACTAAGTGTGAAAAGAGAATTAAGGATAATAGGAATAGATAGATTACTAAGCAATTGATCATTAGTGGAGGCAAAGGAATTCCAAATCTTCTAGCTATGCTAGACTTCGAAATCTTTAACATAAAGCTAAATACGCACTCTGTGCCTTTTGAAAATGAATTTTTATTCTCAACTCTTGGTGACAATTGTGTATGTGTGGACTTCAGGACACTGACACATCGTTACCTGTTGAGATGATAAAAAACAGATTTGCAATAATTTTTGAACGATTTAAAGAATAGTCTATGCTACTTATTTCGGCTAGACGACAATAATTTGAAATATCCAAATGAATTTTATATGTCATTGATGCATAATGTAACCTGGTGTAGAGATGATAAAAAGTTGATGGAGTTGTAAATACAGGAATACTTAGTGTTGAATTCGATCTAAAAAAATTGTTGTCCCACTATTGTATAATGTGGTATGACAAAGTCACACAATGACGGAATCCTTAAACGGACTGTTAACACAGTACGGTATCATGACGTTATAAAATTATTTTCAAAACAATTAAATTGCCAACGTGGTTTGGCTATACATAAATATTTCGATTGAAATTGATTCTTGGTATGAGTCTATGCTATGTTTTTAGCTAGACCAATGTTTATGAAAATCCTTAGTGTTCTTTGAGAATTTTCCAGGACCAAATTATTTTAGTGCGGAATCCGATAAGACTGAGGTAAGCATCCCAAAATTTGAGAAATTTTTGTGCGCCCAAAGCGGATAAGAAGAACATGAAAAATTTGTTCCGATCAGCAATACTTGTTCAGTACAGGGCATACCGGGCTAATTACCCTCTGTGTCCGTAAGACAGTTTGCAAATAAATTTCTGTATAAACCTTTTCAAAAATAAAAGTTCATAGTTTATATGACTCCTCAATATGATTTGAAAATTTTAACTCTTGTGAGTGATGTTTTGGGTAGCGCATGTGATGATATGAATAATGGTGTAAGGTGTAAGGTTAATTTCGAGGACGAAATTCTTAGAAAAAGGGGTGAATGTGACAACCCAACAATTTACAAGATCTAAAATGATTAAAATAAAGGTTAAAAGATAAAACCTAGAGTGGAAATAGAGTAATAATTTTAATTTTTTTTAAGAAGAACCTAGATGGTTTATTATTTGATTGAGAATAGAGGAATTATGGGTTACAACATTTCAAAACTCTAGAGATGAATTTATATGTGTTTGATGGAATATTAAGGATAAGGTACTACCGTGCCTATAAAGTTTGGTGACCTAATATATAAATTAGGGTTGTGAATTATGTGTGTGATTAAATGAATATAATGTGTATACATTTATTCTGTATATATAAAAAGAATTAAGAATAAAGTTGTGTAACCTAATATATAAATTAGGTATGATAATTAAATAGTCTAAAGGGTTATTTTTATTTAGTGGTCATAGAATTAATTCAAGTGAATTAAAATTTAATGGACTAAGGAAGTTATATTATTTAAACGAGCCCAATTAATTATTTATGTAACAACCCCAAAATAGGTCCATTCCATCCAACCTATTCTGAGTCGCCAAATACATGGTACAGAAAATAACTATAATTTTATTACAATAATTGTCGTGCAAAATACAACAACACATATACTTTGAGTTTGGATACAAATATAAACCAAGTATGACTCATGTCCCAACCGTGGACATCACCTCACAATGACATCTTACATAAAGGTATATTCAAAAACTGTTTTAGAAATTAGAATCTTTGGGAAGTGCTCAACGAAACCTTCGTACATGGGAGGCCATGCGTCTAGGTTATGATAGATATCATATGGCCACAGAATTATCCTTGGTTGACCCAATAGACCCCAAAGAAAAACGAGAAGTTTACTATCATATTCTTCCCAATGGTGAGTCTTCTCTTGACATATCATTATCTCCACTGTCTCTAATTGAAAATTATACTTCAAACAAACACCAAGATTATATAAGTAGTGCTCGTAAAGATACTCAGCAAGTGGATGAGCACAACCCTATCTTATGATGACACGAGGTTGTATGTCATTAGACATCTTGTATGATAGTGACAAAACACCCTTCCAACGTTGGGTTCGCCTCACCCTATTTTATTCACCAAATATAACTACTAAATGATGACCACCGTTCTATTCCCTTGTTACCCCCGCTCGACCCAGCTACACTCTTATTACCTGAAAGGAATTGTGAAACAGAAGGGTGAGCACAACTAGCCCAGTAAAGAATATCATGACTAAAGATAAATAAGTTATCAATATCCTTCAACAGAATTAAATCATAGATTTAGAACATATGGTAGATGATAAAAAATTCAACCATAGTTGCAGCGGAACGAGCAATCCATTAGAAGAGTCAAATAGACTATAAAGTCTATTATCTTCTTCATGTTAAAAATCAACCAACAATGTTTTATCCCTATAACATCAATCAACAATTCTGGTCCACAATCATATGAATAACTCATAATCATAACTGTAGTTCTAAATTCCTCTTCTCATCTAGGACGAAGATAATTTTCATCACCTATGAAACATCAAAGATCATGGTTACACCAAATCACATTTCCTGTTCATAATCATACTAATAACTTCATCTTTGCACTACGGCCAAAGATATTCATTTGTATCGCCAATTGGTCATGTTCGTCTCAACACCTGTTCATCTTTGCACTACTGGCCAAAGATATTCAATAACATGTCATCTTTGCACTACGGGCCAAAGATATTTATCAACAGACCATCTTTGCACTACAGGCCAAAGATATTCATTTACATTTCATCTTTGCACTACAAACCAAAGATATTCCTCAACAATTCATCTTTGCACTACAGGCAAAAGATATTCCTCAACAGTTCATATTTGCACTACAGGCCAAATATATTCATCAACAGTTCATATTTGCACTACAGACCAAATATATTAATATCTCAAAGAATACATAATCATTTCAGAATTTATATAAACAACAATTATAACCATGTTGATCATTTCACCTTTGCACTTAAGCTAAAGATATTCAATTATAAACTCAATGGTCATGATCATACCAGTCAACAATTCAACTTTACACTACTGACCAAAGAGAACCAATAGTCATGATCATACCAATAATCTACCCATCTTTATACTCAAGTCAAAGAGAAATATCATCATTAGGGTTATAAAAATGTTATATATGATAATAAAAATAATATGACCAACATATAGTTTTAATCTCAAGAGTAATATTTATAAATCAACTATAATTTGGTCTGAAAAAAAAAACCAATTTTGTCGTGAATAGTACCCGTGAATAGTAACTCGTGAATAGTAACTCATGAATAGTAATCCCGACACAAAAAAGGTAAAAATTCCACAATAAAATACGTACCAATATTTCGGTATAATGATATTGAAAGAATAATATTTCTTAAGCTTATAAATAATTTATTTTAATTGTATACACTTTACTAAATAATGCATTTAATCATCCCAAAATGCCAAACTCATAAGATTTCATCACCAATAACCAAAAACCCTCATAAAAAAATCTGCATATACCTCATATAGGAATCTCAAGCCATAAAATCATATTTTCCAATTTTTTTACTTCACATAACATATTTAATTCATTTACTCATAATTAGTCCATTTTCATGAAAAATACCAAATCAGTTCCAAAAATATTTTTTTTCTGGGATTTTGCAGAATATAGTCCCATATTGAACATATATTTTTCTTAGAATTTTTAAAATTCATTTACTATTTTTCATATGGCCAAAACCGCCGAATATTTAGACATTTAACATAAATTGTACTTTTATCCAAAAATTCCAAAACTCACAGAGTATACTGATATTATATAGATATACTTCCAATAAAAATTTCATCAATTTTGGAGTTAACCACAAGGAGTTATGAGCAGTTACTTTTAAAATAATCTTTTTCCATAAAATTCATAACTCTTAATCTATACATCCAAAAATCATCATTTTTGGACACAATCAAGAAAGCTCATCAAAATATCATTTCAAAATTTTCCAAATTTTTTTGAAGGTTGGAAGAAGTACGAACTGAAAAACATAACAACCCTTAAAATCCCTTACTATCCCTTACCTCAAAAGTACAGTATTTCTGACTGGAATGCAAAGCCGAAGCAAACTTGCACTGAATAACAACTCTCAAAGTATCTACATACTCACAAAATATGCTTCATAATATAGAGAGAGAAAGAGAGAAAACTTATGTTTCTGGTGTGATTTTCAATTCTAACTTAGCCCTCTATTTATAGGAAAATGTTAGCACGCCGAAGCAGACTTAACCTGCAACCTGATGGCTTTACATGCTTCTATTCCCATCCATTACATTTGAATAAAAATCTCAGCACATTTCTTCACCAACCAAGAGTGGGGCCCACCAATTCTAAAATTTTTCACCAAAATGATTAACTCCGAAAATTTAACAATTTCTGAACCAGTCATCTCGTAAAATCCATAACAAATCATACGTTCATTTTTAACGGTTCAAAATTTGTGGACATATACTCAACTTATATATGTATAACATATCCAAATATTACCACGATTCAACGGTCGGATTAAAAATTATAACCCTCACAAAATATCTCAAAAATCCTAATTTGATTTTTAATACCTCCGTTCCGACAAAAATACAGATAAAACACCTCAACATTAACTCATTGATTTTTAACCACAAAAATAAATCCATCATTTATATCCACATCAAATAAATATTTCCTTATCATATAAATCAATAATTAATTATTCATAAATAATATTACAGAATCACATTTATGACAACCAGACCGTTCCCAGGAAAGAGGGGGTTTTCCAATAAGGATTTCTCCTTACTGGCGCGCAATTAGGTGACCAAACCTCTACTTAGACATAACTTTCTAGACATTTCCAATAATGTTATCTAATAATATTATTCAAATAATATGAATTATTGATCTGATAATGGAAAATATTATGCAGTAACAATTATTAAAACAACAATAATATAAAATATCAACGCTGCAATTATTGATTCAATAAAATAAAATATTGAACAGTAATTACTGTAACAATTATTGAGTAGTGTTTTCTCACGTAAGATTCAATAATTAAAAAAAATACTGTGCAATACTGTGTGCTACTGTGCAACTACGCGTATTACTGTATTTTAACCATCAAGTATTCCAACAGTGTTAACGGTAACAACTACGTCGTTAATTATAAAAACTCAATTTTGTCGTTTTCTTCATCCGACAGTTATTCTGTTATAGGGCCCACAAATGGCTGCGCCGTCGTACGAATATTTCCCGACAAAAAGAATATTCCACGACCAAACAAATATTCCCCAACAACAATGAATATTTTATAAGCACTTGTGTATTTTGAAAAAAAAAAATCATATATCACCCTTAACTTTAACATTTATCAATTTAACCATTTACTGAATAGTAATTATAAGAAAAATTGAATACTTTTATTTCATAAAATTCGGGGTCTTACAATTTAAGCATAGGACTTGTAAATAAAGTGATTAAGGGCAATTAAATTATTTAATCTAGCCCAATATATTATACATGGGACAAGTATTATAATGACCCAATTTAAATAGGGTTGAAAGCCCACGTTAGTTTTTGTTAGTAAGTAAAACAACTAAAATTACTAGCTCAATGGAATTAATCAACAGCCCAAACTAAGCCCACCTGTGGGAGGGATATTTTAGTCATTAGTATGCTTAATATAAAAAAAATATGGATGGAAGGTTAAGGTCTCAGTGGCCGAAATATATAGAGGGAAAAGGGGGATGTATGTAATTATTGCATGCACTTTAGTAGGTGAGTTGCTTTTGGGTTGTCAATTAATAAATGGAGCCAACATTATTATGGTTGCTTGCAAGTAATAACAAGAGATTAAAGAAAGTGGCCCAATTTTTTAAACCCAATTAATGAGGGCATTTTGGACATTTGAAGTATAAAAAAAAGAAAAATATATGTGGGTGATTATAAGGCCACATGGCTGGTAATATTAGAGGTGGAAAAGGAGGGGAAGATAGATATTTATCTTATATTTATATTTAATAAGGGAAACATATTTTCGTTCTTTATTTCTCTTTCATCCCATTTCTTATTTTAATCAAAAGAGAGAAAGAGAAAAGCAAAAGGAAAAGAACGGGAGAAGAGAGAGAGAAAAAGGGGAAGGGGCGACAGCCCTAGGGAAGGAAGGAAGAAAAAAATTCTCCATGAAGAGAAGAAGAAGAAGAAGAAGAAGAAGAAAAACGAAGGTATAAAATTATTTTTCCTAAACTTTTCTCTAATTTATTTTATGAATTTCATGAAAGGGGTTTATAATATGGATGTATAAAACCCTTTAATCTATGTGATTTATATGAATTCAAGTATGGATCTACCCATATTGGGTGTTAATTTATTTGAAAATGAAAAGAAAAGAAAAATAATTTTTTTGTTTGTGAAACCTAACTTTTGGGTGCTTTGAATGTCCATCGTTTTTGATTTACACCTTCTCTTCACGATCCGTCTGTTTACCAGTAAACCCAAGTGGTAGAACTCGGAAATCCTGTTTCTAAAAGTCATGGTGTGGGTTTTTGTGAAAACAATCCATTTTTCTTGGAACTACTTTGGATCAGTCTGCCTCGGGGGCATTTTTGTCCACATTGATTACTTTTAAAATTCTGAAAAAAAAAATTGGAGTGTTAATATCAGAAGATATGAAGGTCCTGTAAAATTTTGAGAATTTTTGGCCATACGGTTTAAGAGTTATGGATTTTACGGCTAAGGACAATATTTGAAAAGATACCCGAATAACTCTATGTGTATAAGTTCAAATATTACGAAATTTTTACTAGAAGTACATGTATATAATAGGAGCTAACGCTGAAAAGTTCAAAATTTTTGGAGCTAATCTCGATTTATAAAAAATCTGAGAATATTTGGCTATTATGAACTATTTAAAAATAGTAGATGGATTTTAAAAATTTCAGGAAAAATATATGTTTAGTGTGGGACTATATTCTACAAAATACCAGAAAAGAAATATTTTTGAGACTGATTAGGTATTTTTCATATAAATGATGTTATATGGATAAATGAGTTTAATTAAATATGTGATGTCAAAAAAAAATAAAAAATAAGGTTTTCGACTTGAGACCCTTAAGCATGTTTTATGCACATTTTTGATGGAGGTTTGGGTCGGGTGGTGAAGAGTTGATATGTGTATGACCTTTTAGAGTGCTTAAATGAATTTATTAAGTAATAAAAAACAATTGAAATAAATTATTTATTAATGTAATTAATGACTTAAAATAATTTTATGTGACTAATGATATTGGATTAAGATATTATTAGTATTATTTAACTTAAATGTTATTAAACGGTTAATAATTTAACTTGAAATACTATTAAATAATTAATAATATTAAACGGAAAATTAAAATAGAGAATTAAGTTATTTTTAAATGTAGTTGTTGAATTTGGTATTCGATGAACTATATTATGTGAATAATCTGCTTGAAAAAAATAATCAAAGGTACTGAATTTGATTTCGGGTTGCTGAAATTGAATTCAGTCTGCTAACACTGATTTTAGTTTGCTAAAAAAGTGATTTCAGGATACTGAAATGAAATCCGACTTACTTAAATGGTATTTTGGTTTACTAAAATGTTATCTAATTTACTAAGATAACATATAAAAGGGAAAACTTATAAGTATTTGTTCTGACATGATGAAAAGATTATCAAAGTATAATGATAATACCAAGGCTATAATGCAATGTCGAATACTTAACTAGTTTAGACAATTTAATATAAGATGATGAGATTATAAATGAGTAAATGATAAGTCTAAAGTAGTACAGTGGTATTCTGCAATAGTTGATATATAGTAGCTAGGCTAAACAATTCCTTCAGTGAGCGGAGGTATATACGAATTAGTAAC